>OU015496.1:59682712-59720212 GCA_907164885.2 Dolomedes plantarius | reverse complement strand
GGATATATTTTAACCCATAATTGTATTTCCCAAGTAGCCACAATGTAGTGTTGAAATTCTAAGAAAAAAGGGTAATTGGAAATTCATTAATAACCTCCTTTAAAGACAACATTACTTTTCTTTGAAGGAAGAAAAATGTTCTTTTCTTTACGTCTGCAAAATAGGTTTCAAGCGAAAATCGTCGCCTACTTAAACGTGTGGAACAAGTAAATTTCTCTCTCCTTCCAATTACTTCAACAACAACAATTACTTTTTGCTCTTTAAGCAGAGAATCCTTAGCATACTTCAGTAACCATCTGTGCAATGAAAAATTCCCAGGAATGTCATAAACTGCCTGAATTTGGATAATTTATCAGTTATGGCAGTACTCGAATGAAAATTTCGGTTTCAGCACAGGCTCTTAACATACCGGAAAACTCGGCATACTTAACGTCTTCCGGTAACGCATTTTCCGCATGATTTATGGCGCGTAAGAAAATTCCGCCGTGTAAATTTTTGATTTGCATTTTTATTAATTCTCATAGTTTAAAAGTCTTTTGTCGAGTTACAGCGCAGCTCGATAGAGGGCCACCTATAGCCAGACGTGCGAAAGTCCTTTGTTGTGGCTGAATCAAAAGTCTGCTGCTGCTTATATAAACCTCACGGGAAACGAGATTTGTATTGGGACGTGCTTACATAAACGATTTTATGCATACATTTCGAAAATGTGTATTGCGTAAATAATTTATTCATAGCAGTATTATACTGTCGTGAGTTTCATTCTGGACTCAGTCTGGAGGAATTTCTTTCAAGATCCCATCGAACGTCGATTTCATATAACAGTCCAAAACATATTATGAGGAAAGTTTTTCTCACGAAACTGTAAAGTATATGATTCTTGAAAAGAGAGGTTCGATCCCGAATAGAAAAATCCTATTATAAGGATTTTCATATAAACAAATGAGTAAATAGGAAAGTTATTAACTGTTATTAAACCAATATTCTTTGTTTTAAAGCAAATTAATTTAAACTATGTAAATATGAATATGTTAATATGTTTGCATTTTCATATATGAAAGTAGGAAAAAAAATTCAGTTTAAATTTAACAATGCTATTTAAGGTGGTCAGATTTTGAATATTGCTACTAAATTGTTAAATGTCAAATGAGATGCATAGCTAAATTAAATCTTGCTATCAGGTACAACAGAAAGAAAAAAAATATTAATACGTTATGAAAGTATCAGTGTAAAGGTTTTTGTACCTGAGATTATGTAAGTGTTTGCTTCTTGCATATGTAATGATGCTGTCATTCGACATGATAGATCAGCAAGTGGAATACTGATCTATGTTGTATAAATAGTTCATTTTTTTGACAGAAGATTTGTTTTCCGTGGATGCTGCGAATGTTACGCTACTGCTACATTCACATTTTATTTATTTTTACGCTACTGCTACATTCACATTTTATTTATTTTTACGCTACTGCTACATTCACGTTTTATTTATTTTGACATCCTTTCCTCTATTATATGAAGTAGGCGTCATACAACGTATACAGAATTATAAACTATATAAAAGTGTACAACTTTCTTTTACACGTTTATAAGGAAAAAAATTCTCTCGTTAAGTTTTTCATTAGCAAATATTGGAACAATATCACTGTATATTTAATTTTCGTAATATAAAAAAACATCTAATGTTTTAAAGATAACTGTAGTTTGTAATCATAAGAATTTTTTTATATCTTGTAGTTATTGTTTTGCACTTTCTAATATTTTTTTACTGAGGGTGGTTGACTTTTCTGGCTATTTTGGGTAATTCTTTGTGACACAGAATGCAATATAATATAACTTTGTTAATTATTGTGCGGCTTTTGTCAATTAAAATATTTAATGCAGTGTCAGTTACAGTACTGCGGTCAGTAATAGTTCTTAAAAAAAGTGGCCGTTTTGAAGGATAGCCGTCGGAAAGAGGTTTCTATAATATTGCCGTATTTAGTCTTTAATCAATTTGAAGCAGAATATGGCTGTTTAGAGAGGTGGCCGGCTAGAGGAGTGTCACTAAATTTATAGTCGCAGTGATATAAGAAATGCATAATTATGTTTTAAATTACTTCGGAATATATATATATATATATATATATATATATATATATAAGTCAAAATTAACTATAAAAATATAAAGAATATTTCACTTTTTATTATTTAATCCGGAGTTATTTGAGTAATAATAACACCCCGCCATTTCTACCGACCTTTCAGTGAAATGCTTGAGAAACGTCTTTTCTTAAGATCACCATTAATTATATGAGGCCGTAAGCAAGTGTAATTTATTTTATTAAACATAATTTTTATGTTTTCATTTGCTTCGCTATGATTAATAACTAAAGTTAAAATGAGTATTGGAATAGATGCGATTTTATTTTAGTTAGTGTTATGAAGTATCGGCCATCACAACGTTGTGCCGCGCGTAACTTCGCATCATAGAGCTATAGATATCTTGTAACACCAATATGACAAAAAATATGGGGTATGGGATAATAGATGCCGAGTTTGAAAAATCTTATATTACTAAATAACCAATTAAACTAATTTTTTCCCTCCTAACTGAGCAAGAGTAAATCATGTAGGATGTATTTTAGTGACGGAAGCAAACATGATTTATTTCATCAGAGGTAATCAATCATGTAAGTCGTTTAATTCACGGTTTTTCATAGTCCGATGTATAGAATAACCGAGAAACATTTCTGGAACGGACCTGTTTTGTGGCCAAGGTTGTTCGCTCTCTGTAATTGTTGTTGTTGCTGGTAATAACCCTTGGTCCGATTTGTTCAAGACCAGATTCCTATAGGCTTTGAGTACTGAAGATTGTGGCTGTGGCTTACAATAGCCCCACAATAGTCGGAGTCCGTCTTAGCACGGTACCATCTCAATTTTGACCCAGCACCCCCAGGGACGACATCTGGGAGGATCGTACCTTCTTCCACCCTCTCTGACCATTGGGTAACTTTCCGGTCTACGGATTTAATACGCCCATACCCGGCCTAAACAGAACGGTATTTAACGCTTGTCGGCATTCTAACATACCCTCGGTCCCGAATGACGTGCTACCACAAGTCTACCTAGAGGCCGTTGGATCTCTTTTCCAGATATTAAACTTCTATGTTCAGATTCCTTAATACAAAATGTTTGAAATCATACTTTTTTCAGGAAAAGAGTGTGAAAGAAAAAAAGTTATAATTTGATATTGATTCAAAGCAGAGCACATAGTTTGTGAATATTTTTACTGCTAAATGTTTCCTTTTTATAAGAATCACAGCGTAGAAGCACGAATATGCAGCTAAACAGAAGAAACATGATAATTATTTGAATCTGAGCTTTTTTTTCAAGGTATGAAAAACAAATACTAGCAATACGTAACTGAGAAAAATAACACAACACGATGTGAGTTGAAACAATGCCAAAGAGATGCAGTGTTGTTTTTAAAGAAAATGTTTGTCAACGAGCTTTGTATATTTTTATTCCCCTATTTTAATAATGTATATGATTATTCAACGTTTTATGCAGATATGAAATGTTTATGCATATTCTAGTAATGTGAAAATTGTTTTGCCCTAGCAAGAAAAAAACTATTTTGTTTTCTGAAGGAAAAGTTTTGAATGAGGCTATTCTTCTATAATGAATGCTTGCCCGTAGTCTGTTTTAATAATATAACAGATTAAGAAAAAGAACGAGAAATTCTTGTAATAATAGAAATAGTTTTTGTTAAAACACTAACTACTACAGAATGCAATATGTAAATTTGATGAATGTGTAAATTTCATGAAAAATCGTATTAGTAGAACGAGCTGTTCAAACGTGTTAAATGACTTCTAAATAGGCTAGTAACCATAGCAAATACGTAATGAACACTTCTTCAATTCCACAATAAATTAATAAGGGTAGCTACATGTTTATCCCTAGTTAATAGTTCATCAACCTGCTTAACTAGTTTGAAACATGTAGCTATCCTATCTAAATTTGTGTGGAAATGAAAAAGTGTTCATTACATACTTGTTCTCCACAAGTTTCCTGGGAGTTACAATAACTATAACCTGAAATAAATCATCTCTTGAAAATAACGATATTTCGGGGTCACGAGAACGCAACCGCTGCATTATATATAGATCCTAATTCCATGTTCAGAATGATGGAGTGCATAGGGATTTCTAATCAACATTCAAAGACATAGTACTTTAAATGAAGGAGTATTAATTTGCTATTTAAAACTCCTCTGAATGCATTAATACATATATAGAGCGATACATATAATTATATGATTATAATTACATGCTATCTAATTGCAAAGGACTTTTTTCATACCCATAACATCCAGACATTGGATGGATATTAAAACTATCCAAAACAGTTATCACTTACATTGTAAGAAACTTAGACGCCAAATAGACATCTGGGTAATGGGAGCGTACGATACAGGACGAACGACCAAACCAATCACTGAATCTAGTAAATTCTTCTAACTTTTTAAATACCACTTACCCTAAATCACAGTACCCTTAGTAAAGTCTCCTAGGTAAAGATTTAGCTTCATTATATCTCATATTCATGTCTTGTTAGTTTTACTGGCACATAACCACAACTTTAAAGCTAATACTGAAATTTAGGACTATGTGTTGCATCGAACATCAACGAAAACTCGGTACAGTCCCCAACTTCCGCATAACGTATTACACAGGAGTTTGTAAGGAGTAAATATTTAATTTCCTATCTGATTAAAATCATATTGAAAAAAGGAAATCAGAAAATTCTTCATGTAGACTACCTGGTTTCCACTAGTCTCATCAGTTCTAGTCTGCCACTACTCTTATCAGGCACCCAAAATGCAGCCCTATATTGTTATTGGATACGTTGCATATAAAACAGTGTGGGGAACATTTGATGGAGATTAATAAAATAAATATATAAAAAAAAATACGGGCATAAAGTGTTGGTCTTGAAGTTCTTAATCGATTGTAAAAATTATACAGAAATTTGATCATCTTCCTCAGTCTCACCTAACAGATTTAAAAGGAACTGAAATTGTAAATTTATTTAGTATCACGTTCACCAGTATGAAGAAATTGTTGGAAAAGTTCATTGTTTTCCTCAGTTTTACTTAACAACTTTAAAAGGAACAGAAATGGTGAATTTACTTTCCATCGGAGGATGGAAAGGAATGGAAACGGTGAATTTATTTACCATCACGTTCGCCGGTGTTAAGAACTTGTTGAAAAAGTTCATTATTTTCCTCTGTATTAATTAACAGCTTTAAAAGGAACTGAAACGGTGAGTTTACTTCCCATCGGAGGATGGTAAGGAATTGAAATGGTGAATTTATTTAGTATCATGTTCGCAGGCATTAATAAATTGTTGAAAAAGTTCAATGTTTTCCTCTGTCTTACTTAACAGCCTTAAAAGGAACTGAAATGGTGAATATACTTTCCATCGTGTCAAACGGGATAAAAAGACGAACGAAACGAGACTTGTTTAGAACAATAATGAGCAACTCCAATCACAAAGTTAAAAATTCTAATAAATAGCCCACACAAATCACATTTCCCCTTTAAGCAAATGATATTTTTAATAAAATATTTTTTAATTATAAAATACAATAATTCTCTCTACTTTTATATCCGAGATCTTTATCTAATGTAAGTATTAGAAAAGCATGCAATATGAACTTTACTTACCCATTATAAGGTAAATAATTTTAATACTTGTAATTGTATTTGTTTTTCGTTTTATGCTCTCGGAAATCAGCAGAGAAAATATCATTTTTCAACTAAGGTATTCCCTTTTCACATTATCTTCATGTATCACATTTGTAATACTTAGGAAAATATATTATTAAGGAAAATTTAGTAACTCTTTTGAAACAATAATTAGTAAGACCAGTAGCAAAGTTCAAAAACCTAACAAAAATAGCCTTTTACTTAAAGGGAAACCAATTGATACTTGTAATGAAATATTTTTTACTTTTAAAATACAATAATATTTTCTACTTTTATCGCAAATCTGTCTAATTTAGGTTTTACAAAAGCATACAATATGAACCTTATTTGTCCCTTATAAGTTAAATAATTTTAATATTTGTATTTTATTTTCGATTTATGCATTCAGAAATTGACAGAGGATAGATGTTAATATCATTTTTCATCTAATGTATTCGTTTTCGCATTTTCTTCATGTATCACATTTGTAATACTTGACGAAACCTGTTATTAAGTAAAGCTATTACAGAAAAAACACATATTTTTTTATCAGTAGACTAAAACAGAAACACATTTTTTGTGAATGGCGCTGAATTTCAGACGGACACGTTTTGCCATTTATTTCGGACACGTACAAGCAACTTACGGTCAGAAAAAAATGTCAATTGTTTTTTTTTTTCCTGCAGTAAAATAGAACAAAGGTCAAGCCACTGAGTAACACAGTTTTCGCTATTTTATATATATCATTGTGCAATTTATATCATTGATAACAAAAATAATTTTACTAAACATGTATCGAACTAAAATAAATTCATGTTCGGTTAAATGGAAACAGGAATTAGTTTTAGCATAACACGGTGTTATTTTACACCTTTACTGCATACATTTGAGATATATTGTAATGCAGGATTTTTTTTCTCACATTGTACTAAAATACAGGCGAAACGGTGGATGAGAAACGATTATAAAATACGTTTACAGTATTTTCAAATAAAATGATAGCTTTGATTAAATAAAATGTTAGAGTAACATGAAATTTCAGGATAAATACACTAAAATGTAGTTTAAACAAAATATATATTTGAATGCGATATCTATTTGACATCCATAAAGTTACAGATGTAAAGGCTCCTCATATTTCGACAATTACAACAATTCCACAAATACATCAGCCGCTTTTGCAGTTTTACACAATTTTGTGAAATGCTCTGTTTTTGTGTTTATTTTTACTTTTCTAGTATTGCGAATAGAGATATCATCCAATTTTCTTTAATCGAAGAAATTAAAAATTAAAAAACTCTAAATACATATATGATGTCTAATTCATTTACAAAAGTACTGAATTATTCCGAACACTGAAAACAATGATATTTATAGAATCATCAAGAACAATCAATACAAGGATATCGTTCTTTAACTATAAACTTTTACGAATATTTGAAAGATACCACGGAATTCGAAATATATGAATATGCAGAGACGTACAGATACGACAGCGACGAAATACTTGTGTATATATATATATATATATGTTGGAACCCAACTCCGAAATCTTACAATGTCCGAAAAAAATGCTCACAACGCGAATGGATCACATACAAATGCGCCAAGTACGAAATGTTACATTATTTCGAACTTAGGTCATTTACAAATGATTATTTCATGTACGGGCAAATCAGAAGTGCACAGAGTACGAAACTTAATTTTATTTCGCACTTTGAGCATTCTAAATTGCTCACTTTGTTTTCTGACTTTGATCAATCTTCAACTGCCCATTCGCAAACATTTTTAACTCAAATTATTTGACTAAATAAAATGAATGAAATGAGTTAAAAGATCATTTTAATGATCTGTATTGACTATTTTAAAAACCTCACAGTTAAAAAAGTATGTGAATAGTGAAAAAAAAATGAAAACATAGTAAAATAATAAGTGAGGGAAAAATTTTGAAAAATGGACTGTTACTTATTCTTGCAGGCAGAACTGTTATGGCTCTTACATATGATGTCAGTTTATAGTTGCATTTGATGCCAATTGATAGGCACGTGCATCTTTTGCTGTCACACTGCTTTCTACAATTGCAGTGGACGAAACCTTGTGAGTTTCCTGATTCCAGGGTAACTGTGATTCGAAGTGAGTGTACGAAGATTGGGACGTCTTTTTCAGATATGAAATTGTTTTCAGTCAGTTGGAATTCATTTCTGGAATATAATTTCTCCAATATTCCGGATTTAGTACCGAGTTTGTATAGTCCATCATCGTTCACTCCCATTATCACAGCTATCATATTTCTGGGTGCAGCTCTTCCTTTGTCGAGTTCTGGAATCCGTAACACAACGTTCTGACCGATGCTCATGGAAGGAAATTTAGCGTCACTGCCTCTTAGCATTTCGTTCGCTTTCTTTTTAATTTTTTTGGCAGAATCATCTCGTTTCCTTTCAGTTAACTTCTTCCTTTTTTGTTAGATAGACACATCAAAGTTTTCAGAATCTGATGAATCAGTTTCATGTTTACGTTCAGGAATGTTCACCAAAACCTCTTCAAGTTGTTTTTCAGTCTCAAGGTCCGTTGAAAAACACATTTCCTGGGAAAGTCCGTTAGTAAGTGGAACTCCAACAGAGCTTAGTATTGGCTTCTGGGGATTCCACGAAGGTAGGTGCAATTATTTTCATTTGCACGATTCGTAAGCAATCTGCCCACTGACTTGTCTGATTGTCTGCCATCCATGTCACCAACTTATCACGAACATCTTGGTTTGCCCGTTCGACGGAGCCTTCGCTTTGAGAGTAACTGGCTTTTCCATGAACAATTTTTGCTTCAAACATATATGCAAGCTCTTTTATGATTTTATTCGAGAACTCACGTCCATTATTGAACTGCAAAATACAGGGAGCTCCTATGATAAAAAAACTGTCCATTAAGTTATAAGAAACTTCTTTAGCTGTTTTCGTTTTCAGTGGGCGTAAAAAATGGAATATGACAAGATGATATTGATAGTTCAAAAGGAATTTATAATGGCGATCAGACTCTGATTGCATGTCAATGAGATCAACCTGTCCTTGTTATTGGAATGCGTTAGTAAGTATTGGTTTAACAACGACACCCTTGTTTTTAACATTTTTTATCAAGTGACGCTGTTCACAGAGAGAAAGATACAGCTTGATCACTTTTCGAGGCACATTACAGTGTTTCACCCATCCTCCAAGTGTGAAATCGGACTTGGCTCACTACTGATTTGCCCAATCGCGAATTGATAAAATTCAAGTGCACAAACTCCGAAATAATGTAACATTTCGGACTTGGTACATTTGTCAGTGATCCATTCTCGATGTGAGCAAATTCAAGTGCACAAAGTACGAAATAATGTCACTTTTCAGACTTGGAGCATTTGTCAGTGATCCATCCGCGATGAGAGTATTTTTTTCGGACATTGTCCGATTTCAGAGTTTGGTTCCAACACACATATATATATATATATATATATATATATATATATATATATATATATATATATATATATATATATATATATATATATATATATATATATATATATATATATATATTATATATATATATATATATATATATATATATATCTTTGGCTTGGTACAAGAAGTTCCTATGTCAGTTTTCTCCAAGATGACTTTGTTTGCTTATGTCTCTTACAAAATATATGTATGTATGTATGTATTTATGTATAATCTTTATGGGTAGATGTCATACCGGTTCCGCTAAGCTTAATGTTATACTATGGTAAAACATTTTCCAGTGATGCTCAACTTCAAATTAAAGGGTTTTCATTTTATAACTACACTTTAAATTGAGAAAAGAAACGTAAATAATATTTTTAATTTTGAAATAATCGTGGGGGGATGTAGTATACTGTGTTTTAAACGCAAACAACCCACTTTATCGGAAGAAATATATAAAATGGAAGAAACAGTGCAGTAGAAAATTTCTTTCTATATTACGTAGTACAAATAAAGAAAATCTTTAAATCCAAGTAGACAATTATTGGAAGAATTTACTCATTAGGTTACCATTAAGTTTAGCGAATCCAATTGGGCTCCTACACTGAAGCTTTAAGGATGAAAGATTATTTTCAATTACTTCACAAATATGCTGAAATACGTAATAATTTCTCTAATTAAAGTTAAATAAAAAGATAATTAAAAGAAAATATATAAACTTACCCGCGTGAATTATTCTAACTGTGCATGGGTCCTTTTGCTCTCCAACCGGATTTCTTGCCCAACACTGCAATATTCCGTAATCAGCAACCGTCTTCGGTGTATACGTGATCACACTGACGACTCCACTTGATTTGAAATCATGCAGCTCAACGTTGTCCACCGTGTTGTTCAATGTCCAGCGAAAAGTGAGGTCAATAGGATCAGAATCAACTTCACATGTGATGTTCACTGTTTCATCCCTTGCTACACCGTATACGTCTTTATCATTCCGGCGACAAGCGGGTGCATCTAAAAATTAATACTTTTCTTGGTTAGTGAATGATTTGACAGTTGATATAGAGGTGAAATTAACTTTATATATATATATATATATATATATATATATATATATATATATATATATATATATATATATATGCATATATATGTATGTATATATATATATATATATATATATATATATATATATATATATATATATATATATATATATATATATATATATATATATATATATATATATATATATATATATATATATATATATATATATATATATATATATATATATATATTGATATTGCAAAAATTTACACTTTTTACGAGAGCTGAACAAACAATTGAGACAACTTTCCGCCCCTTTTCATTTATCTTCCAAAGAAATGAAAACTCATTTTCATTTCTAAAGTCGTTTCAAACAAAGTACGAAGTCATTTGATAAATTGGAAAATTTAGATGATTATGTTATAGTCGACAATGAAGTGTTGACTTCAGGTAAATTAACATATGAAAACATTATTCAAGATCTGACGAGCTCTAACTGCCGAAGAAGTGAAAGTATAAGTGAAGATGAAGATGACAGTCAAGAAGCACTAGAACCAAATGCGTTGCATTGAGGCGCAGGATGCTATTCTTGAATTGACTGTATTAAAAAAAAAAAAAAAAAAAAAAAAAAAAAACACACACACACACACACACACACACACACACTTTGAACATTAAAAACATTTAAAATCGCTGAGTACTAAACAGACTAAACTTACTGAATATTTTTAAAAATATCAATATTTCTTCTATTTGTACACACACGTTTTCGTTTAAAATTTAAGAGACAATTAAGTGTTTTTATGTTATAATTGAAGGGTCGATCTTTTGGGAGATTCCAAATTTTGTTCAAAAGGAAAAGCAAATTAAATTACAGTGAAGTAATGGTAAGTTATTCTAATTATTTAACTTTAATATGTAGAAAATTGTTCATATTTTAATTAATTTTTAAAACCGGTTATTTGATCTCAAATAATTTATTCACGGTCTATACAAGTAACGGTTAAAACGAGAATTTTATTGATCCTAAGCATCTGGTATTAACCGAGTATTATAGGAGTTCCACTACACACACACACACACACACACACACACACACACATATATATATATATATATATATATATATATATATATATATATATATATATATATATATATGTGTGTGTGTGTGTATGTGCGTGTGTGTGTGTGCGATTCTAAGTTAGTGAAACGATACACACTCAGAATAGAGAAATATATAAATTTTGAACAATAAAAAAAGCATAATTGCCTAGACAAGAATTTAAAATATTTTAGATAGAAATATATGCTAATTAACGTTATTAAATTTGAATATGTTTAAAAACTTAAATTTTTCAAGAAAATAAATATATATTATAAAAATTCTTTTATGTAATTTTCAATAATATCATTTAAACACATACCCTTTGACATTCCACTTTTGATTTCTTACCTGGAAACAAACAGTTTTTTTTTTCCATTAATTTTATCCAAAATGTAAATCCGTAAAAGTGAAGAGCAAAATTCTCATTTGATTTTTTTTTATGATTTAAAATTAAATGTATTCTTAATTTTGACCGTGTTGCAATATGAGTTTCGTTTTTTCCCTTCTGTGTTATCTTAAGGTTTTATGATTAATTTTAATGTTCCCTTTTTGAAAAGATCTTTTCCAATGTACTCGACATAAGTGGATATGACGAAATGCTACATATTTTCTACTTTACTATGCATATTTTACTTTCAGCTGATATATTTTCAATCTGAATCAATCACGTTCAACCCCTTCAATTTCGTTAATGTTAAATGCCCGAATTTACAATATTTTTTCCTTAATTTTGTGACATTAGAGGAGATTGAATGTATTTAAAGTAATAGGTCGTTTGACTGATATGTTTCGCTGTCATATGTTTTTGAAATACGACCGGTACTGAATTTATAAAAATTAATTTACATAATTCAACTATCCATTGCACAAAACCCAGGACTTTTGAATAAAAATAGAATTTGAAATCCATATTCTTATTGGTGAAGAGTATCAATTTCGTTCATGCTTGAGGAAATAACAATTGTATTTTTTCGTTTATTTGGGACTCTATCGCTGTAAATTCCTCTTGAACGTAGATTTGAATTCTGATTTTCTTTATTTATTGGAAGAAAAAAATCGAATTTTGTATGAAATTATTGTCAGAATTTTTATTTATTTCAAAATAATTAAATATTGCTACCTAAGTAACACATTCTTTTAGCGTAAATATTTGCTATTCTTTTATCAAATAAGAATCATTCAGCTTCTATTTTCTTTCCCCCCTTATTCTGATGTTCAATAACAACAGTGATATATCATTTATGAGTAATCGGTTTCAACCCTTGCGATAAAATTCGATAATAATATGGTATACATTCTAAGGCCCATACTAGTGCAAGGTTTGCAAACAAATAAAAAATATTGTTACTCAATGAAATTTATAAAAAGTGTATAAATTTTATCGAAATATATTGTTTACTGCACATCTAGTTACTGACAATTGCCATTAGATACACAGGGGGATTCATTTGAATAAGGCCCCGAATATTCTGTAATTACCGTGAATCAATCTGATCCCCAAAAATACGTTAAAACCATAACGTATGCTTAATCGATAGCGTTACATGCGATTCCGTAAGTGCTTTCCGTTTTCTGCCAGACACATTTCGAGGCGGCCCTCCGTGTTCCGGGACGTATTGGCAATGATATTGGGGGGGGGGGGCAGCAGCAATTTCACGTTGGATTTTTTTTTCAGATTTTACACAGTCCCAGACTTGTTCTGATAACCTTTTTCTAAAGGAAGAATTCTCGTGGTGTCAGATCCGAGTTCAGTTCAGAGATTTGTTCTGGTAAACTTTTCAAAAGGAAGAAGTCTGGTGGTGTCATATACGAGTTCAGTTCAGAGGCTTGTTCTGATAAACTTTTCAAAATGAAGAAGCCTGGTGGTGTCAGACCCGAGTTCAGTTCAGAGACTTGCTCTGATAAACTTTTCAAAAGGAAGCTGTATGGTGGTGTCAGATCCGACGACAGTGTTGTCTAAAGTCCATTTAAAATTGCCTTGTTGCCGAAGACAGATTCAATTTCAGCCATGTGTCTTGTCCGTGTGTTTCACGTTGCTCCATTTTATGTCCAGATAAACATCGGGGTTTTCGGTGAGGTAAGATTCAAGAAATGACGCCGTCCTTACCCGTAAGTTAATCGGCAGGTCCAAACTGGTAACCAATCGAGAGACAAAAACCCTGTCAGTCCCCCTGCAGGCCGACAGGACCCCGCGCTCTAATATTCACAAATGCTCCTCAAAAGCCCAAAAACTGGGCAACCACCATACCACAAAATATCTAAATACACACATACACATACACATACACATACAAATACACATATAAATACACATATACATACACATATACACACAACATACACATATACATACACACATACACATATACATACGCATATACACACGCACACACACACACATACACACGCACACACACACACACACACACACACACACACACACACACACACACACACACATATATATATACACTGAAGTGCCACTGAATTAGGGATACCTACCTAGTAACGAGTTGGGCCTCCTCTGGCCTTGATAACGGCTGCCACACGACGAGGCATAGATTCAACAAGTTTCTGGAAACGTTCCACGGGAATGGCTTGCCAAATATTGGCTAAAGCTGTCCATAATTCAGTAAGGTTCTTTGGTGCTGTGTGATGGCCTTTCACGCCTTGTTCCAAAACATCCCAAAGATGCTCAATAGGATTTAAATCTGGGCTTCTAGGTGGCCAATTCATGACAGAGAAGTCAGAGGAATGCTCATCCAACCAGCCAGTAGCCAACCGGGACTTGTGAGAGGTACAGTTGTCTTGCTGGAAAACTCCATTACCGTGCGGATAACAGAACAGCATAAACGGATGGAGGTGATCACCCAGCAACTCTACGTACCGAATTGCATTGAGGGAGGTTGGTACACGCACCAAAGATCCCAAACTGTGCCACGAAAAACACCCCAGACCATGATTGAGCCATCATGCCCTTGTACAGTTCAAGCCAGGCATGCAGGATCCATTGCTTCATGATCCTGACGCCATATTCTTAGCCTCCCGTCGGCGTTAAGTAGTCGGAATCGAGACTCATCACTCCATGCTACTCGTTTCCAGTCCTCTACACTCCAGTCTCTGTGCTCTCTTGCCCAGGCAAGACGTGCAGCCCGATGGCGAGTATAGAGCAATGGTACTCTCGTAGGTCGACGGCTCCAGAAACCCATACGGTGAAGCGAGCGTTGAACAGTCCATTTACTGACTGTACGACTGGCACCGTCATTAAACTGGGTGGTAATTTGAGCTAATGTTTGGCTTCACTGGCTGCGTACAATACGCCCGAGCCGTCTTTCACCACGCACTGTCAAGGCTAATTGTCCTTTGCAGTTTGCCCGATCGCTAGTTTTTTTCCACCATCCATGTATTCTTGGTATACTGTTGACACTGTCGACCTTGAAAATCTTAGCTGTCTCACGATTTCGGAAATTGAATGGCCCATGCGTCGCGCACCTACGATTTGTCCGCGATTGAAGGCGTCTAAATCAGGCAGTTTACCCATACTGGCAATTCCAACAACTAATTCAGAACAACCACAGTACGCGCTATATATGCAGTTACCACAGCGTCATCACTTGCGCATACATGATGCGCAGCGCTACACAATTTGCATAGGTTTTGCTATCCCTAATTCAGTGGCACTTCAGTGTATATATATATATATATATATATATATAAGAATGAATGAAATGCTTTTATATAGATGAATATAGAAATATATGTATATACATAAATATAGGAAGTACTTTTCGTTCCTTTAAAAGGAAAAGGAATATCAGTATAAAATGTTCTTTTTTGGTTACAATCTTGTACAATACAGCGTTCCGGTTTATTAAACGAAATAACTTTCGCCTTTCAGAAAGTAATTTTCCTTGGCCAAATATACATTTTTATGATGAAAAAAAAAGATATATCCATTTGAATATTTCTCATTATTTACTGCCATTTCCCGTCAGGAGTGATACTCACACTTGAGAGTATTCTTATTCTCAGAGAAAAGAGAAAAAGCTATTTCACACATTTACTCAATGTTACGTATTCGTATTCTTGCAGAAGAATGGAAGAAATCTTTTCTTGTTTCATTCACCTGATCACAGAGAGAGAGAGATCATAAATTGAGATCAGGGAAACTGTTCTACCATTAACTAAAAATGTAAAAGGAGAACTTTGCGAGACGCATGCAAAAATATTTTTAGAAGTTTCCGTAAGAAAGTCATTACTGTAGAAATGTTTGAAGAGAGGGAGAGAGAGAGAGAGAGAGAGAAATCGCCGCAGGGTTTTGGGGGGGAATATTAGCTGAAACTGGTTATGGTTGAGGGAAAAAAACAGCAGTCAACATGTGTACTGCTAGGAACTACTCAGGAGGAAAATATCTTGCGTTTGCGATGGAAATTCTTTCCGGAAATTTACTATAAAGGAAAATGCATGAACGAACATATTTACGTGAATTGATAAAAATAATTAATGTAATTAATATTTCGTAAATATTTGATTAAGCATTTGTATGTTTGCCTAGAAGAAATAAAAAAAATGCAAACGCCTGAATACAGCTTTGTATATTAGATTTGTTAGCATAATATATATATATATATATATATATATATATATATATATATATATATATATATATATATATATATATATATATTTATTTATACATTCATGCACACATTCTTCCTATAATCATGTATATTCATATACAGTTCAACGTGGCTTTTCTAATGATAATTTCATTTATGTAAATCAATTTATGTATGTATTTAAGGAATTTCAAACATGAAATAAGTGAGTTGTTAGATAGTAACAACTGCAATAATCTAGGATATCGTCACTTTTAACGTACTACTTTCCCCAATTTGAGTTCCTGACCTTGGAAAAAAATTGAAAACCATTACCATGAGACTGCACTGGTGATTTTGATAAATTGTCGCGAGGAAACAATGCTTTTCAAACAGTTTGATGGTGGGAATTGCTGGATGGGAAACAATCGAAAAAAATTGGGAATGGGAAAAATTGGGAATCAATAGTTTTGAATGTATATTATGATCATCATTGTATATAACATTATTGTATATTTTCAATCAAAGTTTTTGAGACATGGAAAAATTGGTTGATGGGATACGCAGCTGAATATGAAGAGGCGAAAGATCAGTAAACTCATATTTTCTAAATATATTTTATTATACTTGAACTAAGTACGCGAGGTTGATATTTTTAAAAGTTATTTTCATCAAAAAGTTGATTAACCTTAATTTCGACGATGTATTTCAATTTTGAAACCAAATCATTTCCGTTGTACTTTGAGATTACTGCGACAATGTCTAGCTACTCAAAGACTAAATTGACCGCGTCTGACAGCTGAAAACCTTTTCCGAAAAGTGACATATTATGAGGTAAATAGATTTTACAACAGGCTTTGACATTCATTTCAGTTAGGACAAATGATGTAAAATTGTGTAAATTAAATTAAATAAAACTCGGACTATATGCATACCCTTTAAATTTACATCTACCTTATGAGAAATAACCAAAAAAATAAGCAGTAATTCAATTTTTAGTAAATATATTATTCTGTCAATAACTAGCACGTTGATGATTTTACGAAGATGATTTCTTACCTTCAACGAAGAAAACTTTTGAAAATTTCGCCAATCAATTTGACCTAATTTAAAAATACAAGATAATGATACACAACGAAAGAGAGCATCGATCATTAGCATACTCACATCTTACTTCCAAAAATAAATCGGAACTTTCTCCCTCGCCTTCCGAGTTCGATGCAATGCACCTATACCTTCCTCGGTGCTCTCTCTTAACTTTCTGCAGCACCAGTGATTGATTAGATATGATAACACCCGCTGATGCGTTGCTGTAGAAAGGCTTATCTTCAAAAAGCCACGTGAGCTCGCCCACTGGAGGATTGGCGCGAATATTACATTCCATGTAAACATCGTTTCCCTCCTTAATTGTGGAATATTTGATGTTTGCTCCAAGCTGAAGTGATACCTCCGGCGGAACTGCAAAACATGAATAAAATATTATACTACTGGCATACAGAAAAAACTGAAAAGATAAAATTTATTTAACGTATATTAGAAGCTTTATTTTAATTAAACAAAAAAGTTGCGTCTTTTAAAACAGTTATCCTTTAAAAATTCAATATGATAGGAAATGCAAAAATAAAGAGCTCTGGATAGTTTAAAAATCAGATTTTATGTTTACACAGCTATGAACCCGATAAGGATTTTTAAATGCGGTTCTTAATAAACATCATAAATTATAAAGTAGCATTCAAAGACCCTACTATATCTCCGGATAATATGCTTTAGATATCTTCATCCTTACAATTAACTATTTAGACATTACTATCTTATCGAGGCATGATTAATGTTAAATTTTATTTCTAGACCCCAAAATCCAGTCACAGTTGGCAACTAAAGATTTGTGATATGCCACTAAGAGTAAGATGTTTTATTAAAAGTACTATAAATCACATTTCTGAGTTTAAGCTGATATTTATAGAGTACATGAAATGTATGTTAAGAGAAGTTAGAATGAATCCGTTTCGTCTGTTGTTAAATATATTGCGACAGTTGACTGTCCATGGTTATTGACCATTACAGGAAATGTAGTTTTTGTTTTTTGTTACACTTGATACAAAAGGATTTCCACGAATTCTAAAAGCTGTATAAACGAAAGGTTGTACATAACGTAACTTTTGAAATAGTATATGAAAATAGAGAAATGTGGAAAATTATATAATTCTATATACATTAATAGCAACTAATTAATTTTGTAATTCAATTAATTAATGAATAAAGTTTTAAAAAATTCCAAGAAATTGAAATTTGTGATTTATATCCGTACATTTACAGCTGACATCTAAAATAATGTTGAAAAATTAATGAGGTACAAAAATTTATGCGCAGACCAATCTAATAATTATGTGATATAATATTAGAAGCCATCATAATTTTCAAGTGGGAGAAGCATTGGTAATGCACAGTATAAACCTATTTTCATACATTTTAAAATAATCCTAATTACTCTACTTAAATGGCACAAACTGTAAGCTCTAACAAATATGAATCAAATTAAACTTTGAATTTTAATTATGTTGGGTGAATAAAATAAAATATGAAAACTGTATAAGTACATAATTTTCTATCTCATAAAAATAAAAACTGTAAAATTATTGATTTACATTTTAAGAATATCACATTTTATAGCGTATGAAAATATAGTTGAAAAAATATTTCTAATATTTTACATTGTAAAAAATACATATACGTATCAAAATCAAACTTACAATACACGTTTAGAACCCAGCTATCTTCCACTGTGTCGTGCGATAAAACATTGTTTTCTGCTTTGCAAGTTACTGTCTTTCCATTATCTTCTATTCTTGGCTTTATAGTCAAGTTGCTGAAGGTAACGTTTCGACTATTTGGAATAGCCTCTCTCCCTGCTTGGATTTTTTTGTTGTCCAGCCACCATGAAATTTTTGCTGGCGGGCGAGATCCAGAAGTTTCGCAGTTCAGGCGCAGTTCTTCGCCAAGTCTGAGTGGTCTCTGGATAGTTGTTATTCGAGCGTATAGTGGTTTTACTGAAAAAGAAACGCTCAGTTTAATCCTACAGAGTGTCTTATACTAGTTATCCTTTCCCTAATTCAGAAGGGTACATATAATACGTAGTAAAATACATCTGAAAGCTCCCATTTATTGGATAAATTCGCTACCCTTAGTCCACGCTAGTGAGCAAAACTTCTTTACATACACATTTTTGTTTTCTTTTGGTGATTGAGAATTTATATAGCAAGAATTTTTTTAAAGAAATATGTGTAAAATTTAATTGTTTTATATAAATGAATATAAATTTTAAAATCTTTTAAAAAATATTATAAAGATATATTTTTTAAAGATATATTTTCTTAATAATATTATAAAAATATTATTAAGATTGATATTCGAAATATATTAGTACATATTCGACTGATGTTTCTATAATGAATTCACTACCTTAAAATGCAGTTTTTTATAAACTTTCAGCTCTTAAAGTCAAATACATAAATAAAGGTTAATCATTAGTCCAGTTTTTCGAATTCCATGACTTAGGAAAACATAAGAAGACTTTAATCAGAAATATATATTTGACATTTAAAAAACTTGTTTTTTAAACTGTGAGCAATATCATGAGTTTTTTTTCTTAAATGATAGTACGTGACTATTATCAAAGTTGATTTCGATTATTAACCAATATTAATAAAAAAATGAGCAATTCTTTTAACGTACGATTACGTTCCTCAATAACGGTCCTCCGGAAACGAAAAATTAAGAGTCCGCCGCGAGGAATAATTTTGGCAGGGCGCGAAACCCAGTAGCAGTAAACAGTTAAACAGAAAAGTACCGAAATGAGTAAAAAAAATGAAAAGATGTCAGCAACGATAAGTAATCCTACGTTAATAACCCATGGTAGTTTCGTTAGAAGAGACTACCTGAAATATTTTTTTTTTTTCATTCAGTACCGTAATGCTATTTTTGAGTCAAAATATGTTATACAATAACTTATTAAAATTCGTAGAATTTTGAAAAAAATATAAACTAAAATAATTTAAAATTCTATGAAATCTTCCATTTTATATTAACTTGAAGTAATTAAATTCGAGAAAACTTATTATAATGATTGTTCCGAAAGAATTTTCTTTCCTTTCCAATAACTATAAGTTTCGTGATTAACTAATTGGTATTCTTAGTGTCTATAAAGTGTACATTTGTAATTGTGACCTTACGTAACATAACTTATTTTTAACTATAAAGACACTTTAATTAGTTTTCAAGAGTTAGAGTTAATAAGAAAAATTGATGAATGAAGAAAAATATGGGCCTTAAACAATATTACTTATTTTTAATAATAAAGACACTTTAATGAGTTTTCAGCAGTTAGAGTTACCCCAAAAATAGAAGAATAAAAAAAAAAATCTTTGAAAATATTAGTGGAAGAATATCGCTTTAATCATGCTGTTACAAAATGATTAAAATTAATAATTTGTTAATGTTACACATTTTTTCTTCATTCTGAAGGTTAGTGAGTAAGGAAAAAAAATTACAATAAAAAAAAAAAACTCTTAGGTTCAATTACAAAATTAATATTTAAAAAAAAAGATGATAAAAGAGAAAGCTGGAATAAAATTGCTAGCAATCACGTGACAGCTATATAATATAAAATACACTGAAAATGTGCAAATCCTTTTTTTTTTCTAGAAAAACAAAATTAAACTTCATGAAACAAGACATATCTTTAACAGTGCAATTCATTAAATTTATTAAACTGGAATATAATTTTACACGGAACATACTACATAAATTCATATAATTCTAAACATTACCGCTGTCAGCAAACTAAAGTCAGAATCTCTTACAGTTAAGGTCAATCCTTATGACTTCCTGAAGCGGAGCTGTTAGGTTTGTATTCGAAGCTTGGCACGTGAGTTCCACCAACAAATCGGATCGCCGCAGTTCCAGAATGACAAGCTCGTTTTTGACAGTAGTTTGAGAAGCTCGATAAAAGGTGTCATCCAGGAGCGATTTATCCCGCCACCACGTTACGGAAGGTGATGGGTCACCTGTTTCGTACGAACAATAAAAAGAGATTTTAAACGAGTTTAGAATAATCTGAACGACAAAGACAACTACAGGATAAATACGTACATGTCAGCGCGTTAAATTCAAGGTGGGAGATTAAACAGTACAAAAAAAAATTTGGTATTAATGTTTAATTTTGAGTCTTTTGAAATTTTTTATAAATTTACAGAAACTATTTAGCCTTAAGACTGTGTTTAGAATCCTCTGAATGCCAAAGACAGAATGAACGTATCTTTGACACTGCTTTAAATTTAAGTTTAAAGATAAAACATAGATAAAAATGTTTGGCATTATTGACTAAAATTTTACTCCTTTTGTAAATATTTATCTATTTACCCAAACTATTTTGCACAAAGAATATCTTTAGAATATTCTGAATGTAAGAGAAAAAATTAACGTATTTATGACACTACTTTGAATTCAAGGTGAAAGATAAAACTTAAATAAAAATATTCGTTATTATTATTTAAATTTGAATCATTTGGATTTTTTTATAAATTCAGTCAAACTTTTTAGCACAAAGAATAGGCTATGAGCATTCTGAATGCCAGAATGTTCTTAGCATATTCTTAAAATTATTAAAAATAACGTATCTATGACACTGCGTTGAACTGAATTTGCAAGATAAAAAAATATAAAAAAGACTATATTATTGATTAAATTTTACTCTTTTGTAAAGCTTTATCACTTTACCCAAAGTATATAGCACAAAGAACAAGTTTAGAAAGATCTGAATATCAGAGGGTGCTATAAAATGAACATATTTACGATTCTGCATTATATATATATATATATATATATATATATAACCCATATTTAAAATGAAATATCACTTACCCCCTTCTGCTTCACACATGAGAGAAAGATAAGCTCCTTCATCGTACGGACCTGTTATTCCACTTAACTTGTCCTTCTGTTCATCCGTAATTTGAATACTATGAGGCGGAACTAAAAAATATTTATTCACAACAAAGCATATTTATATGTGTAAAAGAAAAAAAACATACATTACAAGCGCGTAACGAATTACGTTTAAAGAACCATCTAATGTGAATTAACCTCTTACAAAGACTAAAAAAAAGTTAAAGCGTTACGTGTTTCAAGTACCGTATTTTTCGGACCACAAAACGCACCGGAATATAATACGCACCATAAACATATGGGGGATTCTTAGAAAAGAAATCTTTGGTATTTTGTTGGGTATGTAAAGATATTTTCAATTTCCTACCTTAAATATATATATATATATATATATATATGTGTGTGTGTGTGTATGTATGTATATATATATATATATATATATATATATATATATATATATATAAATATAATATACATAAAAAATATTCATTATATTTTAATGTTACCTTCGGAATGTAAGACTCATCCAAATCTTAAGTCGATTCTTTTGTGTAAAAAGTTACGTCTTATGGTACGAAAAATACTGTTTTTCATTTTATTGTATACAAATAAAGTTATAATAGACCCCTCAATATTCCTGGATTATAATTTATCCATTATAGAAAGCAGACACTGCAGGCTTTACTAAAGCACCACAGTCAATATTTTCCGAATCCTAAAAAAATATTGGGGTATAGTTTCAAAGGTAATACATTAAAAATAAGATAATGCATGATATAAAATTTAGGTTGTATTTTATATTTCTGTGAACAAGTTTTATCAAAGTAAAGCTTTTATCATTGGTAGTGTCCGTACACTACTGAAAATATTCCTTATCAATGTTTCTTTTATAAAAGTGGATAACCTTTAGATAATTTTTTTTTCTGATATAGCTTGTATTTTCAAAGTATAATTCCGCTTAAAACTTAGTTAATTAGAAAATTTACAACTTCAGTATTTGCATATATTTTAATTAAAGAAATATTTCTTTACCTCTTTTAAAGTTCTTTAACGTTCTCGAGTTTGTTTTTAAAAAAATGAGTAACCTCAATAAAGTTACTATATCCTAAAGAGGTATATGCATATGTAGTGCGATAATATTCTAATATGTATGCATTTTATGTATTTATTGCTAATTCATGGAGTACTAAACATATTTAAAGCTGCATTCCAAAATGTTCGGAATAGATTAATATTTTCTTTCTCATACTGAAATATATTGTTCCTGATACCACATGAACTTCAGGAAAATAACAAAAGTTTCCATTTATTAAAATAAAAGAATAAAAAGTAAAAGCACAGCTTATCAATATAAATATTATAATTTTGAAAGTTAATTTTTAATCATTGTTGTAAAGACAATATGCGAGTAAGTCCGTAAAAAAACTTTTATTTAAATCTGATAACACATATAGCATATTAATACTTTTGAAGATAAGGTATCAGAATCGGTATTTAAATATACTTCTAGTCATTAAACTTGGAAACATGTACATATTGCGCGATACTTACATCTTCTTATTCCAGTTTCAATCATGGTATTAACAATTTTTCCTCTCTCCTAAAAATCCTTTAAATTACATTTAGCAATTTTAAAGCACATGAAAACACACTGCCACCTTCCCACTCGAGGAAAACCCATTAGGTGAATGGTCAGAAACGCTTCAGATTTAATGAATCGAGAAAATCAAACACTTCATTTAATTGATGTACCAGAAATAGCTACGAAAATTCAGCAGTTTATTCCACTCCCACGTTTATAGTAAAGTCAATCTGAAACGGCTAGCGGAAGTTTCTTTCGGTTAAACCAATACCATTACGTTAGATACGCAATTGAATAGAATTTTTGGGTAGGTGGGGTGAGGTGGGGGAGTGTTGAGCGCTGTCCTTTCTTATAGAACACTTGAGGAAATTACATCCATAAAGTAAGATACTGAAAAAAGAATAGGCACTAGTATATATATATATATATATATATATATATATATATGACATGTTTCGTATCCATTTCGTTATTAACTAAAGACAATCGTGGACCGAATGATTAGATGAAATGACAGAGACCGCTTAAATTCGTTTATTTTCATTATTACTATAAGAGCTCCAACATAATTATGCAAACCATTATGCAAACCACTCCACCCAGGTTCTCTCTCAAGACGTCTTCTCTCTATCATATCTCTGTGCCGACTGACTAGCTTTTCTTTGTTAAAATCCCGCCCAATCTTTCCGCTGATTCCTCATGGAATGTTCTCCACATTTCTCTTATGTAACTCTTTACGTAACTTGTTCCTGCCGAAAAATATCTCTTTTCTGAACAGCACCCATCTAGTGGCGACTCCTATTGCTATTTTTTGCTATTTACAACCCTTCTTCTTTTATGGCGAACTTTCGTGAGTTAATAATTTTTGATTATAAATTCCCCTTTTTCCCTAACAAAAGCCGCCCTATATTTTAGTTTTATGTTTTTCGTTACATATATATATATATAAATATATATATACACATATACATATACATATCATATACATATCATACATGTACATACATTTCCAGAATAAACATTTCACGCCGTAAAGGATAAAAGAACTCTCATACTCACTTATAATATTTAGCTTTACAATTCTAGTTACTGTCCTTGATCTACGAAATTCTATATTACACCGATATATTCCCCCGTCTTTCAAAGTTATAGAGTCTAATCTAAACGTGGGAGGCGTTATGGATACATCTATGTACGCTCTTTCAGAGTACTCGGGAATAGGAAATTGTTTTGGGTTATCCCTGGTGCCTTTCCGAAAATCTATGGTATATATTGGCACAGTTTCTTGGTCCCTGTACCACAGCATCAAAGTCACTAGCTCAGGATCATCTGGAAGTGTGTAATTACAAGGCAGATAAGCTTGACTACCAACAACAGCTTGATACTCCGGTACTGGTAAAGGCACTAAAGTAAATACATAAACAGGCATATAAATAAATAAATAAATAAGATATATATATATATATATATATATATATATATATATATATATATATACACAGTCATGGACAAAAAAATTAGCTCACCAAGAAATAATTGCGGGATCGTAACGAAACTTGCAATGAAGGTACATGTCGGGGAGATCTGCAAATGATTAGAAATGCAGCGTGATTGCGCATTACGTATAGCCGGTAGAGGGCGTTGAACATCGTACTCTGTGGAGTATAAAACAGGTAACCAAAGCATGTTTGAGTGTGCTGAATCATTTACAAAGGAAGAGCTGAGATAGACATGGCATTACGCCGTGTTCGAAGACAATATAAGCAGTTGTCGCAGTTTGAGAGGGGGAGAATCGTCGGGATGATGGAAGCTGGGTGGTCAGATAGGCGAGTAACACGCCAATTAGGCCGCTCTGATTGTGTTGTGAGGAGGTGTTGGGACCAGTGGACCCGAGAGATGTCATGTTCACGAAGACCAGGCTCAGGACACCCTCGACAGACCAGTCGTCGAGAAGACCGCCACATCGTAAGAAATGCACGCGTACAGCCAACTGCTTCATCGGCCTCCATCCAGGCACAAGTAGCACCTTCACTAGGGGCCTCTGTGTCTTCTCGAACTATACGAAGGCGCCTGGCTGAAGGACAGTTGGTATCGTGGCGCCCATTACGTGTGCTGCCCTTGACGCCCACCCATCGACGCCTCCGTTTGGTGTTTTGCCGCGCACGAGGAAACTGGACTGCAGCGGAATGGAACCAGGTCATCTTTAGCGACGAATCCAGATTCAATCTCGGCAGTGATAACAATCATGTTCGTGTGTGGAGAGCCCGTGGTGAACGCTTCAATCCTGCCTTTGCTGTACAGCGACACATCGCTCCCACAGATGGTGTGATGGTATGGGGTGCCATTGCCTACAATACACGGTCACCCCTAGTATTGTTCCATGGCACCATGACAGCCCAGCGGTATGTTCATGAAATCCTGCAACCACATGTGTTGCCACTCATGCAACGGCTCCCAGGAGAAATTTTTCAACAAGACAATGCTCGGCCTCATACGGCAAGGGTGTCACAAGACTGTCTCCGCACTGTTACTACCCTTCCTTGGCCTGCCCGATCCCCAGATTTGTCTCCAATCGAGCATATCTGGGATCATTTGGGACGACGAGTTGGGCATCCCATGAGTTTGAACGAACTAGAGGCAAGGTTACAGCAAATATGGAACGAAATGTCTCAATACATCATACAGAACTTGTATGACTCCATGCCCGATCGTATCGCATCGTGCATTCGCGCTAGAGGGAGTCCAACGGAGTATTAACTCCTCCGTTCTTATGCCTTTTTCTCTGAAATAAATTATCCTTTTTCTTTGATTTTCTTATCATTTACTTATATCAAAGTAGTCATTACGTATGTAAAATTTCGTTTCATTTTGACAACTCCTTCTTGGTGCGCTAATTTTTTTGTCCATGAATGTATATATATATATATATATATATATATTATAAATAAAATATATCTGTTATACTACAAAAAAAAGAATGCAATGAAGGTATATAAAATTTGTAGCATTTCATACAATAGTAAAAAGGCAATCAATTTTAAAACATACTTTTGAAATTTTACAAAATAAGTCTAAAGATAAAACTATAAAAATGGATGTTTTTAGATAAATTTCGGTTAGCAAACGTTTGACAGTTTGACATCTTTACTTTCCGGCTTTTAGTGGTACAATATTGAAAGGCTGAATCTTCCTAAATTCTGAGATATGTATAACATTTCACATGCTTTTCTCTGTTATTTACACTGTGTTTAGCTTTTAAATTGAGTTTGGTTAGCAAACATTCATATTGAACTCCGAATGAAGAAACGCGAAACATAGTTTTTGAAGCTGAATTGAAGTAATATGTGTGTCAGTTTAACTGAACAGAGAAGTAGATGGAGATTAATAAGTAGAGGATGTTTGTATAATTTCTACATCTTGCATTTATGGTGCAGGAGACCTAATCACAGATTTCAATTATTATTTTTTCGTTTGGCAGTGGCATCTAGCTATACATTAAAACTTTAATTTTTTGCTACACAATCTTGCATTTATGGAGATTTATATGGCAATATTTATATGGATAATTTGACATTCTCTTTTTCAGCTTTTAGTGATTTATTATAAATGTATATATTTTATGTTATTTATACTGTTATGAATTCTATGTTATTTATACTGTGTTTAGTTTTTAAATGAGTTTAGTTAACAAACATACTTAAAATCCTGGGCAACGCCGGGTACTTCAGCTAGTTAAAATATAAAAATGGATTTCGATAAAAAAATATTTTATTGTCTCTCTCGTACCTGGACGTCAATGTTCCAATCTGTCTGAATACAGCAAATTATTTCAATTTTCTTCCTAAATTATTAGAACTTTCCGTCTATTTATACTGAATGCCATGTTTTTTTTTTCTTAACAACATCAATTGAAAACTTAAATACAGTGAAACTTCTCTATGGCGTCCAGTAAATGTCCCAAAAAATAAGGGGCCGTTTTGAGGGGAGGCCGTAGAAAAGAGGTTTCTTTGATAACATTAGCTCTGTGGATTCTATAATCGTTCCTGAACAAAATATGACAGTTTAGAGAGGAAGCCGGCTACATAAGTTTCAGTGCATATATAAAATCGATAGTAAATATAAATTTGGTTGTTCTGAAATATAATCTATATATATAAAACAGTTCCGTAACTGACTGACTCACTGACTCACTGACATACAGACGAAACCGCTGGACCTAAAGGCCTGAAATTTTATATGGCTATTCTTCATATAGTGTAGGGGTGCACTAAGAAATATTTTTGAAAAATTCTTCTTAGATTTTTTTAAATTAAATTTTTAAGCTGTTTTAGTTACTTTTTTAAAGTTTGCATTTAAAATAATAATTTGAGGGTTATGAAATTTATATCACGAGAAAGACCATAAAAAGTTCTTTAAAATGAAATCTTTACCTTCGAATCTTTACCTCCATTTTCTGACTTTTGGTGAATTTTTAAATATTAAATTTTAGAATTTAATTTATTAAATGCTGATCACGTGATATCTTTTTCTGGTACTTTAAATAAATGTATCGTCACATCCATAACAATTAAATAGACAAAAAATATTTTTCCCTGCTAATGCGGCAGACGATTGGACAGTATCCAAGAAAATATTAAAATACAGTAAAAGATATGTTCCCCAAACTGTATTATATTAACTGTACTGTATTCTTTAGTATGTCCTATTAGATTTAATTTGAATATTTTTCTTCTACATTATTTTGTCTATAAAGATATCTCTTACGATTTTTTTATTAATATATATATATATATATATATATATATATATATATATATATATATATATATATATTTTCTTACATCAATTGTGAGGATTGATCGTCGTATTTATTTTATATATATATATATATATATATATATATATATATATATATATATATATATTTGCATTAATTGCATACATTGACCGTTGTATTTAATTGGAATGTACTCCGTAGCAAAGTGTGGGTTTTCAGCTAGTAATTAATATTCGAAGTCTGTCCACAAAGTAACTGAACTTTGAAAGCAGATCTCTAATGTGGGAACCTAGCAATCCCGCTCTAATGACATGTTGTAGTGTTATCCTTCAGCTTGCATCTCGGAAACTTCACTAATTTTGCTTTGTTTTATGAGCGGTAGATTGAACCTGTATTTTATTATCGCCGATTACTTACATTTTGGAAATGAAAGATCTTGAAGTGCAACTAGTTTGTGTGAAATTTTGCGTAAAATTGGCAAAAAAACCTTTACTGAAACAGATAAGATGTTGTAACAAAATTATGGAGAGAATAGTTTTGTCCGGTGCAAATGATATGAATGGTATCGACGTTTCAACTAGGTTAGAATATCCAATAAAGACGATCCGAGTGGGCGCCTCTCCCCGTCACATCGAGTAAGAGCGTGCTTTGATTCATTCAAATCGTCGTTTAACTGTCCGTGAGAATGCTGAAGATCTAGGAATCGGCAGAAGCTCATGTCACTTAATTTTTACTGAAAAATGCAATTTTACTTGGATGTTATGAGGCGTTTAAGAGAAGCAGAGCGACGGAAGAGGCTGGAAATTTAGAGAAACAAGACCTGTAAGCTTCACCAGGATAACGCACGTGCACCCTCGTCACTCGTTATCTGTTGATTTTTAGCCAAACCAGAGGTTACTGTCATCCCGCAGCCTCGCTAACTGTGCAGATTTGGCACTTATGTGGACTTTTGTTCCCAGAGTTGAAATCTTCCTTGAAAGATTGACGATATCAGAGAATAGAAGAAATCGAAGAAAATTCGCTTCAAGACTTACATGTGATCCCACAAAAGGATTTCCAGCAGGCATTCCAGCAATGGAAGACACGCTGGGAGTGGTGTATATATAGAGGAGGAGTGTATTTTGAAGGAGGCATGTCTGATTAAAAGGTTTTCTTCTGAATTAATAATTCAAGGCTTTATTTGAATAGTGGTCCAGATCCATTCTTGTTTATTTCGAGATACAGAGCCTTAAAGTCTAATGAGTGCTGAAAAATAACTGCTGGAGTCTGATTTGGCATGCCGAGAATTGGCAGCAGAAATGAGATGGAGGTGTACCAGTTTAAAAACAAGATACAAATGACTTGTATGAACTTGAAAGTGAGGCTAACTCCATTTTTATTTAAAGTTGAGTTGGACCACTATTCAAATAAGGCCTTCAATTTATTTTAAAATTTGGGTTTCTTTTTGGACAGACCCCGTAAAATGGTTTTTATGCATCTGCTTTTAAAACTCAATAATAAGTTTAAAAATAAAGATTATACAAAAAAATGCAAAAAGCGATGAATTTCTTTTTATGGCAAATGGCGGTTTGTATTCCTGACATTATAAATGGAGCAAGCAATTAAAATTTTCTTCCTAAATTAGGAGAACTATCCCTTGGTTGACATTGGGAGCCATTACTTTCTTAACGATATGAATAGAAATCTTAATAAATTATAAAAATGTTATTAAATATAAAAGTAATTTTAAGACGTACTTTAAAATAAATTTAAAAAAATTAAAATAAATTTCAAGTTAACAACTACGGATTGCAATAAATGAGAATTTTTCTTTTTTGTCTCGAAAACGGGGAATAATATTACCGGCTTTATAAATGACGCAAACTATTATATTTTATTCATAAATTAGAAGAATCTTCCTTCTTTTTTACATAAAAAGTAAGATTTTTCTTAACCGCCTCACTAAAAGCTTTATTTAGATATAAAGTGAGTATTACGCATAAAATTGGTAGTACTGAAATACTATCATAAATGGACAAGAACTTTTAAGAAATTTATTTTTCAAAATTTTTAATATAAGTTTAAAGATAAATATCAGTAATATGGATTAAATAAATATGGAAATTTGTATACTGCCACTAAAATGGGGAATACTATTAGTGGCTTTACAAATGGAACAAACTATTAAAATTTTCCTCATACATTGTAATTTCCCCTCTGTTTACTTTAAAAGACAATTTTTTCCCTAAACATATCAATAGAAAATTTTATTTGAAATGTTTACTTTTAAATGAAAATTAAGTAAAATTTTCTTGGTTGTTAAATATCATTAGCTCTACCAATGTAAAATAATGTTTTCATCAAAGCTCAATTAAGCACGAGGATATAATTTAATAAAAAGTGCCGTATCGAAAAAAATATTTATATGTAAATATTGGGAATTAGAACGAAAACTATATATACTGCACATTATTTCCTCAGTGTTTCTGTTAAACTATACTGAAAAACTAAATAATACAGAAATAAAAAAAATCGAAATAAAATAAGTAAAAAATATCAATGGGACATTGCATTGTATAAATATAAAGTAATATTAGACAAAAATAAATCTCATATTCTTCAAACCTGAGGCTAATAACATGAAACTATCCGACAGTTAACAATTATAGGTTAGTTTGAGGGCCCATATACACTTATTTGAATTTTATTCAAAGGTGTTTGGAAATGAGATTTATCACCCCACAGAAAATGGTGTATTAAAGGGGTAATCTAAGGTTATTTCTTATTTTTCTGATTACGATTATAAATGTCAACCGCTGAAAAAAAATTAATTTTCTTATTTTCCATTTTTCTGCTAATTTTAATTAGTTTTTTTAAGACACGAGTTTCAAACAGGTTACTATTCTAAAAATAAAAAACAACCAAAAAAATGCTAGCCAAGAAATAGGTAATTATGTAATATGACCATGCACTTTGGTTGAAATATGAATTAGCTCCTGAAATGAGAATATTAAAAGAGCATATGAAAAAATTCAAGGAATGAAATTTTAATAATAGTATTTTTTTTAACTTGAAGTACCTATGCTTAATTATGAACGACAAAAATTATCTTTTTTAATCCATGATGAGTTTCTAAATTATTCTTTTAAAAAATGTTAATGTATAGACGTGATATCTCTTGGAATACATTTTTAATGTAAATATAAATAATTATATATTAAATTCACTTTCTCAAGTAGAAAATTTTGGTGATATTCTATAATGAATATAAAACATTCTCACCTTTCGGTTTTTCTGGTTTTATCCTTCTCGTACTATTATAGCTCCTTATTCTCTGTTCTGAAATGAAAAACAAATTATTAGTGTACTGAAAAATATTTTCTACTAAAAATAAAATTGCGTTTGCTTCTAATAATAATTTTTTTACCAGAATATTTACTCACAACTTCTTTTCATTAAATAGATACATTTTTTTTTAATCACTGCTCTCTAAAAGATAAACTTCCCATAAACTAGAACCCAAATTTCAATGAGAAAATATTTTATGTTGCTTTCAACTTAAACCCGGCAACATTTAAAACCTAATACTTCACAGTATACATTATTAAGAAATTAGGAAGCGTCCTTTACACTAGATGGAATGGTTAGAAGAGAAAAGTTTGAAACCAATTGAAGAAACCAAAATTAAATCTCAATTCAAATTTTCAAATGCAACTCATGATCTACAAGAATCTTTTTTATGATGTTTCGCAAAGTAAATTTTTATTAAATATTCTTACAAATAATAGTAATATTTTGCAAGAATATTTACTCGTTACTTCAATTGATCGATAAAAAATATATTTTCTTGTAATAACTGACGTCTAAAAACAGACTTGACATGTTCTTACAAACCAGAGCACTATTTTGAATGAGAAACAAATTTTTATGTTGCTTTTAACTTAAACCAGGGAACATGTGATACCTAATACTTTGCAGTAAATAGTATTAAGACATTAGGAAGCGTCCTTTACATGTATATAGAAAGATTTAAAGAGAAATGTTTGAAACCAACTGAAAATAAAAAAAAAAAAAAACAAATATCAATTTCAATTTTTAAATACAGCTCATGACCCACGATAATCTGATTTTATGCTGCGTCACAAAGTAAAATTTTGTGTAAATCTTCTCGTAGAATAATTTTTTGCAAGAACATTAACTCGGTACTCCGTTTGATTGAATAAATATATTTCTTGTAATCACTAAGGTCCGAAAACAGACTTGACATATTCTTACAAACTAGAGCCCTATTTTGTGTAAGAAATAAATTTTTCTATTCCTATCAACTTAAACTGGGAAACTTGTAATACATAATACTTCACAGTTAATAGTATTACGACATTAGAAATCATCCTTTACATTTATATGGAATATTTTGAAGAGAAATGCTTGAAACCAATTGAAACATCAAAATATAAATCTCATCTCCAGTTTTAAAATACTCCTCATAAACTACAAGAACTATTTGCTGTACTGTACTACATTTTGTACAGTACAGCAAATAATTTTACGACATTTGGAAGCGTCTTTTATATTTATATGGAATGATTAGAAAAGTAATGTTTGAAAATAATTGAAACATCAAAAAAAAATAAACCCGAGTTTCCAATTTCAAATTCAATGCATGATCTACGAGAATCTGATATTATTTTGTTACACAAAGTAAAATTTTGTGTAAATAGTCTTGTAAAAGTTTTTTTTCAGGAATATTAACTCCGTACTTCCTATGATAAAATAAATATATGTTCTTGTAATCACTGCTGTCTAAAAATAAAATTGATATGTTATTATATACCAGAGCCCTATTTTGAATAAGAAATAAATTTTTCTGTTTCTTTCATCTTAAACCAAGGGAAACATGTAGTATCTAATACTTCACAGTAAATAACATTAAGACATTAGGAAGCGTCGTTTACATTTATATGGAATGGTTAGAAGAGAAATGTTTCAGACAAATAGAAACATCAAAAAATAAATCTCAATTCCCATTTTCAAATGCATCTCATGACCTACAAGACTCCGATTTTATTTTGTTACACAAAGTGACGAAGAAAGGAATTTAATCTTAGTTTATTTTGAGAAAAAAACTATTAGTCTTCATCTTTTTCTCGGCAGAGTAATTGCTTGGGATAGAAAGAGAAGACGCTTCTGGATGCATGTTGAATTGATTCGCAAGCTGCCGTCTTGATTTCTGTAAGATACTGTTTTTTCTTTCAAAACTAATGACGTTCATTAGATTCTGCGTCCGACATATTCTTTATTAAGACATATATTCAAATATATATAACTCTGTTAAGATAACTCTTGTGTTATTATTAAAATTCTTGATATCAGTATTTGACTAAAAGGTTCTTTTATGCAAAAGAAAAACAGAGACGACACTGAAGAAACGTATTTTGAAATTACATTAGTTCAACACATCCACAATGAATCCTACTTACTTACACTAAATCTTAATTCCTGTAGGTAAAGAAAAATTATCTGTTTTTATTAATCAGTGACTAAACGCATACATATAAATAATTATTCTTCAGTCATTGGAAATCTTCCTCATCCAGAAAAAAAGTCTTTTAACAACAGGGTTTGGTGAACAATAGGGCTTCGTTCGAGAGCTTGGCGCACACAATACAATGATCGATTTTTGAGCCGATTCACCAGTTGAGAAGGAAGTAGACAAGTTTAAAATGATGATTCTGTAATCAATGATTAACTGAAAGTATCGCAGCTAGGATTGCTCCAATTGTTCTCTGCTAATAGACATTCTTTACGATTCGAAGGTATTGAGGACAAATCGAAATTTTTTGGCTAATAGAAGCTATCTAAGTAACAATAGACAGTGGTTAATTCTTTTCTTGAATTATCAGAAATATTTTTAAGGTACCTAGAATTCGCGAGAACTTCTCTGAAATTAAATATTTAAAAGTCCCATCTAATATGACTATGAGTCTCAGCTTATTTAAACTACAGACGAAAAATTTTATATCGCGATAATTTTGTAACTATATATATTTTACAGCTAATATTGTAATTATAAAATAAAGTGTTTCCTGTGTTTTACATATAATTCTAATGATCTGAAGATGTAATCTAATCTACTTTACCATGAAAAGTACAACATCGGTCCCGAGGAAGCCTACTCGTACCGCGTCTGCATTCGGGGACGAAGGTGCTCGGTTCAAATCCCGACAAGAGTCCATACCTTTGTGTCCAGGCCAGATATGGACACATTAAATACGTGGACCGGAAAGTCCGTCTGTGAGGTCAGAGTAGGTGGAGGAGAGTACAATAACCCTCAAATGTTGGCTCTGGAGGTGCTCGGTCCAAATTGAAGCGAGACCTATATTAGATGGACTTCCTTGAGGTGCTATTATAAACCGGAAAAACAATTCTCAACTCGCAAAATCTATATGGACATAGCTTGGAACATTTTCAGCCAGGGTGTATTAGCATCAACAATAACAACAGTACGAAATCCGGCAATATTTCTTGGGTGACTATTATTAAGGAACAAATGTTGGTATGACAAAGAAAAGCCATGGCACCAATAACAGGTGTTGTTTTAAATAATTTAAGACGCGAAACAATTGTTTTGTTACATTTGCTATAATATATATATATATATATATATATATATATATATATATATATATATATATATATACATTGGAAGCTAACAATTTAAACTACGTTTAGGTGCAACTGTTAGAGATTCTATGAACTACATGAAGGATCTCGGTCAGCATTTTTCATGAACAATTTCTACGGAGTTACTGGCACTCGCAACGTTATTATATTATTCAAATTCATATATAGATGATACAATTACTAATCAGTAATGTTAGTTTAATTAGTTTTGTGCATTTGATACAAGATGTGTAATTCATAATATGCCGATACATTTGAACAGTATAAGATAAATTTCATATATAGTTCTTTTAGAAAAAAATTATAGTTTGAAAAACCTGAGCATTTTGAAATTTTGAGTAAAGGATATGCTACTAACCTTAATTTACAATTCCCTAGATGTATCAGTGACAATAATACAACATTCTTACAAACTCATTATTTACAAAAAATTATTTAAACATATATAGATATAATATATTACCTTTAATGTTCATAATTAATGTTCTAATTTAATGAAAATAAAAATTATAGTTAATTTCAATTATTACAAAATATGTAATATTTTTACGTAGTAAATACAAAATATTTGAAGGAATAAAGGTATGCAATAAAATAAAATTCAAGAAATTCATTTTCATTTCCTCCCAGTAGTCCCTAATATTTTTTATTCTTAATAACGCTCTATTAATAAATTCACTGACTTAGGGATAATGGAAAAAAATTACCACAGAAAATTATTTCAATTAAATAAAACAGAATTATTTTCCATGAAATTAAATGATTTAAGCACGGATTATAAAATTATAAGGTTAGGACTCAACATAAGCTAAAAAAGCACCAATTTCAGAGGGGGTAATCATAGAACAGTATTTAAATAAGGGGTGTAAACAAAAGAAAGCAAAACAAGGAATGTAATGAAATTATCCTTATTTCGAGTTATACAATTCTTTAGCTTGTCTATGAAACGAAAAAAAAAGTCGACTTTCATTGTCTACAAATTACGTGATTCGTAAAATGGATTGCGTAAAGGGACATTTTTCTCTTCCAAGTAATTGCTCCCTTATTTTCTGTCAATTTCTCTTTCTTTCTTTCGGCGTATTTATTTCCAACTTTCTATTCCTCCTCATTAAGATTACACTATGATAAAGAAGTATTGGTTTTTGTATTATTTCATACAACTTTTTAATACACATTGAGTTTACTTTTCCGCAGGCTTGGAAACGAAATCTTGCAAGCTACTCTTGCATAAGTTTTTATGCATTGTAGGCACGGAATGACTTAGTACAAAGAGTTTATTTTAGTCCACACAAAAAAAAAAACTGAATTATCACAAAGAGCTCTTTATTTGCAAAGGTCTAATTAAGCGTGGATTACCTGGACCAATAAGTTTACTTGCGGAATTAAACGTTTCTTTTTGTTTGATCCTGTCAAGATTTTATTCCTAGCCTGAAGTCGTTTAATAAATTGGTACGTAAGAGTAGATGGTTGTTTCAATTAAGGAAGTTATTACAATTATATACCAATGACTTATATTTTCCACTGATCCATCAATTTATCTCAGTTTACACGAATATATATATATATATATATATATATATATATATATATATATGTATGTATGTATATTTCAGTTTTGTATATATATATATATATGCAGGATGTCCGGGCTAAAGGTATCTAAAAATCATGACTTATTTTTACGGAACTACTCATTAGAAATTTTTAAAAAGATATTTAAATAGAAAGAACACCTCACAAAGTTTTAATATCAATCATAGATTTCTATCATAGTACCATAGGTTTCGATGTGTGCATCTTTTGTAGCACAGCTAACGTCTAAATGGTAATCTAGTTCACTCCAAGTGTTTCGTAACATATCAGATGTTATTAGACTTTTGTTTGCTTGAGATTCATTAAATCCGCTGTGTATAAACACAAAAATTGAAATTGTGGATCAGTTTCCAGAAGTGTATCATTCAAGCAATTCGTGTAATATCTCCTGATATGCTATGAAACAATTGGAAAGAACTGGATTACAATTTAAACGTTTGTTGTGCTACAAAAGATGCACACATTGAAATATATGATACTATGATCAAAGTCTATGATTGATATTAAAACTTGGTTAGAAATTATTTCTATTTAAACACTTTTTTTTGTTCTAATGTAAAAATAAGTCATGATCTTTGGATACCTTCAGCTTGGACACCCTGTAAAATCAGTTCAGTAACAAAAAAAATTATGGATTTTTTAAATTTATTTTATACATATTTCAATCCATATGTAATTTATCCTCATTAATTTATGACTTATTTTAACACTGTTTTTGTGCGTCTTTGTTATTTATTCGGAATACATTTGAAATTTAAAAGAACTTAAATTTATCAGTTTTTTTTCCCAAAAATTAAATTGTAATCCCCAGATGCATCCAGCGCTATCTAAGAAAAAGAGATTTACATCAAATAAGATCCCTGAAAATTATTTTTTTCACAATCTGAGATTTACAACTACTTTAGGTCCTCGTAGATTTCAGTGAAAAACGAAATGCTGATTACTCCCTTCATCTCTCTACGAGACCATCTCTTCTATCGTTACCGA
>OU015496.1:59655212-59677712 GCA_907164885.2 Dolomedes plantarius | reverse complement strand
CGCTTCTTTTGATGATATAAACATTACTGTACATTTCAAACACACACGCATATTAATACATACATACATACATATATATATATATATATATATATATATATATGTGGGTGGGTGGGTGTGTGCAGACTGGGTTTGACGCGCTGCGAAAATTATAATGTTGTTGCGTGAAGTATTTTCTCAATACTTGTAATTCTAATTTTTTTGCCCACCCGAAAAAAATGAACTTTTTTTACGTGTCCCAAAACAATATCATTGTTAATGAAGACGTATTTTCTTGTCCCACACGGTTTCTATTCTCTCTTTTTGAGACCATTAAAAATGATTCACCCCTAGTGGAAAAGAAATAAAAATACGGTAACAAAAGATTTTTCGACACTCCTCTGTACGAAATCGTCAGCGTGTAATAAAGATGTATTTCGTTCCCACCTCTCCTGCTCTGTCATTGTCAGATTTTAATGTGCGTAATTCGAATTTAATGCTCTCAACTAAATAGAGGATATCATACATTTTCTATCTTGTCATTTAATCTTATTAGAGAGCAAGAACACACACACACATATATATATATATATATATATATATATATATATATATATATATATATATATATATATATATATATATATATATATATATATATATATATATACAACCTTTGTCCAGAAAGTTCGGTGAATGACGTCTTAGTAATCACGGTCGTAAGAGTTTGAAACCGGCGCATATCATGCCGGACAGGTGAAGACTGGCCTGAACTCGTTCCTGAGCGGCGGCGCTGCGAAATAGCTTATCGCGTGGAAACAGCTCATTGTAGAATAAAGATGTTGTGCGCTTGGTCGAAATTCAAAATGGATCAGCGAACGAATATACTGTTCAGTATATGATGTTTCAAACTTCGAAAATCAGCGAAAGAGACTCATGAAATGCTGCTAAAAGTTTACGAAAAACGTCCTGCCACATTGAAGTGCGTGTATGACTGGCTTAAACGCTTTCGAGAAGGGCGGGACACCATTGAAGACTCCCCCGAAGTGGTCGGCCTGCAACTGCACGCACTCCGGACAACGTACAGAAAGTGAAGGAATTGTTGGCCAAGGATTGTCTTCTGACAGTGCGAATGATAGCTGAGGAAGTGAGAATTGGTCATGAGATGGCCCACCTCATACTGACCCAGGATTTGGGTAAACGCAAGCTTTGTGCCCGACTCGTGCCCCACACTTTGACACCGGAAGAAATGCCAATTAGTCATGACGCCTGTGGTGACTTCATCGACATGCTGGATTGAAACACAAATTTTCTGAAAACCATTCTCATGGGTGACGAGACCTCGTGCCTGATGTACGACCTCGACGGCAAGCGTCAGAGTATGGTGTGGTGGGGTCCAGAATCGCCTAAAAGCAAGAAGGTTCGAAGTGAGAAATTCCGCATCAAGATAATGCTCGTGGTGTTCTAAGGGTCTCATCCATAAAGAATTCCTCCCCTATCTCACCACGTTAAATGCGCTAAGTACGTGAATATACTGAAACGTCTGCTGCAAAGGATCAATCGGGTACGACCCCAGTATGCCAAGCAAGACAAATTGACCCTTCTTCACGACAATACCCAGCCACATACTGCCTTTCTGGTGCAGCACTTCCTGGCCAACAGGCGAGTTGTGTCCCTGATCCACCAACCCTACTCCCCAGACTTGTCTCCCCCGGACTTTTTCTTCTTGTTCCCCAAATTGAAATCACGTCTGAAGGGCCACACGTTTTCGGACCTTTCGGACATCCAATGTAATGTTACAACCAAGCTGAAGGCTATATCTAAGGTTGACTAAATCAGGAGTTTCCAAGGCTTGTACAGACATTCCCAGATGTACAGTACAACCTACAGAGATTACTTTGAAGGACAGTAACAGCTGTTTCATGTAAGAACACAATCCATTCTAACTATAGACACATTCACCGAATTTTCTGCACAAAGGTACATAAATATATATATATATATATGTGTGTGTGTGTGTGTGTGTGTGTGTGTGTGTGTGTGTGTGTGTGTAGTTCGTAACCTTTAACCACCCCTTTTTAGTTTATTAGGATATCAAAGGTGTATTCGCTACTTGGGTAACTATTAAGGGAACATTTATTAGTAAAATTTATAGACATCTTGACTTTTAATATAATTAAATGTAATGATAAAAAGAAGAAACCATCGAAAGTAATGTGAAACAACAATCATTATTTTAAAAACGTATCTTTACATCCTAATCAACTCCTTTTGAAAATTTCAACGATAAAATCATACTAAGGTGAATTTTTTTTAAAAAATATATTCAGGGTATTTAAAAAAATTTGTCATCCTTTCATGATCTAACAACTATGCCAGGGCTCGTTTAAAATATCTAATAATTTAATGCCATGTGTGAAAACACGTCTATTTTTTTAATATCAAGACAGTTGAAATGACCGGTAATTGAAAAGTTGATAGTTGAATTGACAGTCGAAATGTCCAGTACTGTTGAAATGACCGCAAGTTTCACCAGACCTGAAGCCTTGTTTTTTGTTTCCTCTGGAGGTATATTAAAGACCTGCCTTATGTACCCCCGCTTCCTTTAAATGTACAGGAACTCCGGAAGAGAGTCAGTGCCGCTTTGGTAACTATCACCGATAGCATATGCCACAACGAGTTTGGTAGTAAACGGAACACATACATGTCACATTTGACAAGCATATTGAACATTTGCAAACTTTTTTATGGAATCCACTTGCATTTGTACTTCTCATTCATATCTGGGTAAATAAATTGTTAATTACTCAACAATAAGCCTCATCAGTTTCATTTCATCAATGCAGTTACTGAAATATTTTTATCGCGATAGATGTCAAATTTTCTGAAACACCTTGCACTTTAAAAAAAAAGATAGATGGACATTAATTGGGTTATTCCATAAAATGTTACAGCTTGCCACGATATATTCGTGTCATTACATATTATGAATTTCACATTTCTATAGGATGCTTCACTCGGAAGATTCCCTGAATATTCTATAATATTTTTGGCTAGGATGAAGCAATCTGCATGAAACAATGTACAACATGCCTCTCAGTAGATGGCACATCAACATCGCCTAGTTCACGAGTAAGGCGTGGTACCATTTGTCGAGTTATATTAACTCACAAAAACACCCGTATATGGGCCCGAACTGAAAATTCCTTTGCCAGCCACCAAACACAGCTCCAAGATTAAAAAAAAATGGTATTTTTTTTTACCCCATATTCTTTGACAACTCTGTGAACAACCTATGTGGAACTGCACATTTATGAACAGTTTATAAATCAAGTGGATGATCACGAGTTAATGGAAATTCAGGTACCAAGATTGAACAAGGGCGAGGAGAATGGGGGAAACTGAGTCATTCTTTCGCAACAGGGTAATGTTAAAGGGGCTTTGGCCACATGTCCGGCAGAAAAACAGAGATCACTTCCAGCATCTCATGTAATACAATCGATTACACATACGGCAAGATATTTGGCGTAGCTTTTTGGTCCGAATTGCTTCTTACTAGCGAGAATTATTGCAGAATAATCGAGGCATTTTCCTAGTGAATCAACCTATATGAATAGACAACTAGATCAGTCGTGAGTGCGGTTGATCTATTTAATGAAATAACGAGAACCATGTTACTGTATGAAGTTTCCAAGAAAAAGTGATAAGCCAAGTAAATAACCACACACGCACGAGTATATAAAATGAGATACAGTAATATTTCCTACATTTTTTTTTCTACTTATGTTTCGGTCATAATAATTATTGAAAGTTTCAGACGTTTGAACTAAAAAAGTACTTGTAATGGCCGAATATAAATGCAAAATGAATGAGTAAAAAAATATTTTTAATAAATTTTGAGGAAGATTAACTATATATGCAAAAATAAAATATTTCTGATTGAGAATTATTCTTCGAAGTGTCCGTATTGTGCCATATATATTCCAATATTGGCATCCATTCCGTTTTGGGAAATGTATTCCAGAATTGCCTTAACTTTCCTTGTTGTCTCATATATATATTCTTGTATTAGGATCGAACTCTATCATAGCATATGCCTTCTAGGATTCTCTTAAAGTTACTTGTTGTCCCATATATATTCATATTTAAGGGTCCAATATCTGATGCCAAATATCTTCCAGGATCGAAAAATAAATTGTAGGTTAGGAAATATCTTTTGATTAAATACAATTCTCTCCAAATAGACCATAGAATGACAAAATCACCACTTTTTTTTCCATTTACTGACATTCTGAAATATGTATGAATAGAGAAGATATATTTCTAATTTTCAGGGGATTTCAAAGATAATTCGGGGAATTTTCTTAGAAACCGAATTTCCGATTGCTGGAAAAATATGCTTTGATTCTCTTACCTCAGAACTTGAATGGAAAATAGAGCTTATTATTACCCTTATATACTTTCCATTCTTTATAGCAAAGAGGCCTTTATTGAGATTTCTCCATAAACTGTGAAAAGGGATTTAGAACAATAGTCCGGGGAATGAGTTCCTGCTACCTTTGCAGCAAACGCCATTATTTTATGCTCCGTCAAAGATGGCAACCAGCCCATAAAGAGAAAAATATGCACGTTCCACTTTTTTACGTGAAACCTCTAGAGACAAGAGAATAGATAAGATTTTACTTAAAATATTCAATAGAGATTTATAGTTTTTCGGCTAGAAGAGTTATGCTTTAAATTATTTATCGTTGCTTTCACTCATAAATTTTGTAGACTTTCAATATATTCCTATGTTCTTGACTATAATATTTATTATTATATTTTCAACACAAGTAAAAAATGTTCCCTCCTCTCTCACTCTATATCTATCTGTCTATCGGACTAACTTTTCATCTATCTACAAATCAATATCTATATCTATATCTATCTATCTATCTATCTATCTATCTCTCTCTCTCTCTCTCTCTCTCTCTATATATATATATATATATATATATATATACATACACACACACACATATATATATATATATATATATATGTATGTTTATACACACAAACATATGCGTTGGTGTGTTTGAATTTCATGAATTGTTTAAAAAACCTCTACGTCTGTCTTTGTAGTTCTTCCAAATGCCAACTGACCGGAAGTGTTCCAGACCAGTTCCATATTGTTTTGCGAGCTGAGGAGTGCAGCTCCGGTTTACATAAGTAAAAGGGTCTGAATCCGTCTAATCTAGATTCCACATCACTTTGACCGAGCACCCCGAGAGACGCCGTATGTGGGGGATCGTACCTCCCTGAACTCAAAGACAGACTTTCCGGTGTGCGAGTTTATTATCGCCTCCCTAGACACTAAGGTATTTAATGGCGCTTGTCGAGAATCGAACTGAGCATCCTCTGTGCCGAAAGTCTACGTGCTACCATTAGGTTACTTTGGACCCATGCCTGTCTTTAAAGTTTACTAATTTAAATAACTAACCGCCTAAATATGTACTGAAAAGACATAATCGTCATAGTGGTTCGTCATATTATGTGCTGGTGAAATAAAGAAAGGGAGTGTTGGTTGCAGGTAGGCACTAAAATGAAAAGTCGATACAGTTTATCGACAAGTGAAAGAGAAGAAATGAGATTTAAGTCGTGAAAGGCCAGCTGCAGAAGGAGAAAGATGTCGTAGAAGGGGCGAGTGAGGGAACTCCCGCAGATTTACGGGTCTAACCCAGTTTTTAATGAAATCCCCCAAGTTAAGGAGTTCGTGGGAAAAAAGGATGAGAAAGTGCACGTGCAGAAAAATATGTTGATGCCCCCGAGAACGAGTTGAGCCAACGACAGATGGTTAAATTAAATCATTGGCTGAAGGCCCGTCGCCAATAAGAGGCAAGAAAAGCATACAGAATGAAAATAAAGAGAACATCTTATATACTAATAAAGAGACAAGTGGAAGTCGAGAGATCACGTGACCGTAACTCATCCGGGCGGGCACCGATCCTCGAAAAAAAAATGGCCGACAAATATACAGGAACCGGTGTAATTTTTTTTCTCATGAAAGTACATAAATGTTACATATTTGGAAAGAGCTTCGAAAACAGATAATTTTTTCTGCGTACACTTAGTCTGTTAATTCAATAGTTTCAGTCTCTTGTTTCTGTATTTCGGTCTGTTATTTCAATATTTTCTGTCTGTTATTTCAATATTTTCATTCTAAAATTACTCACTGTTGAGAAACCAAATCATCTGGTGCAGTGGTTCTGCCATTTGTCGGCAGCGACGGGAATGAAAATTGAAAGGAATTTATTTACTTGAATTTAATACATTTGTAGGCTTTTTTTTTCTTTTGTGGGGCCCGAAGTACATAAATATGTTACACGGATGGCTTGAGCGTAGCTAGGCGAAGCCCGAGCATAGCCAGGCGAAGCCCGGCTAGTAAAAAATAAGGATAGACGATGAGATGATAGAATGATGTTGACTGGCAGCAAATAGATGAGATGATACAAGGAGCTTGACTGGCAGTAGAATATGAGATGATAGAATGATGTTGACTGGCAGCAGATAGATGAGATGATACAATGAGGTTGACTGGCAGCAGATGAGATGATAGAATGATGTTGGCTAGCAGCAGATAGCAAAGAGCTCGGACACGGATGCCCTACTGATGAGCCTGAGAAGAGACGAATGAAGACTCCCATGGAACAACGCCCGACCGATAGCCTCAACGAGTAGCAGCTCAACAGCATACCGGTATGTGGCCATTTGTCCTAGCATTTTGTGTCTATTACCCCATTGGCTGTATGAAATTTTGCATCTTATGTAGAAATGTAGTGTTGTAGGAGATAATGTTGACTTTAATGAATATTAAATGATTTTTTTAATAAGCAGAGAAGAATAGATAATTGGTGATAGGGAATTCAGAATAATTCGAATATGTGTAAATTAAGGTCATAATAAGCAGAAACAGGCTAGGTGTTGATATGATAACCAATGTTAGTATTAATGAATGTAAATGAATCTTGTAAATATATTGTGTGTTAATAAATCAATGTATTATATGTATGCTTTATATCCTGTGTGCTAATTTAACGTGTGGTATATTAATTGAGTTTTAGAATAGTTCACTATACGAATATTGGTAGTGATGGTGATTTTCTTAGCTAGCTCTTTATTTAATTAATGCTCTGGCAAGGTGTGTCATTAAGGAATACACTCTTTAAAAAAATTCTTAATTTAAAAGAAAATCCCTTTACAATAATGTCGAACTAGAATTACTGCCATTTACATCATTAGAATGATTCTAATATTGTTAGAAAAATATTTAGCATCACTTCGTAGCATATGACTTATATTCGCATCGATTCTTCCTTCGACATGTTTAATGAAAATTCTGGGTGCAAAGTATTTTCAGTTCCTTCTTATGTATTAGCATTTAAAGCTTCTATTTTTATCGTTCTTTTAGTTCATTCGATCTCTGCTTGTTTGTCATGTTCAAATTTTACCTAAATTTGAGACCGAAGTACTGCAGGAATTATTGGTGGTATTTCGTCCTAAATATCCCTACATCCTCTTGATAGCAAAGCATATAGGCTGAATCCGTGGAATTTCGGGTCTTTCTTTACGTAGCAATTTGAATGCATACTTTTCAACGCTGACAACGGTAGATTCCTTGACGTATCACCATTTAGAAAAAATGAAATTTGTTAGAACTTGTAAAGTTTGTAAACTGTTTGAACTTGTAAAAATATGACTCTGTCAGACGTCATGATTTATTTCATACTATTTTTTAATCAATGGTGTAATGTACAGCCACTGGAAAGTGGGGGGTAATTAAACTAAACTTTTCCCTAAAAATTTATTCCTTAACTAGAAATATTAATTTCCCTATTAAGCTCATAACCTTTATAATTTATGATCTGTCCTAAACTGTGAAGAAAGACCAGGTTATTACACTAAAAGTCTGCCTTGTCTTCGAAGTAAATTATTATACTTCGCAAAGTTTTAAAAAGTTTTATATTCCTGACCTTGCACCTCTTCATTCTTTACTTAACGTTTAATGAAAGTTTTCAGAATTTTCTTTACTTAAATACTGCCATTTTTAGTCTAAAAATCATTATTCTGTGTTAACAGTGTACGAAAAACAGTAAATAAAACGAAATAAATTGTCAGTTAAATAACAGTAAATTGTTATTTAACTGACAATTTTCATGATTGTTTAAGATTCACGTAAAGTTACTCAAATTTTGCATTATTTCTGAATTAAACCTTTTCATTTTCCAATGACATCAAGTGGGACATAGTTCAAAATATGTGTCATGTACATATATAATGCTTTAATTATTTTTTTTTATCGTTTAGTTCGATCTTATTATTTATTTTTCTAATAGGTGTCACTATGCAGGAATATTAGGGATGCATTAAGTAGTTAGATGGACAATTAAAAGAAGGAAAAGTTCAAAGACAATGACACCATCAACACCGACATTAACTGTATATATAAAACAATTCCGTAATTGACTGACTGCCAGATAACGCACAGACGAAACCGCTGGACCTAAAGGGTTGAAATTTTGCATGGCTATTCTTCCTAATGTGTAGGGGTGCACGAAGAAAGATTTTTGAAAAATCCTTCTTAGATATTTTTAAGTTAAATTTTTAAGCTTTTTTTGTAACATTCTTTAAAGTGTGCATTTAAAATAATAAAACAATAATCTGAGGGTTATGAAATTTATATCACGAGAAAGATAATAAAAGTTCCTATAAAATTAAATCTTTTTTGAATCTTTACTACCATTTTCTGATTTTTGGTGAATTTTTAAAGATTAATTTTTAGAATTTAATTTACTAAATGTTGATCACATAGTTTCTTTTCTTTTTGTGATACTTTAAAATAATTTTTCGTCACGTGCATAACAACGAAATAAGTTGTTGAAAAAATATTAAAATACGGTAAAAGATAAAATTTAACCACTAGACTAATTGAGATTTAAGTTTTTTAAAAATGTAATTCAAATTAACATGTTTTATGCATTACATACAAATTAATTGTATACATTCTTCGTTGTACTTAATTCGGATATATTTATCTACATTATTTTGTGTATAAAAATATTCGTTACGATTTTTTTTTGTGGTGGTGAGGGGGCATTATTTGCATTCATTGACCGTTGTATTTAACTCCGTAGCGAAGCACAAGCATTCAGCTAGTCTTTTATAAAGGAACAAAACTTATTAAACACAACGCACGGAATAAATATTTTGTTATTAAGTTTTAAATAAGAATTTAGGTGACTTAAATAAAATTTTTAAATAGGCTTTATTCATCAATTTTTTCGTTAAATAATCAGGTTATTTTAGAAAAATAATTTTTTAAAGTAATTTTGCATCGTAATACTATCTCCTCACACCATGCTAGATTTTTAATAGTATAGGTGTTCCTTTTAAATGACTTATGTGTTTGAAAAATTTAAAATAAATTAACTTAAAGTTTGACTTGTCTTTGATTTCTCTTAATTATTTTTATGATTCTTATAATTTTTTTCATTTAATTCTTTTATTGCAATATTTCTCTATGTATACGTCTGATGAATTTCAATTGCCGATGGTTTCAATTTAAGATATACACATTGATTGCAAATCGTCTAGACTCTTCTCTTAGTGTCAAGAAGTTAAACACAAGAAATAATTTTCAAACATACACGCACGATTTAAACATGGTGAAGTAGCAGGCATATTGATATATCATCCTCAAACTATATTTAGACATTTTGCTATTGCGTGTCATACAAACTGTGCTTCGATGTGTAATCACCTCTCTTATCGTTTTCAAAGAAAATTACTTCTTCCAAAGAAAAATTCTTGGACCAGTTTTCAATTGATTACAAACAGAAGTAGCCCTCACCTTTAATGAAGGACCCTATTAAAGATGCTGAGAATATAACCTGATCTAATATCCAAACAGATTAAAATTGATTTTTATAAAACAATATTGATGTAATCGTGTATTGCATTTCATCCTGTCAAATATGATCAATTGCCCTTTTCTATAAAATCAATATATATATATATATATATATATATATATATATATATATATATATATATATAAATTTAAAGAATAAAAAATACGATATTCCATATTAAAAGAATCGTATTGACTGAGACGTACACGCTTTTTAGTTTAGAAAGTATTATTTTGAGAGGAACGAATGAAGTAGTAGGCAAGTATATTGAAATTTGATTAATCAAAGAAAACCTTCCACATATGAAACATACTCACACACAATATATATATATATATATATATATATACAAACATTCGTGATATTTTCACCAATTTCTTAAATTTTGATATTACTCTGAAAGACGAAAGTTTATTTAAATACATGTACTTTATTATGTTATTAAATTTCATCCCTTGAAGTATATACCCTCTTATTGTCATTTTGATATATTTATTTAATAAGTGCTCAAAATACCTTAAAACAGAGCGATTCATTTTTCAGTTATCAGGGGAATGTTCATATGAAATTTCTGGAACTGTTGTCGTTTTCGGTTAATTTATTCATACCACCCCCCCCAAAAAAAATAAAATAAAATAAAATAAATATTTTTCATCAATAAACAAGTAACTATGATTGCCGTTTTTCAGACTCTTTTTTTATTTGTATTTCTATCTTTTTTATATCATTTTTTAACAAAAGCTAAAGATTATTTTATCTTTTAAGATAATACGTTTCAACGTTAACACATTTCTCGAAGCAGTCTTAAAGGAACAGCTTGTCCCGATTCGCTGCAGGTTATGTTAAATTTTTGTTCCTTCCCTTAAACTAATAGAAATAATTCAATTGTGTATGTCTCTAATAATAGAAAGTTTTGGAAACTTCCCGTATTTTGCTTTTGTAGATAATACATTTTTTGTTTTTATTTTTTATTGTTGCGATAACTGGGAAAAATTATTTTTTTACGGAGTTTCTGTATACGGACTTATTAAAGGAAATACAGTTTTCCTGTGCTTTTTTATATTTATGTTGGTTAATTCGTCATAATAGGTTGTTAAAAAAATCACGCACATTAGCTAAAAGTGACTGTAAAGCACTCTATATAAGTCTAAAAAAGTAAAATAAATTTGGTTATTTTGTGAAGTATTATAAATATATATGTAATACTTCGAAAAATAAGCAATATATATATATATATATATATATATATATATATATATATAAACAAAACAACATAAGCTAAAGAAGAAAATAAAATAAAATAAAAAATACTAAAAAGGAGGGCATAGACTGCCAAACAAATTAACTCAAAACTTACCCTAGCATTGAAAACATAAATAACTTTTGATCAAAGTATTGCGCAGTTGCTGCATATCTTTACATTGAAAAAGGCGAATATAACTAAATTTAACAGAGCTAAATAATTTTAACAATACAGAAATCAAGCACTCAGGGCATCCACGCAACAGAGGCAAGATTCCGTAATAGTAAAAGAACTAAACCAGAAATAAAAAAATTTGGCAATTTAAAAGTTTTTTAAAAATGGCATTGAGACTCAGGTACATTTTAAAGTTGTTTAGGATAGCGTTTCTGGTTTCATATTTTTCTAAACTTCAATGAGGTGTAGCGCTGTGGTTTTGCCACAGTGACGTAATTACTAGGGAAAAATTCTACTGTTGTTTCGACATAACCGTCACCTACTGAATTAGGGTATGTTCGCATCTGTGTCTTTTCATTTGGATTGTATGTGCACTTGAATGTATGGTGCGTTGAGCCTTTACTATAAGTTTTCGATGTCTTTTCATTTTATATTCACTAACTGTTTCTTTGGGGAACTCGGGGCCTTGAGATGACTTTTAGTTATGCCACATCCTATGCAGAGAGTTCCCCTTGAAGTAACTTATTTAATGAGGCTCTCTGATGACGAGACCTGTCGGTTACGTCGTAATTCTGGTTTAGTTCTGGTACTATTACAAAATCTTGCCTCTGGTGCGTGGATGTCCTAAGTGCTTGATTTCTGTATTGTTTTTGTCTACATTCATCTTAAAATTATTTAGCTCTGTTAAATTTTGTTATATATATATATATATTATCACAGACAACACTTTAAATAATAATTTACAATATTTTTCGAAGTGCATGTAAACATTTTTTCTTTCTATGGATTTCTTCTCGATTTATTCGCAATACATTTTTTAATAACAATGTACAAGAGAAAATGTAAACACAGGTTTAATAAAAAAATGACTAATTGATTAAGATATTTATTTTTATAATTGTACTATAAAAAATCTCGTTTAATTGTGTATTTTCTCGAATTAAAATAACTGATTCCACGATAATGTTAATTCTGTATGTGGAATGTGAATGTATGTTTTAGTATGAAACTATTGAATAATTACTGTTGAATGTATTCCTTTTATATGCACATATAAATAAATATAATTTTTATTTTACCAGAGAAATCTCATGAAAAATAAGCTTAATCTATCTAATGAGGAAAATTTTCGCAATTTTTACTCATTGGATTTGTTTACTATAACTAACTGTAACCATTATTTCGAGTTTTATATAACACAAATTCCTTTTTGTTAAACGAAGTTAAAATGTGATAACGATAACTTCTAAGCATGTGTTTAAAAACCTCTCTCTCTCTCTCTCTCTCTCTCTCTCTATATATATATATATATATATATATATATATATATATATATATATATATATATATAACATTTTATCGCACATAACACTTTAAATAATAATTTAAGATGTAAATCCAATGCAACGAAGCAATACAGGAGATTCCATAATCATGTCTCATGATATTGAATCGTAAAAGATTAATCTTATATAAATTACTAAAATCAATAAGAACATAAAACATTCTTTAATCCATTTCGAGGCAAAGAAGAAATAGATAAAAATATCTCGAAACCTTTCATATTATCTTTCTTGAAAATTTATCTCCCTATAACACCGTTTAATACGTAGAGAGGAAATAAAAATTATATGATGATAACTTTAAATGTATTGGAAAAGAAATCTTGCAATCGTTGCTAGCCAAACAGTAATATAATGTAAAAAGTTGTTAAAAATAGATCTGTATTTAACATCAAATCCGTATTTTACGTCTTTCGCCCCTTTTACGAAAAGCTATCTTTTATTTGTCACCCTTTTTAATCAGATATTCTATTAGTGAATTTTGCGGAAGACTCATTCTAATACCGTTAATTACGGATGAAGTAAAATGAATTTTTTTTTGTGTAAACTTACTGTCACAAAGTTTCTAGATGTAGATATCTCTCCTTATAAAACATGTATGTTTGTTTTGAGAGTGGCATGGCAACGGTAAGAGCTTCCTAAGTAAGAATAGGGAGGAAAAAGAAAAAGTCAAGTACATTTCTTGTGAACCGCACCAGGCTAGATTTCTTATCTAAATTACAGGGTCAGCGGTAATCAACAAATCGATGGTTTCTTTGTGAGATACGGTTTTATCGACCTTTTATGTACCAGATATGAAATATGAGCTGAAGCTTTAATCATATTGAACTTTCGTGATCAATCGGATATCAGAGGGTATAATTACGAGTTGCCATTTCCTTAATTATAGGGTAAAATAATTAAGTAGAAGAACAACATTTGTTTCATTCAGTGGATATCATACATTTTCTATGGATAAATGTATTTTTATTTGATGGGAAATTATTAATTTTAATACAAATATTCAGTTCAGAGTATTTTTTTAAACTGAATAACCCATTACGTAATGGATATACGGGGAAAAATAAGCTACTATTATTATTAAATAAAAACATTACTACACGAACCTCATTAGCTAAAATCATAGACATCTAAAACAAATGCTCATAAAGTTATCATGAAATATACTTTATTTCTGTGAGATTTTTTATTACATGGTTACCTAATGTATTATTTAACTATAGAATTTTAAATAGCGTAGCAATAATCATTTTTGGTTGTACAGATGCAAAACCTATATACTTGTAATAATGCATGTAGTTACATAATATTACCGTAATATTTATGAGTCTGAATCTGTGATGTAAGAAAATTTAGTAAATTATTAAAACTTTATTCCAAACTCTTTATAAATTCATATAAAAATTACATATATTCAATAGATAACAACAGAGCTTTAAATATTGTAAAAATAAATGATTTAATTTATAAATATACTTAACCTACAGACCTGCAATATGACTTGTAATATGACGTGTACTTACGTAATCTTGCCGGTATTTACTTGTTAATATTACTAATTGATACGCCATATTTACGGGTCTAAACTGTATAAAAACAAACTTAGCATTTTGATATAATTTTGTTTCACGTGCTTCATAAAATCATAAAAATTGTCTGTATTGAATAAAAAATAATAATAATGACGTTTTATTAATAGGAAAATAACGTGAATGTATATACCTCGTGCAGAAAATTTTGTTTAATAATATTATTTACGCCCTGTAAAGAAATAGATTTATCATGCTTCAATAATTCACTTCATTCCTAAAATCGCTAACGTAGAAAGTGTTCTGAATTGTTTGGGATATAAAATGATAAAGAAAACTTTGAAGTATTTCAGATCACGTTCAGGTTAGGTGAAGTCTCAAAATTAAGTTTTGTTTTCTAGGATTCTGCTGTTACTAACCTTTAACTTCTCAAACGGGTCAACTCCGACCGCATATGTTACACTTTATAAATCTTTATATGGACCTAATAAAAGCCTTTATAAATTTACTAAGTTTGCCGTTTTCTTCTACTCCTCCTATGAGAGTATATGCCAACTCATAAGCATGGACTTAACTATCACGTAAGTGTTCGAAAAGGGATTTTTATTTTCATTTTATTAAAAAATATTCTATTTAACTTATAATCCGATTTCTAGTCTTCTAACGAGACTCCAGGCTATAGAAAAGCAAAATTTGACCGAAAATAGCAATTAAGAGGTGAGTAAAAAAATCGCAGGGGATTTATCTTTCTTGAGTCTGTTCAGAAGAAGCCGAGTAGTTTAAATATATTTTGTAGTGAATTCGGACCGAGGAAACTCAGTTCAAGTCCCTAGAAGCTCTACTAAATGTATTCATGTGTTAAGTCAACATTACTCTTGCGTTTTACATTGCGTTGTGTTTGGCAGGAAGAGAAAACCCGCGCTGCAGTACTAACCACACTCCGGAGCACAAAACACCACGTAGAAGTTTTCAAGTCTTTATTATAACATACTCCTTCAGCAAACTGACTTCCTTCGTCAGTCAAAAAGTGAGCATCAAAAACTAATCACTCTCTACTGATACTTTCGGCTGTGGTCAGCCCTTCTCAAGTAGGGGTTGCCAGAAAATGTATGCCTCCAGAAAAGACGCCAATAAAACAAAGCTTGCCAAGAAAAGGTGGGCCAACACCCATACCCCTAGTGACTGAGACATAATGATCGAAAATGCTGGAAGAAGTTACGATGCCACTAGATTTCCCCCCTGGGGGGGTGCTCGGCAATATTGAGATGGCACATAACTAAGACAGACTCGACATTTGTGTGCTATTGTAAACGGGAGCCGCAACCCTCAGCCGGCAAAGCCTATAAGGAGATGGTCTGGAGCACTTTTGGCCCGGAGACATTAGCAACAATGATAACAACAACTTGATTTACTTTCAATTGCTTGCTCAGAATGAAATTAGTATACTTTAGTCAAGATACTTTACCCAATTAAATTTTTGATGGAAAAAATAAAATATACTTTTTGGCCAAAAACTGAAAAAGGCAAAACTATTAATTGAATATGGCACCATTCTGTGATCCCGTAACTAGATTGAAATGAAAATGGCAGAAACATGGAAAATGACGACATTGATACCAGTTTAGAAATGCACTGTAAAATCATTTTGAAGAGTATTTCTAATAATATTTTAGAGAACTCCGATACACACAGAACATCATTATTTGTACTCCAATGCGGTAGACACATGAAACTAATGATGGTTATTACCTCAGTCAGTTTAATATTTCTACGGAGTAAAATTCAAGCCATGTAAAGATCAACTTAAATACTGGCCATCATTAAAATTTCATTGAAATTCAAAATCACTGACCAGTGATTATAGCAAGTGAAATGCGTTTCATATTTAATTGCACAACATGATATTTGACATATAAATTCAGAGTAACTTTCATGGACATTACCTATCTGCTGTTTAATTGCAGTTAACCTCTGCGAAATATTTTTGAAAACATTCCCCTTTCATATCGGTTTGACGAAAACACCATCTGAAACTTACGTTGGCTATTAGCTTAATCAGTTTATTATTTCTGTGGAGTAAAATTTGAGCCATGTAAAGATGAAATTAAACGTCTGCCATGCTTCTGGTCATATCTGAAATTGAAAATTATTTCATATTTTTTTTTTTTTGAAATTGAGAGTGCAATGACTTCCTCAGAAACAGGAAAAAATGTTTTTGATATGTGGTTGGCTGCTTCATTTAATAAATGAAGACACATGTTTGACATATGTAACGTCACCATCATTAATATTTTTCTTTGTCTGTAGAATTTATTTCCTTTGGTTATGAGCAGCGTTCATCCATATTTTCTGGAACATGCGCCAGTAATATAGGATGTCCTGTGAAACAAAAAAATATTATTTCCTTTAACGTAATAAGAATGATAACCTTAATAGCTTTTATTTATAAATTTTGACTGTTAATCATAAACCATTACGTTACTGCTTTTGTTATTGTCATAACGACTGTCGCCAAAACATATGTATTAAAATTATGAACATAAAATCCAAGCAAAGAGCATTTTCAGTATCGAACATTTTTGCATATTCAATATAAAACAGTATCAAAATGTTTTGCCGTCACTTTTATGTTCGTCATAAATACTTATTTTTTTTTGTGTCATACACAGGTAAGTCAAAATAAGTAAATGTCAACCTGTGCACAGCCACATGAGATATTTTCGCCTTTAACGATAAAATGAATAACGAAAGTGGCATATGTCACCGAAACATCTTTTATTTTCGTTTTTAACGATTTTTTTACAAATCCCTTTCGGCAAGAAATTTTATGAGTAGAAATAATAATGAAAAGGTTACCTTCATCTTCTATATTTCGAAAATAATTCTAAAAACACTTGCTTCCTAGTTTCAAAAACCACATTTCAGATACTGGTATTACATGTAAGCATAAAACAACTATTAGTTTTTAATTAACTCAAATTAATGTTTATTTTTGTTCATAACTAAATTCTTACTTCTTCTTTGCATTCTAAATATCTTTTGATATTAATCTTCAAAAATATCGTTTTATATGAGAGAATCACTTATCATTTGTATAGAAAAAATATTGAATAATACTTCTTGTCATTATTTTACTGTCATATCCTTTAGTAACATCATTCTACATGTATATCCAGCAGCAAAACACAAATGTATTAATACCGCGGAAGGAATGTCATGTATGAATACCATACTTTGAAATAATACCATTGAGAATTATGGAATTTCGGGATTGATATTCTGATGCACGTTCATTTTTTGAAATATGTAGCGTAAGGAGTGATTTTTAATTAAAAAAAAAACTCGTATATGTATGAAAAATGTAAAACCTACGTTTTACTCTCTCTCTCTCTCTCTGACTAAATATATATATATATATATATACACAGTAATACCCCGAAGTTACACGATAGGTGTGACAGACGAAAGATTGTGTAAGTCGAGGTACAACTTTGCCTATAAATACATATCAATTTTGTCGAATTGAGACCAAGAACATACAAAAACACAAGTTTAAAGGAAAAAAAATTAATTAAAGTTAAAATATTGTATTACATATTAATATCATACAAGATATTTACAAAATGATTATGTTGATGGATTTAAAAAGTCTTCATAGCAGACTATATTTTGTTTATTCCTTGCCTTTTCATAAGCAAGCGATCTTTATTAGAGTCTATATTCTCTAAAATTTATAACCCTGTCTCAATTACACTGAGACATTCTGTCGAGTTTATAACTGTCATTAAGTTTTTCTTGTGGAATTAGTCCTGAAGTGTCGGAGACTTCAGTGATGCTTTGGTTGCGAATTTATATGAGATCATCGACTGACAGCTCCTCAAGATCCAACAGCTCGTTGATATCATCTCCATCGACTTCCATGTTTAATTGCCAGGCAACATCGACAACTCCTAATATCACATGAGCAATATGATCAGTTTAAGGCGGTGGTTGCATGTCGTTTTTAAAAAAAATAATTGGATAAAGTTTCTTCCACACACCATTTAAAGTTTTTCCAGAAATTTCATTCCAAGATCTAAAAAGGGCAAAAAGGGTCAAATCAAATACCGGGTAACTCCGAGTTCGCGCAAGTCGGAGCATTAATGTATATCTATCTATCTATCTATTTATCTACCTACCTACCTACCTATATATATATATATATATATATATATATATATATATATATATATATATATATATATATATATATATATATATATATATATATATATATATATGTATATGTATATATATAAAAGACAAAGTTGAAAGTGTTAAACCAGTATAGGCTCTAAAACTACTTGCAGCCAGGAACTAGAAACATGGAAAGATAAGAGTTAAATATTTTTTAAACAACACCTCTTCATCAGCGGTGCCGATACTGTCTAAAAACCAATGGATTGTTTATGATAAGTATGATCTAATAAATAAAGATACTTAGACACCGTACAATCCATAAGAAACAGAAGAATTGAATTAATAGTTGCTTAATCATAGAACACCAAGCCTGGCGCTAGACGAAGTGGAAGTTAAGAGTAGGAAACCTAAAGAAGACTGACGTCACAAACATTGCAACCATGGAGCTAATGATATACATATATATATATATATATATATATATATATATATATATATATATATATATATATATATATATATATATATATATATATATATATCAGTGATGACATCTGATTAAGAGTGACGCAAAATTGAGATTTTGTAGCTCAGAAGTTTTATTATGTATTCTTGACTTAAAAAAAAATAATACGTTCCATTTTAAGTTATAAACCTTTTACTAATCCTGAAGAATAAAAACTTTCATTTTCAAAGATATGTGTAATTTTAAAGGCTTAAAATTAATGAAACTTTAATTCAATTAACTTTTGTTAAGCGTATTTTAAGCAGAATTAAATATTTAATGTTGCGGTTTTATTGAATTTTTAAAAGTCTCTGAAAGTTATATATAGTTAATAAAAAAGTAAGTACTTTAAGAGGAATATTTCTTGACTGTCTTGTTTCCTGTTAATTTATTCTTCCATATGATACGCAGTCCATAGCGTTTCATATAACTTTTTAACTTTCTACATTTAACAAGTGAGATTAACTGGATAGATAAACGAGAAGTAAATTCTTATCTTTCATTCACGAATAAGATTAAAATGTGATGAAAAAGGGAAAAAAGTATTTTGTACATTATATTCGTCTTCAAATTAAAAATGTGCTGCATAAGACATTTGGTGTACAATAACTATTTTACGCTTGAACTCGTCAGTTAAATCCATTACGGTGTACTAGGAAAAAGCAAGGATTTACCATTCATACAAAACCTTAATGTATTGCATAATTCATTTAATGAATTAACCTATATTTAGTTTAATTACGCTAGTTGCCGTTGCATCAATATTTGCCGTTGCATCAATATTTGGCGAAAAGTATTAATGAGTTAATTTCGGTAAATCATAAAGTATCTTTTACGGTAAACATAGAAGAAGCACGGAATTTCTTACAGAACCTTAAAAATCTAGATAAGCTAGTTAATGATTTCAACTTTATTTTGTTTAATTATGCTAGTTTCCGTTGCATTAATATATGGCGAAAAGTATTAATGAATTCATTTCGGTAAACCATAAAGTATCTTTTACAGTAAACATAGAAGAAGCATGGAATTTCTTAAAGAACCTTATTGTACTAGATAAACTAGTTAAAGATTTAAACTTTATTTAGTTTAATTATGCTGGTTGCCGTTATAATTATATGTAGCGAATATAATTAATCAATTAATTTCGGAAAATCATAAAGAATCTTTTACGGAAAACCTAGAAGAAGAACTGGTATTCCGACAGAACCTTAATGTGCTAGATAAATTGGTTAATGAATCAAAATTTATTTAGTTTAATTATACTTGTTTCTTTTACAATTATATATGGTGAAAAGAATTAATGAATTAAATTCGGTAAACTATAGTATCTTTTATGGTAAACATCGAAGTTTCACGGATATTTCTAGAACCTTAATGTACTAGATATATTAGTTAATGATTAAACTTTATTTAGTTTAATTACGCTAGATGCTTTTATAATTATATATGGTGAAAAGAATTAATGAATTAAATTCGGTAAACCATAAAGGATCTTTTATGGTAAAAATTGATGATGCACGGATATTCATACTGAACCTTAATGTACTAGATATATTAGTTAATGATTAAACTTTATCTATTTTAATCATGCTATATGCTGGTACAGTTGCATATGGCGAAAATAATGAATGAATTAAATTCGGTAAACCATAAACTATCTCTTACGGTAAAAAATTGATGAAGCACGGATATTCCTACAGCACCTTAGTGTGCTAGATATATTAGATAATGATTAAACTTTATTTATCTTAATTATGCTGGTGGCTGCTACAATTATATATGGCGAAAAAAATTAATGAATTAAATTCGGTAAACTATAAAGTAGCTTTTACGGTAAACATAGAAGAAGCTTGGATATTCATACAGAACATTAATGTACTAGACAAACGAGTAATCGAATTAAACTTTATTTAATTTAATAATGCCAGTTTCAATTGCATTAACATACGGAGGAAATACATTAATGAATTAAATTCGGTAAACTATAAAGTAGCTTTATTTTACTGGAAAAAATAAAGGAAAGTCATACTTCTGAAAATCTCTCTCTGAGGAATTTTATATATTTCTTTTCCGAAAAGTTTGAGAAAAATTTCGAAAACTCACCTCCGCAGATTTATTGAAAACTGATAAAAATAATGAAAAAACGAATTTTCTCCCCTCAAATCATTATTGGTAGCAAATTTAGTTTTCCATGTAGTTTTCAATCTGCCCTTCAAAGAGGTTGGCAGCGTTTATAATCCGACTTTCATGAATATGCATATTTTTTTTTATTACTACTCTATATACCATTAATAACGATATCGATTGGAAAGTATGACATAAAAAGTTCTAAGGGGTGAAAAATATTTTCCTTGTTTCTGACAGATTAGGATTTAAAAAATAATATTATCATAAATGTATGGTGAAAGAAAATGTATGGTAAATGTATGGTAAATGTATGGTAAAATGTATAAATGCATGGTGAAAGAAATGTATGGTGATAATATTGTAATAAATGTATGCTGAAAGATTAGGATTTTAAAAAAAATATTGTCAAATATGTTTCGTCTATATGCACGATATAGAGCATATTCATAATATATCCATAGAATTAAAAAGGTCCTTAATTCATTTCATTAGAATTTTAATCCAATTCATTAGAAATTAAATGTCCTTAAATTCATATAATTGGTAAGTCTTTTCAAAGCGCAATTCGTTAAAAGGGTTTGATATTTTTGAGGTAATTTTTTCCTGTTTTCATGTCAACATTTTCCTGCACAGAAGTCAAATTGAATAAGTCAAGCACATCAATAGTAGTCAAACACATCAAAACTAGAATAGAAACCAGAGACCGAAGCATCATAGTGGTACAGGGTTGTACTTCAGATACAGAGACATCAGTTCGAATCCCGAAGAGCAACACTGAATTCCTTCCTGTTTAGGCCGCATATGATCACGTTAATTCCGTAGACTGGAAAGTTCTTCTATGTTGTCTGAAGGAAGGGCAAGGTACGAACCCTCTAGATGTCGCTCTGGGGATTTTCTGCCCAAACTGATACGACATCAGGGGTTGTTCACCTATACGGTGCCCAATTGAAAAACAAAATCCCACCGAATCTCAAGGATATGCAGTGGAAATGTTCCCAAGCAAGTTTCGCCACATTGGCAACAACAGATTAGATCAGCAAGAGGTATGTGTAGCGGTTTATTCCTTAGTTATATTCCCTTCTATCTACTGACATTAGATCCCATTACTGTATATATATATATATATATATATATATATATATATATATATATATATATATATATATATATATATATACCGGGTGGCCATATATAAACAGACAGTGCTCACAGTGTTCTGTAGCGCGATCTATTTGCGAGAATGACGCCACATTTTGTAGGAAGATTAAACAAGACGGGGGACGAAGGATTCCACGAAAAAATAAGTTAGTTCCAAAAGTCACCGCTAGGGGAGTATTTGGCGCTGTGTAATAGAAAATAGAGTGTTAACAAATGCAAATTAATACGGAGTAAAATTACCTTTTATTATGCACATTTTCTTATTTAGTTCAAGTGAAATATGGCATATTTCTCTCCGGTAACAGAACAGGTT
>OU015496.1:59380212-59650212 GCA_907164885.2 Dolomedes plantarius | reverse complement strand
GCAGCGATGCTAACGAAGGAATACTGTACCCTCGTTCAATTAATGAAAATTAATATTCTCTAAATAAAAGAAATTTTGTTGTTGCCAATGCAGGGCATTTTCAATGAAGACAATCTCACATAATCCACGAGAATTAGTGGTTCTTTTCAAAGGGATCACCTTATATGTGAGGCAACACCACCCGCTAGTACAACCTCAATTTTGACCTAGGTTCCCAAAGGGAGACATATGGCGGGCTCGTACCTTCTCCCCACCCTCTCTGATATCACAGAACATATCACAGGACGTATGCGATTCTTCGTCAGTCGCACCTATTGCGTAACTTCGGAGTAATATATATATATATATATATATATATATATATATATATATATATATATATATATATATATATATATATATATATATATATATATATATATATATATATATATATATATATATATATATATATCAAAACATAACTGACCTGTGAAAATATAATTGAGAAGGAGGGTTTAAAATAATAAGAGTCTAACAATCCATTTACAAAGCGCGCGTATTTTTCTGTGGGGAATCATCCTTTAAAAGCGACTTTGACGAAAAGCGAATAATTCTAGGCGAGAGGATGTATTTTTAGAAGGGTACAGGTTTTGGGCGTGAAGTTAAAAATGCACGATCAGCAGTAATGAGGGTCCAGATGCCCAAGGATGAGGTCTACACATGCGCCGTGCAGGAGGAGCTCGGAGAAAATTAAGTTTTGGCGGTAGATTGAGTGGGAATCTCATTGAGAGCGGATGCTCGCGGCAGTCGTGGCCGAGTAGATTAGGAAATGGCGAAGCGCGGAAATCAACCTGGAGAGTGGTCAACTTACGAAGTTCAATAAAGACGGAGTCATTACGAGTTTTTCTTTTACGACTATTAGTTTCTTTAACTATATAGTTTACGACTATTTCTTTAGAAAGGCCTACCACTCACCCAATTCAACAATGGACATGACTGCATAAAATTTATGTTAACACGGGAGAAAAACAAGCTCCGTGTCATATATATATATATATATATATATATATATGTACCGTAATTTCGCACGTATAGTCCGCACCATCGTATAGTCCGCAGACACGATTTTATATAAAAAAAATTTCAAAAATCGTCAGACAGTCCGCACCAGCGGATAGTCTGCGGACTATACGTCCGAAATTACGTTATTTGAATACGGCAATATTAATGTTTTTTAGAAACAAAGAACTAAGTATAAATAGAAAAAAAGTACTTACTTACTAATATACCTTCAGAAATAAAACGCTAAATACAAATGAAAAACAGTGCTTACTAATTAATCATATTTTAATTAATCACACATTCTACTACATTAACGAAAACCTTCAAAGTCCGATTCATCGGTATCAGAATTAAACAGTTCTAATATATTTTCGGGAAGAGTGTCCGAAAGTTCATTTTCAGCATCACTATCTTCACTGTCAGTGATTTCCTCGCTTTAACTAACAATCCCGGCTTTTATAAATCCCGATCGGATGGTTGACAGTTTAACACTTTTCCAGGATTTATCGACCCATTCGGCAACTTCAGTGTATGAAGCGCGTCTCATATTTCCTCCTTTTGTGAAAGTATGTAAACCTTCCGACATCCAGTTCTCCCAGCTAGCACGCACGTGGGACTTGAAACTTTTGTTCACGCTAATATCCAGAGGTTGCAGGATTTTTCTTAAACCTCCTGGAATAACGCTAAGTCCAGCACCGATGTTTTTTTTTAGCAATCGCCTTTACACTGTCTTTTATGTGTGCCTTCATGGAATCCATAATTAGTACTCCTTTGGAATTGAAAAAGGCACCTTCTCTCTTCTTCCAAACTTCTTGAAACCAATCGAGCATAATGTCCTCGTTGCACCAACCCTTTTCATTGCACCGTATTACGACGCTTCGAGGAAAATTTTCCTTGGGAATTTTTTTCTCTTAAAGATTAAGAGCGGCTTCAACTTTGTGCCGTCAGCACAGCAGGCGAGCATCACTGTGAAATGGGTCTTTTCTTGACCAGTTGTTGTTATTGATACTGTTTTCACTCCACAAGTATCGACGGTGCGATTCGGTGGGCAATCAAATGTTAATGGAACTTCGTCCATATTTATAATATTTTTTAGGGAATACTTCCCTTCTGCAATAACTTTCCTTGTAAACTGAAGGAAAGAAGCTTTTTTTTCATCTACGTCGTCCGGAACAGCCTGACACATTGTCGTTCTGCTGCGAACTCTCAAGTTTTTACGACGCATGAAGCGGTAAACCCAATTTATTCCTCCCTTGAAATCCGTTATCTGCATCTCTTCTGCCATGGACTTCGCTCGGAGACGGATTTTAACTGTTGAAATGGAGCGTCCGCCATTTCTTTGGTTGAGAACCCATCTCAGTAAATTTTCCTCTAAAGCTGGCCATTTTACTTTTCCGTGCCGATTGGATCGCTTTCTTCCCATGCTTTTTAACTCATCCTTTTGTTTGCGCCAATTTCTCACCGCTTTCTCGTCCACTTCAAAATAACAGCCCGCTTCTCTATTTCCATCTTTTTCAGCTTTCTCAACTACCTTGAGTTTAAACTCAGTAGTAAAACTCCGGCGATGTTTCACAGATATAATGTTGGATCAACGTTATCGAAGATGAAAGACAAAATACGAAAACAAAACACTGTGCAACGTGGTATCCTCGTGATAAGTGGTAATGAAATGTGACCTTCGACCCCACTCACTCGGTGTTGCCAAACCACGCTATAAGTAAATGAATCACGCTTTTTTTTCGTACTCCAGGTACTTGCTACTAAGGCTCCTAAAAACCGAGCTGACGCATCAACTACTTTTCCCCCTCCCGGTTCTTGCGCTAAAGCAGTGCGAAGGATACTGGGATACAAGACTCTGGTTGCGCAAAGTGAGTGCTCATATCCCGGCACCGCTTGATGTGCCAGCCTGGATTTTAGGAGCTCTACTTGCTACTACTCATTCGTTCTGCACTATGCTCTATGGTTTACTATCGATACGATACGATACATACGAATGTTTTCTTGGAATCTCGCGCTGTTGTTTATATTTGATCATCGGCAGTTCACGACAGCGTGTTTTTTAAATTTCAACGATTTTAACCGTGAACAACCAGCGTATTATCCGCACTGGTGGATAGTCCGCAGCTTCAAAAATTCGCATTTTAAACACAGATAGTCCGCGGACTATACCCGCGAAATTACGGTATATATATATATGTATGTATATATACACATGTATATATACACATGTATATATATACATGTATATATATTTAAATATATATATATATATATATATATATATATATATATATATATATATATATATATACATGTATACATGTATATATATATATATGAATATATATATATATATATATATATATATATATATATATATATATATATATATATATATATATATATATATATATATATATATATATATATATATATTATATATATATATATATATATATATATATATATATATATATATATATATATATATATATGAGATATATGAGAGGAGGGTATTATGGAATACCATTTACATTTCTAAAAATGACTTTACTACTTTTAGAATAAAAATCCCCAAAATCATCATGATTACAAACTATAACTAACTGTAACGAACAGTAACTTGTTAAAAAATAGTATTTATTTTGTTGTTATAAAAAAAACTATTTAAAAAAACTTACAAATGGAGGTTAATAGACGGGTAATATGGAATAGGCGATTTAAACCATTGAAAATCTAATTACACTTAATAAAACATAGTTATTTTTAACTCTAAAAACCATTTTTTTTAGATTATGTGTAAGTCATTTCTGTGTCTAGTCTATCTACAAAAGTCACAGATATAATCTTCTTTGTCTGCTCCGGTATAGTCAAGGTGAGCCCGCAGAGAACAGCTGAAGCAATGAATCAAAATATCCCCTCGTTGATCTTCGGAGAATTTTCCGTTACAGAAGATACATTCGGCGTCGTTTTTTTCCTTTTATTATTTGATGGAATGAAGTCCATTACAGATGATACATCAAAATAGACAGATTCATCGCTGCTAACACTGGAGTCATCTCTAGTAGGTTTAGGTATAGAAGGTCGGTCTAAGTTTAATTTCTTAACAGAGGGTCTTTGAATGTTCAGTTTCTTTGGTTGTTTTGAAACTTCTGGTTCCTTCTTTACGTACTTTTCTTTCAGTTTCATCCTCTAACTCTTTTTTTATATGGGGAGTAGGTTATTATAGAAGATATAGCTTTCATGACTATAAGGGGATTATGGAATACTTGGTATTCCATAATATCCGACAATCCATCATGGAAAATGAACCTTTAAACTGATGGACAAAACATTATCAGCTAAAAAACGACCACATTATAACAAACTACAATTCTTTTAGTGTACATTATGCTTAACATCAATGTTCAAGTCACATGTGTACTAGTAGGTTAAAATGTTAGAAAACTTACCTGCAAAAACTCTTGAAAATCACAAAACACATATTGTTCTGTAGCAAGGGATACAACAACAACAAGCGATCAACTCTCAGTGTACTGCATCACGTGAGTCTTTCTTTAGTAGTTCATGATATTCCCATGTAATAGCAGCACCAAACACAGCTGAAACCTTGGTATTCCATAATACCCTCCACTCCTCTATATATGTATATATAGTTGCGTTCTACCTCAATTTTGACCACTGAATGTCCATAAATTACGGATAATTTAGAATCACACGGAAATGGAAGTCTAAAGTAAAACTTTCACCTGTAGAATTATCACACACTTCTTCAAGAATAATATGCAAATTACAGGAAGCCACCAGATGAAGCCGATAGTACGTCACAATGACGAGAGGGTAAGAGATGGGTATATAAGGAATGGTAAGAATGGAAAGGAATGGAAGAAGTAAAATTGTTCACAAGCGTTCTGTAAGCCCCCCAGTGCCATAACTGAATAGTTATGATACAGAGGACGCATGTGGATGATTTTTTTCTTGGTAGAATTATCGGTCGCCTGGAATGTGGGCGTACTCAGATGGAAGTATACGAGGTACTTGGAATTGCCCAAAGTGTCATCTATAGGCTTTGGCAACAATTCCAAGATGATGGAAATCTCAGTAGACGTTATAGTACAGGTCGCCCTCCAGTTACAACGCCGAATGAAGACCAGTATTTGGCAGTAACTGCTAAAAGAAGCAGACGGAGAACAACATCCGACCTGTCTCGTCAGCTATCTGCAAACACGGGTAAAACAGTTTCAAGGAAAACCATGTACAGACGTTTGAGAAATAATGGCCTATATGCTCGAAGGCCTGTCAGATGTGTTCCGCTCACGGCAACTCACTGTCGAAAGATATTAGCCCAGAGTAGAGAATATGCATTGTGGTCATCGTCACAGTGGGCTTGTGTCATGTTTTCCGACGAGTTCAGGTTTAGCTTGCAGTCTGATTCACTTGGGTCTTTCATATGGAGAACGCCAGGTACCCGTTGCACCAAGACAACATCATTGAAGGACACCGTTACGGTTGTGCAGGATTGCTCGTTTTGGATGGAATTATTCTGGGCTCCAGAACATATATGCATGTTCAAATCGGAACCATGAACGGCCAAAGTTATCGGGATATCATTCTGGAACAACATGTACGTTTGTTTAGGGGTGCCATGGGTGCAGAATTTGTGTTTATGGAGGACAACGCCCGTCCTCACCGAGCAAACATCGTAAACGAATGCCTTCAATCTGAGGATATCATCCGTATGGAATGTCGAGCATTCTCCTCTGACTTGAGTCCGATAGAGCAGATGTGGGACACACTTTGCCGACGAGTTGCAGCCCGTCAACCACCTCCTACATGTGTACCGGAACTTGGGAGAGCATTGCATGCTGAGTGGAGTAATCTTCCCCAAGATCAGCTCGATAATTTGATACTCAGCATGCCTAGGCGTAGTACGGATTGTATTTCATCGCATGGAAGACATAGAATCTATTAACCAATATACCAGCCATGTAATATAAAGTTTTTGCAAAAGAGATATTTTTTACAATTGCTCCAGGGAGCAAAATTCGTAGTATTTATGAATGGTATCATTCACCATCACATTCACCATCTTTTTTGTTCTTTTGTTTAATATATGGGCTTTATGAATAAGTCACTTTTGCTTTGTTTCTGAACCTTTATTTGCCGGACCTGGCATTATCCTTAATTTATGGACATGAGTTTATGTATATCCATCTGTATCCATCATAGAAGGACTCTCGATTCAACGTACATATATCCTGTCTAAACAAGAAGCTATTTAATACCTTCTTTCGTCGAGATTCGAAAAGAACACACGCAGTTCCAAGCCCTATGCCTTACCGCTAGGCTACCTCCGTCCCACAAAAGATATATTTGTAATTAGAAAACTAGTCACGAGTCATATAGACAGTATATAAAGGTAAAATTCAAAGTACAAATGGGAAATTACACATGAATAGTAGGTTGTGCAGTACAGTTGCTGTATGGGACAACCTACTGACTGATGTAAAAATGTCCTCAGTGGGGACAACGAAATTAAATATTTCGCCACATGACCCGAATCCAGAAGATTATATAGAACTTCAAGCATCATTCTCTACAACATTTGGAAAATTTACAAATATACATTTGGCATTTCGCATTAAAACTATATTATAGTATGAAGTGTCATATGACAATGGAATATAGAAAACTGCAATAATGTATTAAAACATGAAAGATATTATTACCAATTACATTAGACAAATCTTAGGTACTCATAAATATACTAATAAGTATCTAAGTTCAGAGGTTAGAAAGACTTAAGCTAAGCTTTAACATCCAAAAGAAACCTTTTTTTCCCCTTTTCTGTATAGGAGGATATCGGATTGTTGTCTAATTAATTAATCAGATTAAAGCTGAAATATTTACTTACTCGATAAGCATAAAAAAAACCCTCTTAGAAGACTTGAAAGCTTTATAAAACATTAAAGCTTTACAAAACATTATGTTTAACACTGTAAAAAAAGTTTTGACAAAATCCCCAAAGATATCACAATTTTTTTAAAGATATATTCGGTGCTTGAATTATTTCTGAGTGTTGTCTATGAATACTAATAGACACGTTATTTTTCAACAAGAGACTTTTTGTGATTCATAAAACGAATATTTTTAAATATAAGGTGCAGAATAATGGCAAGAAAATGTACTTGGGAACTCATCCTTTGAAAGCGTCTTTTCTTAGAGAAGTAGCATGATTAGTTTTCTGTCACTCAATTGATCATATTCATTTCAATAAAATGTTACAACTAAATTTTGTCTTTTTAAAGGAAAAAAGTCGATTTGATTTCTTGTTCAAATTCAGAGACATGATCTAAATGCATCATTTTTAAAAACAGAGATTTGTTCAGAATTCGCATGCTTTTAGATTTGATTAAAAAAAACTGTAAAATTTACGGTTACTTATTAGCTATGAAAAGAAATCCTTTTAAAAGAAGAATCTCTTTTTTGTTGGCGGAGGTACTTCTTGTGAGACATTCGACATTCTGTTATTCACCAAGAAGTCTTTCTGGTTTCTTTATAAAGGGGGTACCATTAAGGTGAGTAACAGTGCTCCCTATTATGGGACAACACGGTAACGACCAAGCCTTATTCGGGATTTGAAACTAAGCACACTGCGTGGAAGCTCACGACGCTAGTCACTATAGCATATGGGTGGTATTGAAAGAACAGTTGAATCTGTGAAAATTCCACCTGTTTATGCTTTTTATTTCTGACCAGTGCAAAGGACTTTCAGAAAGTTTCGTTTGATGCTGAAAATATTTTGGCAAAAGTATCATATAAGGCTGGCTCGAATGAAAGTAAGACTTTTGATTTTTCTAATGGTTTATTGGTACAAATATGGAAAAATACGGGAAGTAATAGTGATATATGAGCTACTCATCAGCTGCACACAGTGATGAGTAGCTCATATATCACTATTACTTCCCGCCTTGTCGGTTCTAGCAAGTGTCCTGGTGCTTACTAGATTCCGAGTATCCCTGAGCGAAGAATGCCAACGGTTGTCTGTAGAACCATTCTTGTTTGATGTTTCGGAACTCTGTGTAAGTAGCAAACCAGTAGTTTTTGGTAGCCGTTTTCAGTGAGCCGAAGACGTGATCGTCACACGGCAACAGGTTGCAGTTGTAGGGTGGTCGAGGAACTCACAGCGGAAGTACCGCAGCAAGCCTTGTCCACGGCAGCAATCGAGTTTACGTTGATTGCCAAGTGTGATTGGGAAGGTCTAAGCATGTACCGTGCTCACACGTTCTTTACGAAAACCCTTGAACCATCTAAACATTGTACAGTGACAGACAATTATGCCTGTACCCATCCCTCATACAGTGATAAATTTAATCTTCACTAACACTTTCTGACCTTAAAAATTTAATAATCACTCGCTAAGCCTATTTAGACGAATTCATGTCACTCCGACGATAGCAGCTTTCTCGTAATATGCAACGTCATCTACTTGCACAAACGCAAAGCTCTGGGTATTTAACCATTGCCACTAAAATAAAACTCTGACTTTCAATTGGGTTCCCCCCCCCCCACTAATACTTTAAACTAAAAAAATATGTTATGTTAAATACATACATACATTCATATATATATATATATATATATATATATATATATATATATAACTAAATATTTCCCGAAAAATCATATCCTCAATAAATTGTAAGTTAAACAACTCCGAAAAGAGAATTTTAGATTAAGATAAAATGCCGAAATACAGAGGTTTACGATAAGAAAAATTTCAAGAGTGAAAACTTTATCTACGTAAAAAAAAAGATTAAAAGGCAACTGAAATTTAAAAAAAAGTTAGCGCAAAAATACTATATTTTAGGCATTTTACTTCCATTTATCTTTTACGATACACTAGTGTACATAGAAATCGCAGACTAGCTCTCATTTTTATTAATGGTGTTCTGTAGTTTACGTTTGGAGACAAATGACACTAGACCTACGAAGCTGGTGTCAAAGCGCAAAAGCTATCTTAATTGAACAAAAAAGTTGTTGAAAGCCGAAATTAAATAATGGCTATACACTACCGTTCAACTCGGGAAATAACTTTATAGAATCAATAATGGTTAAAATTCTACTGAAGATTAAATGAAAAAAGAAGCGATAAACAGTTAGGGATACAGTTATATTCCTTAATGGACAATGAGTCATAAAAGTAGGTCGGACTCTTATTGTGGTAGAGAAGTATTATATTTAACAGATTGATTGAATAACGTCCTGTTACATTATTTTTTATCTCCAATCAGTAAGTCTTGTTATCACGCAAAATAAGAATGGCTACCCAAATCTATATTTATTCCCGGGAAACTGTCATTTGAAAAGCAGTCACGATCCTTTAGTGAAAATTCAGTAAAATATCTCGTACTTGACATTTTAAAAGGAAATCATTGTTTGAAAAGATAGGTCTAATGGGTAGTAAAAAAAAATTAAAATATGTAGTTAACAATGTCACAGTTTTGAATGAAACTAAAAAAGAAATGATATAGAATAACTAAGTAACTAAAATTAAAATTTAGAGCAAAAGAGAGGAAAACGTGTTTTCAATAATTAAAAAAACACATTTTGAACAAATACAAATAAAATATGAATAAAAACAGAATAATTATTAATATAAATAAATAATTATTAATATAAATAAAAATAATTATTATAACACATAAATAATTATTAAAATAAATATAAATAATTATTATAACACATAAATAATTATTAATATAAATAAAAATAATTATTATAACACATAAATAATTATTAAAACAAATATAAATAATTATTATAACACATAAATAATTATTAATATAAATAAAAACACAGCCTATTATTTTTATTAATTATGTTCTATATTTAACGTTCGGAGACAAGTGACATACATCTATGAATTTAATGTGAAACCTGAAAGGCTAATTTAATTATTTAGAAATATAGTTGAGATCCAAAGTTATATAGCAGCATTAGACTCAGAATTTAACTCAATGTTAACGATAATGGTTGAATTTCTGCTTGGGGCATAGGACCTTGAAACCCGACGAAATGTCTATAAATATGGTCTTATTCTAACCACAACAACTCAAATAATATTAGAAAAAGAAATTTTATATCTTTATGCATATAAATATATATATATTTAAATAAGTGATATATAAAAATGTAAATTATAAATATATAAATAATTTTCAAATTAGCAGTTTACAATTTTATATGATTAACTGCTAATTTGAGTTTGCGTGCTACATTACTTTTGAACTATCAATAGAAAAACTGATAAAATTGCACCCATATGTATATTTTATGGTACTCTGCAATTTAAAACCAGAAAAATGTGCATTTCTGGAAAACTTTTTTTTATGTGGTAAAATTACGCAAAAAATTGATAATATTTGAAGTTTTCCAATTTTATGCTCAATTTTTATTTTAAATAATATTTATTACAATTTTTTGGGGTTTTACATTACAAGTAAATATATTACAAGTGTATTCTGACCATTATTTTCTGTAAGCATGTATCTCAATTTTATGATGTTCGCAGCACTTATGATTTTTAATCACCAGTTAATCATATAAAATTCTAAACTGCTAATTTGAAAACTATTTATAGATTTATACTTTCCATTTTTATGTATGACATATTTAAATATATGTACTTATATATATAAAGAAAGAAAATTTCTTTTTCTAATATTATTTGAGATTTTGTGGTTAGAATTAGACCATATTTACAGTCATTTCGTCGAGTTTCAAGGTCCTGTGCCCCCTTAAAGTAAAATGAAAAGAGAACGAATAAACAGATAGGGATATAGTTATATTCCTTATTTAGCTGAAAACTCGCACTTCGCTACGGAGTAAATTCATATTAAATACAACTGTCAATGTATGCAATTAATGCCAAAACAAAAATAAATATATGTATATATATTTATAATAAATACGACGATCAATGTATAAAATTGATGTAAAAAATAATATTTACAAAAAAATCGTAAGGTATATATTTATAGACAAAATAATGTAGAAGAAAATATTCAAATTAAATATAATAAGACATACTAAAGGATATAGAACAGTTAGTATAGTACAGTTTGAGGAACATTTCTTTTACTGTATTTGGATATATTTTTTGATAATGTCCAATCGTCTGCCTCATTAACAAGAATTTTTTAAAAATTTTGTTGTGAAGCACGTGACGATAAATTAATTTAAAATACCAGAAAAAGAAATCCCGTGATCAGTATTTAATAAATTAAGTTCTAAAAAATTATCTTTAAAAATTCACCAAAAATCAGAAAGGGGAGGTAAAGATTCGAAAAAGATTTAATTTTAAAGGAATTTTTATGCTCTGTCTCGTGATATAAATTTTATAACCCTCAAGTTATTATTTTAAATGCACACTTAAAAAAAAGTTACTAAAACAGCTTAAAAATTTAATTTAAAAAATCTTTCTTAGTACACCCCTACAATATAAGAACAATCGCCGTGCAAAATTTCAGCCCTTTAGATCCAGCGGTTTGGTCTGTGCGTTGTATGTCAGCCAGTGAGTCAGTCAGTTATAAAACTTTTTTCTATATATAGATGAGAATATGTCATAAAAGTAGGTCGGATTTCTGTTGTGATAAAGAACGAAGTATATTTAACTGATTGGTTAAATAACTATATGTTACATTGTTTTTACCTCAAATCAGTAAGTTTTGTTATCAAAGTAAAAATACCAACCAAAATCTGGACTTATTGTAGGGTAAGCTGTCTTGTGAAGAGCAGATACGAGCATTTAGTAAATACTGAGTAAAAAATCTGGTACTTGACGTTTTCATAGGAAATCATTACTCGAAAAAATAGTTCTAATGGGTTGTAAAAAAGATGAAAATATATAATAAATAATGATAGAGTTTCACTAATTTGTTGATGTATTGTAAAAGTTTTAAAAGAAAATGATATAAAGTAACTAAAATAAAAATTTAGAACACTAGAGAGGCAAACACGTTATCAATAATAAAAATTAAATAAAACTTTATTTTTCGTATTTTTACTCCAATTATCTTGTATTAGCTGAATTTTCGTTCTTCTCTATGGAGTACATTCAAAATTAAATTCAACGGTCAATGTATGGAATTAATGCAAAAAAATATATATTTATAAAAAATCGTAACGGATATTTTTATAGACAAAATAATATAAAAAAAATATCCAAATTAACTACAACGGTCAATGTATGCAATTAATTTGTTTGTTTTATATCCATAAAACATACTAATTTGAATTAAATTTTTAAAAAACTTCCATCTCTATTAGTATAGTGGAAAAATTTTATCTTTTACCGTATTTTGATAATTTTTTTGTAAATTTATTTCGTTGTCATGCACGTGACGCTAAATTTAATTTAATATAAATTATGACAAAACGAAAAAAACACGTGATCAGCATTTAATAAATTAAATTCTAAAAATTCATCTTTAAAAATTCACCAAAAATCAGAAAATGGGGGTAAATATTCGAAAAATATTTCCTTTTAAACGAATTTTTATGATTTTTCTCGTGATATAAATTTTATAACTCAGATTATTATTTTAAATGCAAACTTTAAAAAAACATACAAAAACAGCTTAAAAATTTAATTTAAACAAATAAGAAGAATTTTTCAAAAATCTTTCTTTGTGCACCACTACACTATAAGAAGATAGGCTATGCAGAATTTTGGCCCTTTAGGTTCAGCGTTATGGTCTGTGCGTTATCTGTTAGTCAGTCACGGAAATGTTATATATATATATATATATATATATATATATATATATATATATATATATATATATATATATATATATATATATATATATATATATATATATATATGACATACTTGGTTTTTACTAGATTTATTTTTTATTCATTATGTACTATAGTTTACGTTTATAGACAGCTGACATTTAATCAAAGAATCTAGTGTGAAAGCACTAAATCTAATTTAACTGAATAAAAAACGTGGTTGAGAGTCAAAATTACATAGCAGCGTTTGACTCAGGATATAACTCAATGTTAACAATAATGGCTGAAATTCTGCTTAAGTTTAAATGAAAAAACAACGGATAAACAGTTAGTGATACATTTTTATATGTCATTTAAGTAGGTCGGATTTCTGTTGTAATAGAGTATGAAGTATATTTAACTGATTTGTTCAATAACTTAATGTTACATTGTTTTTACCTCCAATCAATAAGTCTTGTTATCATGAAAAATAAATATGCCGATAAAAATCTAGATTTTTTCTCGGGGAAACAGTCTTGTGAAGAGCAGAAATGAGTGTTTAATGAATATTGTGAAAAATCTACTACTTGACATTTGAAAAAAAATTGTTTCTCGCGAGAAACGAGCAGATTTAATAGACAGTAAAAAATATGAAAATGTGTAGTAAATAATGTCATAGTTTTACTTGCTTGATAATGTATTATAACAGGCTTATATTGAAGTAAAAGGGAAATCATTTAAGATGACTTGACGTTGATGAGCATTTGGGAAATATAAAAGTCTATCTGCGAAATAAATGTCCCTGTGGGATGTATGCAAAATATTAGGTTATAAAAAATGAAAGAAAGCCCACTTCATTCAAGGATAGGGATTTTATGTTTAATATACTTTGAAATGCAGGACTGTTACAGAAAAAAAAGTTTTTTTTTATATCTAATAAAACTGCATGTAGTGTAGTGTTATAAAGATAAACTTAAAAAATATATAGAGTTGGACAAGTAATACAAAGGATATAATAATCTGAAACGGTACTTAGCACATATAAATTGCGAATATAATTATAAACTGTAACTGATAAATTACAATCTATCTTCAATTGATAGACTATATAGTCTATTAATCCAACTACCGAATATGAAATTTTTATCAGAGAATTGCATTGGTAAAAGTTTTAAACGAATGGAAATTTGTGTTAGATTCGATGCTAATACACTTTAAATTTTGCTTTAAAAATATATTGTTTTTCATTAACTTCTGATTGCAACGGGTTTTTCCTTATTTTACTGCGTTAAATAATATGATAGCTGATGAAAATGAACTGAGGTTTTGAATTTCAGCCTACCCTCGTTACTCACTTATGCTTACTCCACACCAACGGCGATAGCAACGAAAGACAGACACATTTTATCACGTGTGTCTGTGGCTGTCATAAAAGCCTTGACACCGCTAGGAGACAGGGGAAAGAGGCAATTTATTTGCGCGTGAGCGTAATCTTCTTTTTCTGTTCTGATTGGCTGTCGAGCATGGCGGCAGAGACAAAGGTTGAACTTTTTCCAACTTGAAACCGCAGAGTCCAGAGACAAAGACGAACCGGGGGGAATGAATTTTTTTTTTTTTTGCAATACGCATTCGCAACAACGAAGATGCATGATTTTCATGTCCGTCGCCGTTGGTGTGGAGTAAGCATTAAAATGTGTTAACTACTATCGGCCAGATTTGCCTTTCTTATGGTAGCGAAGTATTTTTTTCTAATACGGACATTCGCCTATTGTTTTGCAAGTCTTGCTGTCTACTTTATTATGGGAGCACCATTTAGTGGGTCATTATTGCTCCCTATCAGGGAACAACACAGTAATGAACTAGCCTTATTCTGGATTTGAACCCAAGCCCACTACGTGGAAGCTAACCATTACACCCCGTAGTCAATTATTTTCGATTGATATTATTTGTGTATTTAAAAGGTGTTATAATTTTAACACTCCATTAGTATCCTCAAAAAACATACGTCATTGCTGTCGTCGTATCTGTGAGATACATGACATAAAAACCATGATATATAAATTTTTACACTATTATTTCAAGGAAAAGGGGAGTAAATATCTAGAGGTATGCATTATTTTGCATTTTATTTACGGAAAAAAATTTCTGATAAGGTTTGGAGCAGAAAGACATCACTGGACCAATTATCAGCAGTGACATTACGTCCGGTGTAGGTGATGGGAGTAATAAAACTTTCTACTATGTCCGAGCTCTTGTTGCTCAATTGGTATAGACCGTCCGTTTGCTTTCCAGCATAAATTTCCAAATTGGTTGAATAAAACATTGCATAAATTTCCAAATTGATTGAATAAAACATTTTGGAATCAACAACAATCCACAAAAATACAGCTACTAAACAGAAAATCAGATTTTTAAAAAATACTTACGAATCTGCTATCGTCGTATCTCAGAGATAAAAGGCTTGTGATGTCAGTAACATTTACTTTATAAGAACAAAAACTAAACTGACCCTACTCTCTAATCTAGCACCCCTCCTGCTAGGAAGATAGGGGGGGAAGAAGCCTCCCTCTCTATGGATGGACTTGCAGTCAGCAAAAATAGTTACCGTGTATCTCATGGATACAAGGTTAGTAATCGAGTTCAACTTTCCAGTATAGGCTTACGGACTGTTTTTTTTCAATTGCTTTTGATCTAGTTTAATGGCATTACTTTCCTTGATAGGACTTACAAAAATGTAATTGTGTTGATTTCACAAAATTACATAATAGAAATTTCAAAATAAACATACATGTTTCAGATGGAAATTAAATGAAATAATTCACTCTGCACAACTCTTTTGCATGAGGAAGTACATGTTTAAATAGTATTAATTTCTTAAGACAGACTTAGAAATTCTTTAAATCTAAAAGATTGCGAGATTTTCAAAATATGTAAAACTTTTATATACAAACTCTAGAGGGGAAATGATACCCTTTACGTTGTAAGTAAGTAGATAAAAAAATCTTAGCACGTAAACTAATAAAAAATTTCGCAAAGATTCTTATGAATGTTTCTTACTGCCCGAGTATCAAGTGAGCTTACATATAATAGTCGGAATATAATACCATTACAGCAATATCTGCAACTGAATATGGAGAATTGTATTGAAAGAAACTTGATTTCAGTGAATTACACATTTATGATCGGCGATGATATATATATATATATATATATATATATAGAGAGAGAGAGAGAGAGAGAGTTTCTAATGCTCACTTCTACCCAGACTTGGGTGTATATAATTTGAAGTGGCACTCTATTTGAATTTGAAGCAAACACAGTTTATACATGAAACAATGTTTATTGAATTCGTTGCACATATAATTGGCTTTTACAGCAATAAGCATGCGTACTACTTGTACGGAATGTATAAACACAGCTTTCAAGAACAATACATTTTTATACTCACGAACAGTAAGTCAAACCAGCAGTACTGCCACGTAAACTTCTGGCCCGCTAAGCACTAGCGCAGGATAACACCTTTTCAACCTTAACAACCTTCCCCCTTTTTTCTTAATGACGCTGCGTGGTATTTATACTAAGAGCGTATGCCGAAATTAGCATATCTGAAGCAGCTTCTTTAATTCATTAATTCAAAAGTTCGATTCTTGTGAATCGAATCTTGTGTATACCTTACACTGGCCTCCCTCGAAAAAAAAATTAGGTAACTGAGGTCTGAACGGCTTCAGTTAACTAATTGAAAACGCGTGCTGGTCTGAGTTTTGACATAATGGGGGGCAAAGTCAAAAAAACATTCCACACGTTGCGTGGAGGAAAAACGCCACTACCATTTTACAAAACTAACCCCGAAGGGTCCAGGTGACACCATCAAACAGTGGATTTGCAGAGTTGCGGATACTGGGCTGCCAACTGCTTCCTAAAATATCTATTTTAATTAAAAGTGACAACACAATTGCACAGCATGACATTTCTTGACTGTATCTGCTCTCCCCCAATTTATAATGTACATGTGTTATTTTTTGTGAAGTTAGTACATTAGTGGTTAATTGGTATATTATGCAGTATGTATTTTTTTTTCTAGTCACTACATGTCCCCTTCAAATATTTATGAAACAACAGTATGCCGTTTTTTTTTTCAGTGGCTCACCCCTTCCCCTCAAAATGTTTACACAGTATATATAATGGGAAATTTCAAACCAATTTGGTTCGGTTTTATTAAAGGGTGGGAGTTAGAATAAGAAAGTGGATACAAGACTTGTTCCTCATGAATGCAGCAACTTCCTTGCACCAGTCTGTCCAATCCGTGGGACCTCTCTTGATGGTCGCAGTCCTAGTAAAGGTATTCGTTGACCGTGTGGTCATCCTTCGTGCAGCAGGTCGTAGGTTCTGAGGCGCTGGTCCGGCTTGACGATGGACAGGAGGTCTCTTGGGAGGAGGCCAACCTTGCTGGGCGGCAGAAATCTTCCGTTTCCTGTACTTATGCAAAGGAACTTTAAAATTGTCATTCTTCATTTTGATAACCTTGTGTACCTTATCAGGGACGCATTCATCCTTTGATGGAGTTTTTGTAATGCACACTTTACCTTTCTTCGTACTTTTGCTTGTATCGGTATTAGATTTTAATGCAGATTCTATTTTGTCAAATTTATACGCCGCACCAACGTGTTTAGTTACTGGCTTTATCTCTCTACTTGTGTCATGTTTTTCAACAAACTGACTCTGTTTTTGGTATTGGTGCTTATGCGACTTCTTGTTTACCGCCCTCATTACTTCAGTATTAGCAGTTTTAATGCTGGAACCTGAAGGCGCTTTTTCACGTTTTTTATCCCCCTTAACTTTAGTTTTATCCTCTTTTGACGAAAAAGTCTCTTTGAAACTTGCGATATCAGAATCGTTATCATTTAAATTCTTTAACACTGCTTCAGTTTTAGGAAGATTAAGCTTTTCGTACTGGTGCGTTTTAATGCAACCTGCGTCTATAACTTCCGAAGCATCAGCTAAACTACTTACAGTATAACTCTGTGTCAACTTTTCATCCTGACTCTCAGTATGGTTTTCATGTACTTTATTTAAAACCATATTATCAACCTGGCCTACACAATCCTCATTCGGATGGAAACTTGAAATAATATCATCATTACCTAGCGAGTTCCTACTATCGTTTAAAGAATTTTATTGTCGTCAACTAATAAGTATTCACTAACTTCCGTAACGCATACTTCGTCATCTACTAAATTTCCTTCATTAACAGATGTGTGAATATCATCTAAAATATCAGGTATAGCATCAATAATATCAGGTATAGCATTAATAGAAGTGTCCGATGATTTATTTTCTAAACCACTAGCATTAGTATCGGCCCTATTTTCAGAAATTTGTACTGGAATTACCGCATTATTCCAGCTAGACTCACTTTCTTTATAAGCCACAAAAATACCCTGACTTTCACTATTCTCAAAATAATGATTACTGCTCGGACAAAATAATACATTTGACCAAACAGTTTCAACAGGTTGAACCATATCATGTGAATCAACTTGCCAGTGCAAGTAAGGTGCTTGCATATTATTTTCTTTAAGTGCACTAATTTCATTATAACGCCGTGCGCTTCTATTATTTTGCCTGCGGTACTGCTTACGCTGCTGGTTTGAAACTCGCGAAAAATTTTAGCGCGGGTGTATAAAACTTCTCGTACCTGAATGACGGTGAGGGGTAGCGAAGAAATGCCTATTGTCATATTTAGCTAAAGCTTGAAGGAGGGTAACCTTGCTTGTAATTGTTTGATTATCTAAAAAATCTTGAACACTTGGCTTCAAACGTTGGATAACTATTTTTAAGATTACCGCTTCCGTTACCCCTTCTAAATATTCCTCACACTTGGAAATATTTTCTGTAGCAAAATCTAACGCAGACTGACCTTCACGTTGCCTTAGCGAATAAATTTCCGCTTCAATTTCACTTTGATTAAAGGTCTTTGGAAAAACGCTAAGAAACTGTTGCTTCAATGACGAATAGTCAAAAATCAGATTACTGCTTTTCATACACGTGTACCACTGATATGCACTACCTCTTAAAGCGGCTAGAGCAATTTTAAGTTTATCCCCCTCTGGGGTGCATTGTTGCTGAAAGTAATGCTCAATTTTCTTTAGGAATTGGCTTGAGGGGCCGCCATTGAAGGTGGCTTCGAATAGCGCAATTTGCTGAACCATAATTACCCGAGGAAAATTTCCAGCAGAATTTTGTTCTACAACGCTCATTTTTAAATAGTATATAAGTACTTGCAACAATTTTATCAATATAAGTACACAGTACACAGTTTTTAATTTCAATTATGTTGTTCGTTACAAATTTAACGCTAGCTACCAGGGTATATATATCTTTCGGGCTCCAGTATAGAGTTTCTAATGCTCACTTCTACCCAGACTTGGGTGTATATAATTTGAAGTGGCACTCTATTTGAATTTGAAGCAAACACAGTTTATACATGAAACAATGTTTATTGAATTCGTTGCACATATAATTGGCTTTTACAGCAATAAGCATGTGTACTACTTGTACGGAATGTATAAACACAGCTTTCAAGAACAATATATTTTTATACTCACGAACAGTAAGTCAAACCAGCATTACTGCCACGTAAACTTCTGGCCCGCTAAGCACTAGCGCAGGATAACACCTTTTCAACCTTAACAACCTTCCCCCTTTTTTCTTAATGACGCTGCGTGGTATTTATACTAAGAGCGTATGCCGAAATTAGCATATCTGAAGCAGCTTCTTTAATTCATTAATTCAAAAGTTCGATTCTTGTGAATCGAATCTTGTGTATACCTTACATATATAGTTAGTATATACATATATATATACACACACACAAGTCACCGACAAAGACTGAAATTTCAAAATTAAATACAGCATTTTTATTTTATACAATCTTTTTTCTTTGTATTGAGGTTTGTCTTTCACAGTTTAATAGATAAAATGTGAAGGTTTTAATAAAACTCATTCAGTTCATAGTAAAGGTAGTTTTTAAGTAAAGCAATATTCAGTTGATCAAAAATTTCACTAAAATGAATTTCCTTTCTCTGAAATTCTCTTCAACAGTTCTGTTTAACTCGGTATCGGTAAACAATGTGTTAAGAAGTACTTTTGATAAAGAAGGAAGTAGATTCCCCTATACAGCAATATAATAACCTTTGAATGAATATGGGAAGTTTTTTACTATGGTAGAACAGAGAAGAGCATAATAAATGCATGAAGATTACCATATTTGCTTCGCATTTTTTCTAAAGCAAAGATCAAGTTTATTGACAATTATTGTTCAAAACTATGTGTTAACCTTTTCATAAACCATACGAAAACAAAAATATTTTATCTGATCAAATTCCACAATTTTCATTCGCAGAGACATGCTACTGTGATGTATCATTTTTCCTAGAAGAATAAGCATTCAAGTTGAGTTTATCATAGGATTCTTTCATTTTACAAAATGAAATGTTATAATACTATTTAAAAATTTCTACTTTGGAAGATGCAGAAAATTCAGTTTGAAAATTCTACACGCATTTAGAATGGCATAAATATAAAAAAATACGTTTTATACATGGTTACTATAATCTGTGATCGCCTGATTTGAAACACTTTCCGTATCTCCAAACTTTGATCATCAATCCTGAAGATGTCCTTTGAATGCCTTTCAATCATCCTGGACACTTCCACTTATCCCATGGAAATTTTTTGCGTGATACAGATTCTTTCACCCTAAATAAATGTATATTTCAGGAGACAAAATAATTTACTGCATTCTGACAGCATATTTATATTCAGAAATATATATATATATATATATATATATATATATAATATTTCAAATATATATAAAAAATTTCAAAGATGATTACATGATTTTCTGTATGTTATAAACCATTACATACCATTTCCTTGTAGGAAAAATAATTTTTTTTTGATCGAAACTTTCTTGAAATATTAATGTTTCTTTTAAATCAAAATGTCCATTACGTCAATTTTTGCAAAATGATGATGGGATAATCGTAATTTAGCTTTATTTTACCAGTAATTACTTTTAAGGACGTATAAAAAATAATAGTAATAACCATAATTTTTTATATAATTACATAATTCATACTCCCACCAAACCTTGTTTTAGGTTTAAAATATTTACATAAATATATATTATCATTAATTTTTTGAGAAAATAAATGCTACTCATAGTATTTTTTATGAATTACCAGATAATGACCATAAATTGCAATATTAAAAAATATATAAAAGATTTTCTTTAATTTCCAGAGTGCATAATTTTGAAACTACAATAAAAACATATACACAAAGAAGTTTATTCTGAACTTCAATTCCAATATTTGCTTTTATAGAAACATTTTATGATGAACAGTAAAATCGACATAAAAAACTCATCATTTTTTCCATAAAAATATGTAATATTTAGAGTTTTTATTTTGATATCATAAAGTAGAAATAAAGAGCTGATGACACTAGCCAGAATTTTGAAACTAAGATCCTATGGGAATCGTTATTTAGGATGAAACTCTTTCTGAGTAAAAAACTAAAATATTTCAACTTATATAAAAACACCTATTGAATAGTTTAAATATAAAACCCATCCGCAAAAAGTTCCACTTGGATTTTTTTTTAATTTTTAACAGTTTCAGATTATTTTACCATGTTGGAAAAAAGAAAAAAACTTAGATGTACAAAGTATGAAATACAGCAAAATATTGATAAACGAATGAACTTACAGAACTGCACAATTTTTATAATGTTTTTTTAAGATTTACTATTAAATATTTTGCATTTTAACCGTGCATATATATATATATATATATATATATATATATATATAAAACTAAAGGAGGGTAATTAAAGGTGCCGAGGAAAAGTATCAGAAATCAACGGAACTTCTTATACGAAAAACATTCAGGTAGAATTTCTCAAATCTCTGTAACGGCGTGATCTGATTAATCGTTCAGTCGCACGTGAAGTCAATCGCGTTGATAAGATAATTATGAGATGATGAATAAACTGCCAGACAGTTTAATTTGGGTTTCCTGAGCATAGGACAGTTTTAGTTTAGGCAAGAGAAGTTTATTCCACAGCTTTATGCCCTATAAAACATAAGAGCTGAAGCACATAAGTTGCCACAGGCGAAAAAAATATTACGCATACCAATTCTTCACTTCTTCAATTCTTGAAAAGCTGGTAATTTTTAGCTTTTCATTGTTGGTCGGATATGATACACTGTCAATCTTAGAAATCTTAAAAAAATTATATTTTTAAAAATAAAAAGACATTGTATACTACGGAATATTCGATAAAAAAAAAACTTTTATTTAAAATAACCTTTCAAAATTTAGTTTCTTGTCGGTATTTAAATAATTTTTTTTTTACATTATCAGTCAGTTGCACAATATTAGCATAATATCGAGGGAAAGAAATAATCTGGAAATAAAATTTCGAATATGATTTAATGTAACCCCACAAGAGATGAAATAACGATAATATTTTGCTGTCATTTTGCATTCTCCGATATTTAAAATAAGAATAAATTGATTATGATAATTTTTTTTATATATGACCATTGTTGGATGACCGTCAATTTGCATTACTCCATTTAAAAATCTGGAAAATTCTAACTTATTATATCCATTTGTAATACGGAATTTTAACGGGTTTGCAAAATATTATGAAAATAGTTGCGAGCCTCAAAAGGTTGAAACTGTAAACGTGACCTCTAAACACGAGCATAACTGACTTTGAATAATAAAAGCTGGAGGGAGGCCTTCCATACAGTGTTCAGCGATTATGTCTTCACACGGCGATACGACGACTTTCGGGATCAGCTCGAACGAGGACTTTCGGGTCTCTGAAGGCACACGTGGCCGAGCAAAACTGTCTATAATAAAAAAAGCTGAATGAAGCACTTCATACAGTGTTCAGACGTTAGGACGCCACACGCCGATACGAAGTCATTCGGAATCGGCTCGTACGGTAAATTTCGGGTTTCTGAAGGCACACGTGACCGAGCATAACTGTCTATGAATTAAAAAAAGCTAAAGGAAGGACTTCCATACAGTGTTCAGACATTATGACTCCGCACGCCGATACAAAGTCATTTGGAATAGGCTCGTACGGAGAATTTTCGGGTCTCTGAAGACACACGTGGCCGAGCATAACTGTCTATTATTATTATTAAAAAAAAAAAAAAAACTAAAGGAAGGACGTCCGTACAGTGTTCAGACGTTATGACTCCACACGCCGATAGGAAGTCATTTGGAATCGGCTCGTATGATGAATTTTCGGGTCTCTGAAGGCACACGTGGACGAGCATAACTGTGTATTATAAAAAAAAGCTAAAGGATGGACTTCCATACATTGTTCAGACGTTATGATGCCACACGCCAATACGAAGTCATACGGAATCGGCTCGAACGGTGAATTTCGGGTGTCTGAAGGCGCACGTGCCCGAGATTAACTATCTATGAAAAAAAAAAGCTGAATAAAGCACTTCCATAAAGTGTTCGGTGGTTATGACGTCACACGTTCGTTCACCTGGGGGAGTCAAAAGGCATATATGATGCTTTTTTATTCATCACAGACAGTTAAGGGCTGTTCCCATTGCAGTCCGTTAGTGTAAGCGTAAAAGGAAAAATGGCGCTTCGACGAAAATAAACCAATCATAGGCCTCAACAATTTCGTTGCTAATCGTTTGGAGATTTGTTGGTTAATATATTTTAATATTTTTAGGCTACGATAACGGACTGCAATGTGAACAGATCCTTAGGCTCGGCCTCTTGTGCCTTCAGAAACACAAAAATTCCCCGATTGAGCGGATTCCGAATTAGTCATGACAGTGGTGAGGTTTTGAATGTCTTAACTTCCCGAGGTGAACTGGCTTGTGACGTCCTCTCCCAGATCCGCGAAGCCGGCGTGTGACGCCATAAACGCCAAACAAGTGATGGAAGTACTTCCTTCAGCTTAACCTGTAATCGCGAAACATTACTATTTTATGTTTGCTATATAAAGAACGTGATGTATTCTATTATTCATAGAATGAATGGATTAATATTATAATATAAATGCACCTTTCCCAAAATCAAGCCTTTTATTTCTCAGGGTATGTTCTTCTTAATTTTTTTTATGAAACAACAGGAAAAATAAAGATTGTGGACAATATTAATATTTTATCAAATATTTCAAAAAACAACATATTTTTATGTAGTATTTGTAATGAATTAACTATATCACAGTTCCATTTTCTTTCCGTTCCCAAATGTTACGTTCTCCTATTTCAGCGAATTTTTCATTAATGCTCCACGCTTCCGGAATTCTTTTGCGAAACGAATAAAGCAAATTTTGCAGTATATTCTACACGTGTTACTTCATCTAGATTCATTTGCGAATCAACCCAAGAAGCTACATAAAATTACAACCGTGCAGTATTTCCATACTCTCCAGCATACTAAAGGGTGCAACAGAATGGACTCCCACCTTTCCGAATTGAACTGGTAAGGGACTGGTGGCGATAGAGCACCAAGGGAGGACGTAACAGTTCGGGTAAACTTTGTGGCTGTCAGTAGACACCTTGAGTTCGTCCAAGGTACATTGCGGTGTCGTTTTCGAGGTGTTCAAACCCTTTGTTGAGGGGCGCCGTTTGCACAGTGAAAACGCCTAAATCTAGTCTTTTTTTACTTGCATTCAATGTATCTCACTTAAATGAGTGGAAAATGGTTGGTGCTGCCATCTGTTATCAGTTTAAGGAAGTAAACACATTTTGCAACATGTAATTGGAATTTTTTCAAGATTGTTTAGGTTATTAAAACGGGGAAACATCTGCACCGTGCAAACGGTGGAGGTTGTTACCCTTGCGATGGGTTAAAAGCAAAGATTCTGTAATAGTGACACAGAAGGCGTTTGAGACGCACTTCAGGCTCTACGCTACTAATGTCGTTCTTTATCGAAAATCAATCCACAGATGGGTTTCAAACTTGAGAACATCTGGGTATGCACTGCTAAAGAAACGAAGTGGTCGTTCTCGGAACGTTAGAGCACCTGAAAATGTGCAACGAGTCCGTGTCGCTGCCATTCTCCCAGAGATGTCCAACAGATGGAAAACCTGAAAGAACAGCTTCTTTAGTGCATGGCAAATAACATACGCCATGTGACTGATGCCGTTTTCAAAACCTAGTGGGAAAAATTTAAATTTTCAGCTCTTTTCGAAAATAAAAACCTTTTTTAGGTAAATTGTTCCGTTCGTTTTCTATTATCCTATTGTGCCTGGGATGTGTTGGGATTTTATTGTGCCGCACCTTGTATATTTTATTTTACGGCTTCAGAGTGAATGCAACATACAAAGTTCAAATTAGTTTTACTCACATACATATACTTAGAGCTTTTCCAGTACGGAAAGATAATATTTTCTTTCTGTTTCTTTTGCTGTTTTTAAAAACTTATTCAAATACATAAAATATTCATTTTACTTTTGAAAAAAAATTGTTCTGGATTCTGGAAATTTTTGAAAAATTCTTTCAATATATAATTAAACATAACAACTCTGAATACTACATTAATTTCTAGTTTTTTTGGGAAAAAATAAGCATAACGAGCATACAGCCTATAAAAATCAATGAAGCTTATATGTTGGGATGAAAGGGTATTTTTTTCAAAAGAAATTAAATATATGTCTTTTTTTCAAAAAAGAGAATAAATAATCATTCCTTAAGGGAAGTTGCAGGAAAATAAAATGTTTTTTTCTCTAAGAAATCAAAGGTAATTCTTGCAAGAGAAATATTTAAAGATTTTAAATAAATTAAAAATAGCTTACAATTAAAATCAAATCGCCTTATGGTTTAAATAGTAGTGTACACTATTTTATTCAATGAATATATTTCCATTTCGAATAACAGATGACATTGTGATGTGTTTATGTTCTTCAGTCAAAGAAAAAAAGCGTTTTTGAAACCATAATTATTAAATCAAAAGAAAACCTTAAATTACTATAATATTTAAACTGAGGATAGAACAAATATATGTGGCATACTGTGATAAATTAAAGAAAATGTGAACCTACAGTATATTTTATGAATATAAATTAATTATTTAAATACATATTTTATTTGGGCTCAAGTAAGTAAATTTAAAAAAAAGGAGTCGTATGGTTTCCCTTAAAATTCTAAAATACAACCCATTTAATTATTAAAAAGTATTGGATATAAGTTTAAATTAGTACGCTAAGTTCTATTGACATTTTATGTATTTTCCTACATTTTATAAGAGTTTTTGTCTATGCCTCTGTGAAACATACTATGGATTTTTATTAAGAAAAATTTTTACTCTAACTGCGAATTCATCTCAAATATTATAACTCTAATAACATATAAAGTACAAAATTAAAATGCTCCAAATATTTTGACATTATCGTTCTAAAACTAAATGTAATCTATCAAAAGTTTATATCTTTCCCTTTTGAATGATAGCAATCAGAATTCACTGATTGTTAGAATTCACGTGATCTGTAACATGTCTCTGAAATTTCTATTTCTTATCATTATGTTTATTGCATGATTTATGTATATGTTTTATCTATGACAAGGACATTTTTTCTTGCTATCGATGAAAAGTAATTATTTTTCTGCTGTATGAGGCATGCTATTAATTATTTTCTTGGCCTGAAATAAAAGTTTACAATTACTAGTAATTTAACTTTCATAGTTCAGACTTATTTTGCAAGGAGAAATATGTCATAAAATCGATATTATACTACATATATATATATATATATATATATATATATATATATATATACACATTATAATAGATATGTTTCCGAATGGAGGATATCTGTTAATAGTTAGCCCTCGGGTAATGTCGGGTTATATTTGCATCTCTAATACGTGAGACTAGTCTTATCTCATTGGTATCAGTGCTACCAAATTTCATTCAACACTCCCCAGTCTTATTTAGATCCTTTGTTCACTGGCTGTGTTCACGGCCATCCATAGTCTAACAATAGGAATCGAAATCCGGTTTTCGAATGAAAAATGCTTTGCGGGCGGGTCTGGGCTCGTCTCCCTGTCCTTTTAATTTGAGGGTTAATTGCTTTGTGCAGAAATAGAATGCTCACAATGAAGGTGTGATGAAAGGGTTAAGAATTTCTGGAGAAAGAATCCGCACATAAGGAGTCCGTAAAGGACCCTGCTGAACAAATAGCTGACGTTGAACCTTTTATTGATGATCAATCGGTGAGGAATTTTGAGTCCGTCAGCACCTAGGATAATTATCTGAAGACTACTTCGTAAGGAAAACCCGATAATAGAAAATGGCACGAAAGAAAAATCGACAAGGTGAGAAAACTGTCTTATAATAAGATAATGAAAGAAAGTGTGACTATTAGTTTGGTAAAAATGTTATTTCTTCGATTCAGTCTTAGTGAATCCAATTAAACAGTTTTTGAGATCCCTGAATAATACAAAGACTCATAGATAATAGTTCTACACCACACAAAGAAGGTTAGAAACTGACCATAAATTATAAAGGGACATAAAATAATCTAACATTTATCCAGAGGAAAGGACAATAAAAAAGAACCATGTTGTGCTAATCATGCTATGAATGTATCCATCGCGCAAACGCACCATTTCTATTTTTAACATGTTCAAATTTGTATTTCTATTATTATTGTAATATCTAGTGTCAAATCAGGTGAAAAAGTGTAAATGTCTCCAGCTTCCTTGCAAAATGGTGTCCTTCCTGATAAATGTTATCAATCACTGTCTAAATTAACTATCATCTCATTAACTTGCACCACTGCTAATGGAAATTAATGATACCGTTTTGAAGACAGCGCGAATAATACAAATTCTCACAGATAATAGTTCTTCAGAACACAGAGAATGTTAGAAACTGACACTAAAATCTAAAGTGACATAAAATAATCTAACATTAATCCAGAGAAAAAGGTCTATAAATAGGATAATCTTTGAGATAACCGTTCGACGAACGTATGCGGCAAACGCCCTATTTCCATTTGCAGTACATTGAAAATTTTATTTCGATTTCTATCGAGTGTCAAAACGAAAGAAAAAAAAGTGTAAATATCACTAACTTCATTGCGAAAAGGTATCTTTTCTGATAAATATCATCAATCACTGTCACATATAATCATAACTCTTGCCATTTCTTTCCATCCCACCACACGTTATCCCAATGTACTGCAACACTCGTCATAGTGATGCAATTGAACGGAACATTCCAGGTTAATGAAAGTTATAATCAGACAAAATCACATATGGCTAAAATAAATGCTTTTCTTTTTTAATACATCTTACTGTAAAATACCTGTTATAAAAAATGAACGGTTTCATCAAATATATATATATATATCTTTTTTAACATTATTAATTATTTATAAATGCTTAACGTTTCGCATTTACAGTTTATAAAGAAACATCTTCATATCAATTTAAACTGCAGGATTTTCAAATGCGGAATTTCCTGTTACGAATAAATATTTTTTTTAAAGTGCAAAGTATATCCCTCAGATAGAGAAAGTACTCTGTGCTTGAAATATCGGTAAAATACTGAAGTGATAAATTCCGTAACGGACGGTTAAAAGCGTTAGATTTGACAGGTCTCTGATATGTATTTTAAGTATGGTCGAAAACTCATACCTTTCTGTAAAATTTCTGACGTACGCAGATGGTTGTTCCTACGGAGAAATATCAGATGTTATTATGTAGTAGAGAAATGTTTGAACTCTGTGCAAGAGAAATATTTTTTGAACTCGAGAAAAGTTTCACAATTTGTAAGTAAACATACTTTTATCTGTAAGATTATACTGAATAAATAACTATAGAATATGAAAAAAAATGAAGTGCAACTAAGGATCAAATATAGATGAGAATAAGTTAAATTAAAAATGGATATTTCATTGCAATTTTGGATTGAAAATTTAAAAAAAAAATATTTACAATGTTATTTTTGACAGACAAAATCTAAAAATAGATAAAGTATTCGCGTATTGTTATATGGTCCCGAGGTAGGCTAGTGGTTAAACGCTGGGCTCGATGAGAAGTCTGCTCGGTTCGAAACCCGATAAGCGTCATTAAATACATCTGTCCGGATATGGGCACGTTAAATCCGTAGACAGGAAAGTACCTCAATGAGGCTAGAGAGGGTTAAAAAGGGGGACAATATCCCCAGATGTCGGCTGTAGAGTGCTCGGAGAACCGGAGCCTCACACCTCAGCCCGCATAGTGTTACCTGGACAGGAACACTTCCTGACAGGGACGATTAAAAACAACAAGAATAATATTATATTCTTGAATAAAATATGTTATTTAAACAACATTTGAAAAAAAATTCAAAAGTGGTAAAACTATATGTAAGGTATTATAGAAGTGAGAATAAACAACGTATTTGTTGAAGTCACTACATCACCATTTGTCAATACATCGACTTATCATTACTTTTATAAAATATTCAGTTACCTTCTCTTTAATGTATGGCTTCTTTGATGTTATAGGATAGATTACAGTAAATAATAGTTAGCTTTATCAAAATATTTTTTAAGAATATTTTTTCAGAAATATTTTTTGAATTAATAGTTTTTAATACTTCATTTCTCATGGAAAAAATAGTCTTTTTTTTTCTCTCCACAGTGAAATTCTCACAAGGAAAAAACACGCATAAAATATTCTTTACTGTTTTCTGATAGTTTTTTTTTTGTAGTGAAAAAAACTTGGCTTTTTAACATATACTTTTCTTTCTACTTGAAAGTATTTTTATTGAAATTCCAGAAAATACTTCAAAAATGTTCCTTTGAAAAGGAAAAACATTCTGTGGTAATTAAAATATTTTCACTTTCATCCCTTATACAATCATCCTGGAAGAAATAGAGTATTCAGTCGAAAACTTGTCACTCATTATAAGAAAAAATACTAGCATTTTTTGACATACTTGTTTCCAGATAAAATTGCATTTTAGCAAAAAAAATTCAAATTCAATAGTAATTTACATTTTCTGAGCATGAGCCAATAAACGTACATTAGAATGAAAAAAAAAAGAATTCAAATCCCGAAAACTGAAAGGAAAGCTTGAATAAAAAATCAAATTAAAAAAATACAGCCAAGAAATAGTTTTTTTTAAATATAAATTCTTAGGATGATTTTTAATTAATCAGATGTCATGCTATTTGCAGTTTTTGAAACAAAAGTGTTAATTTAATTGCATTGACGAAGTTGCAAAATGTTTTTCAGTTCTTTATTAATTTCTAATATGTTGGAATGATGCGCCACTGATTACAAATTTAATTTATTAGAATTGATTGTTTAAATTGAATTATTTAAAAAACAGAATCCTGAAACACGTTTTAGGAAGTAGTTAACCTCAAACATACATATATATATATATATATATATATATATATATGTGTGTGTGTGTGTGTGTGTGTGTGTGTCTGCCAGTGATTGTGAAAGTGGTAGTGGTCAGATATTTTTCCTATCGAGGTATTTTAAGGTTTGAGATTGAAAATGAACTGAATTATGTTTAATGACGCGTCAGCCAACTCAATCTAAATGTTTGGCATTTACAATTTTGTATCAGATTACAGTAATATAAAATAATGCGATATGAAATACATGATAAACTTATTTTCATTAGATTCTGGACTTAGGCTACTTTCAATATCACCGGTACATATATTTATGTAAAGCAACTTACCGTCACCAGTTAAACACACACAATCTTTTATATTTAATTCCTGTTCGAACACATTTGCTGAATCGAATCCGAAAGCAAAATTTCAAAGTATGAGTGTGTTTCAAATAAAGATAACGAGATTCAATTACAGGTTCAAAAACTTTTACTTCTTGTATAATTCAGAGCAAGTACATTCGTTGTTTTACAAGCTCGTATTTATTCCTGTTCGGAGCGGCAAAAATATGTTAAAACATGAAGAAGTTCATTAGGGGATCTTTTCTTTATTCTAATTTTGAGGGTGATTTAAATCTTGCTCGGTAACACAAGACAGTTTTATTGCCTTTAAATGTTCCTCTACATTAAACATTCCGTAATTGAAATTTAAGTTTCTGAGAATGATACTTTATTTATGTACCAGTAAAAAGGTTGTAATGCATTTTATCACTGCATATTATATAATTCAAATTTATATGTGTTAAAAGCTTTGAAAAACACATTAAACAGGAAAGGCGTGAATGAGAAACTTGTTAATTTTTAATTAACATAATTCCAGGTAATTTCGTTTGGCTTTTCCTAGGGAACTGTTAAATAAGTTAAAGGAAATGACTGCGAACATTTTTATATTTAAAATGATGATTTTTCCCACTTAATATAGCAAGTAGAGTTTTAAAACCACTTAAATAAATTAGTTAATTTAAGGTTTTATTTAGGGAATAAATCCAATGTACATATATTTTTCATCATTTTGAACGTAAGAATGAAGTATTACCAGTTCCAGACATTTAATTGAATCGATTGCTGTTTGTGGTACTTTTATGATTATGGACTTTTTATAACTAGACTGAACGTAATTTGCATATGATTTTAAGTGCATGAAACATTCAATTCTAAGTTTTAATGCATTCAGTACCTCATGTTTAAATATGTGACTTAAGGAAAATTAGATTATATCTGTCTATTTTTATAATAGTTGCTATTTTTAAATGGGTGAAAGACGATCGATTGCTGTTTGTGGTACTTTTATGACCACCTAAGTATAATAATAGGGTAAAATCCAATATTGCATTTCTCCCATAAACAAGTTAAGAATGATTCAGTTTTTACGGTGTCCCGTATTTACTGATATTTTCCTCTGCATCTTATAGAACCATTTCCTATTTTTTTGTAAGTGGATGAGGGAAGAATGTATGTTTCTTTAAGAAAAAAAAAATTTGTTTGTTTTTGAATGAGATTGTGAAAATATAGTGGATTTGCTTCATAAATGTCCTGATATCTCCCGTCTAAATATTTGCATCCTCTTCTAAAGAATCTAGGAATTATAATGATTTCATAAGTTTCGAAAATTTCTAATTTACAAACAACAAAGGGAACGTTAATTTCACGCCTTCTCGTAATATGACTTTAGATAAGGAAATGACATTCTTACCTCTAGATTAGAGGTCCCCAACCCATAGAAGTCTGAGGACCACTAAGCCAGAAATTGATCCATGTGTGGACCACCTACCCCGGACTTGAGGGGGGGGGGACTTACGGAGGGTATTGTTGTATAGAATATCCCTCAGGCAAAGAATATCTCACATTCTAGCTTATCGTATTCTACAGTAATAACAAAATAATTGTGTTAAACTTTTAAGAAATTTTAATTAAACACCTGATAGTCATCGGATACATTCGGCCCATCTAGTTCAATGAACATTGCTTCCAAAATTCCCATTTATTTTGAATTTTTTTATATGTGGTGCCAGACAACTCCCAAGGCTCTCGCACACCACCAGGGTTCCGCGGACCACCAGTTGGGAATCATTGCTCTAGATCCTAACTTGAGAAACGAAGTATTTTACTACAGATATCTGTCAGAGAAAATAAACTAGCAAAATGCTCCTCAACGTATTCTAATGTATTTTTTAACGTCTTCTCACCGACACCATCTTAGGTAAGGATTACGAAGTATTTCAAACATCAGCTGCGGATGAAATGATTAACTTCAAAGGATCAATAATTAAAATAAAAAGAAGAGTAAACAAAGGTCGAAAAGAAATGAATCATCCATACCAGATCTCATCATATAAATTGACACAAAACGTGTTTAATATCTTGAAAAAGGCATATTTTATGACTATATTTGGATCTGATTTCGTGGCTAAATTGAAGCAATATAAAAAATTTGCAGTTAAGATATATTTATACAGTTTGACAAAAAAAATATAAAAATCTGTTAAGAAATTTTCTGTTGCATGGAGAATATCCGCCGAAGAATTGAATTCCAAAACTCACAACTTAAAAAAAAATGAAATACCGGGTCGTATTTTCAACAATTCCTTTTTTTTTTCACTTTTAGAGTGACGCGCTGTAGAGGATTTAGCTATTGAATCTTTTTTAGGGCAAAACCTATTTCTATAGCTAAGTTTGGGTAGATATTTTAATTGTGTCTATTTGAAATTTTTTATCTGTATTCTCGAATTCTTTAGTGCATATTAAACTGTAGGTTAAAGATATATTACCAATTAACACAAGTTTTTATTTAACATAATTTTTTAATTCAAATATACTTCCAAAAATTGTTTCAGTTTTGAGGAAGTAAAGCAACAAGTCACTTTCATAAACATACATATTTACCACGCACATATATTTTTATTTACATATTTATGAATTCATATATGAATAAAAACCAAGAGTGAAATGAACTAAATACTTTTTTTCTGTTTATTTTTTAAGGGTACGAGAATCTTAATATCAATGAATTAATAAATATTTAAGATATTCAAGCTTAGCATTTTCCCTAATAATTTTAAATTAATTCGCATCGTATAAATGGAGTGTTGAGTTCGTAAATAGGGCATAATTTCAATTAGAGTTTTGTTTATTATGTATGTAAATTAGTTTTGACTTATCAACAGAACCTCTCATACAAAGAGACTTTCTCTTTTGCAAAATTTCAATTTTCTGCGAAAAAGAAAAATAACAATTATTGTTATACCTTTCTCTCATTTAACACATCCTTCCTGGAGCAGCTTTCCGTAAAGAATTAAATGCATAGAATTCGAGGAACAATGATAGCAAAAACAAAAATGCAACGAGGCCCTTTTTAAAAAACGAGCATAATGGTACCGAAATTATGAGGGAATCTTTAGGATGTTTAATCAAATTATCTCCTCTAGTATTTTTTTCTTTGCGAATGCCGTAAGAGATAAAACATTTTTAAAGCGATACAAAAGCAGGTGGAGACTCCTCTAAAGGCAAAATCGTAATTGTTACGAATGGGGAACAAAAGGAGGTTATTTTTAGCGATTGGCGTCATTATATTTTGCATTGTTCTTGTTCAAACTAAACATCTTTACGCTTGTTATAGAAGATTTTAATATGAAGCATTATTTTAACAAAGGAGTGGAGTAAATCCTTAGACTTTAAATCTTTAGATGTACCTATTTATAAATCCCCTTAATAACAAACAAATTTTTTATACTCTTAATTATCACCCGAATTTAATGAACATATATATATATATATATATATATATATATATATATATATATATATATATATATATATATATATATATATATATATATATATATATATATATATACATATATATATATATATATATATATATATATATATATATATATATATATATATATATATACATATATATATATATATATATATATATATATATATATATATATATATATATATATATATATATATATATATATATATATATATATATATATATATATATATATATATATATATATATATATATATATATATATATATATATATATATATATATATATATATATATATATATATATATATATATATACAGTAAAACCTCGTTTATCGGGATCAGATTTATAGACTTTTTTATTTAATGTTCACATTAGATAATAATTTTTAACTATGATAGCAAGAACGTAACTATAAGTACGACAAATATTCGCTTTTCAGTTTGATTCAATGTACAGTTACTGCATAGATTGCAGAATAAACTATGGTAATAAAATGCTTTTTGTTGAGTTTAAGAAAGCTTTACTAGAGTGTCACAGGGCGTTGACGCAGATTGGCTCAGGAAAGCTATTTATATATTTTTAAGTGTCTTGTAAACAATACTATTTACCTTTTGTTACAAAACAAAACTTTTTATTGTAATAAATGACAAGTCTTGTGAGGTAAGGATTTCGTTTTGCTAATTACCCATATTTCCCGGATTATTCTGATTTTAGACTGTCCTGAATGGCTATGGTCCAAGTTAGTCCGTATATACGAGAGTTTTCTATATATTTATAGTTTTATACATTCATACTTATCTTTTAACGATATACTGGATGTTGCATTCACTGATGCCCTCAGCAAAAAAAAAAAAAAAAGTTACCTTACAGGGTTTAGATACGCTGGTGGTATACAAATTATAATTATCAATGTTTTTACTTCAGATATCATTGGTATCAGTCCAAATTTGTTGTTCCAGTGTGGCACGTACAGTTGTAGTAAGGCATGAGTTGTAAGTAAAGGGATAAGAGCAATTTAACACCACATTTTAACCATGTCAATAGGCTGGAACTTACACAAGTATTACGAAATTTTAATGACCATTACAAAGTTACACTACATAAGTTCTCAAGCTATTGAAATGTTGTATTTTACCATAGATATATTCAGGATCCCAAACGGTGTAATGCATTCCAATAAGTTGGAGTAAAATCTAAAATGTACATCCTCTGACTACAGATTGCCTTGGATCTATGTTTCGCACTTGGTATCTGCTCCTCAGCAAGGCATGAGCAATTCTTATGGTAGAGTGAAAGTAATTCCTTAAACGAAATGTCTATAAATATTTACTAGTGATTGACAAAGTGCAGTCAACCAGCCCACTTAAGAAAGAACTATCGTCTATCACTAATTGTGGTGAAAATTGCTCGTGACAATGTCAAACTGCCTAACGCATGCCAAGGAAGCGGCACTTTATGTGTCATCAAGTTAATCCAGCTTCTTCGTCCGTAGTGATTTCAGGCTGGAAAATATGGCTTTATTTGCGTAATAGGAATTATTAATATATGCGTTACGTTTCCATATACTTAGTTTGCTGGTTTGTTGCGCTGTTCAGAAATTCCAAATTACTCGAACAAGAGATGAGAGGACAAGAAGATCCGCAATCAAAGTACTATGAGATGTGGAGTTCATCAATATTTCCCCTTCATCTAGTATATACTTGTAAGATTCTTCTCAGTTAAATGATGTCTCATATAAAAATAGATTAAAATTTTTAAAAAATCAATAATTTTTTTTCTTTTCCAAAGCAGTTTTAAAGTTATACCACCATTTACTTTTAAACTTAACCGTATATTAACTTATTTTACAAGTTAAAATTTTACCTGCAAAACTTCGTGTTCAAGAGTGTCGAAGATAACAAATTTCTTTACAACTTTCAATAAGAAAATTGTAAGATAAATTAAAACTTATAATTAATTTTTGTTATTAATATTATTCAGTTTCATACCTATTTGAAGCAACATTTTCTTTAAAGGCTTGAGAAAAAATTTCTATTTGAGAGAAATGTGTAATTAACTTTTAATACCTTCCTCGTCTAAACCCATTTTTTAAGCAAAGCTATACGTGTAGCTGAATTTTCTAAAAAGTCTAGTTGCTATGGTGGCAAGTTTCACCCTAAATTCGATCTCCGAATTTGTTTGGTCTTGCGCCAAAGTTTAACGACTTTTATTTAATAAGTTCTCCAGGGCTTTTCGTTACTTTTCTGTACTTTCTATTTTATCCTTTTTTACATGAATATTGCCGCCTGATGTATAAGTAAACATTTAGTTCTTCTTTCAGGCAATGATTTATAGAAGTTTTTAGATTAAAAGCATGTTTTGCAGTCTTAGTATAAATAAATTATGTATATAATTACCTTTTGCTTTATTTAACAGTTTTGTTTTTCATACGATGGTAAAAATATTACATATATAAATGCATACACATATATAAACGTCTAAATGTGTTTCTAGCTTTATTACTCATAAAATAATTTCCAGATATATAGATATATCTAGTTGTATAAAACAATCTTGTCGTACAAACTTAAGAAAAAGTTGAAAGTTTTACTGCAATCTATAAAGAACGTATTTTTAAACGTTCCAGAAATTTATTTAATATATTATAGGGAATATTCATGTTTCCGAAAAATAAGTGGCCGTAGAAAACAAGTTTTTCCATAACATTAGTTCCATGGAGTCTTGAATGTGTTCTGACCAAAATATGGTAGTTTATAGAGCTGACCAGCTAGAGAATGTTCAATGTATAATAACAACCTAGTTTATTCCAAATTCACAACATTTTATATTCTATCGTCTCTTAAAAAATAAATGAATAAACTTATTAGCATGATATTAGCCTTTTCGATCCATAATTTTCTACTATTCGTGTATTGACTAGTATACTTTGGTGATCTTCCATATCAATCCTCGCGTAATTTTAAGGAAAAAAAGAAAAAAAAACCTCTATCTTTTCGAAGAAAATTAATGCGTAAACTAATTGAATTTCCTAAATTAACACAATTCCAGGGAAGTAGTATAATTGTAGATACCGGTTTCAACGCCAGGATTCTCGGTTCTTTAGAAACCGGAAGATGAAATTTATCTAAATTACAGGAATTGCAGATTTATCTTAATTGCTGAAAAAATATGAGAGTTTAGAGCTATTTTTATGAATTTTTGGAAAAAAATAAACAGAAGATAACTTTTTTTTCGTACGATCGTAATAATTTTGGAAAATATTTTCGAAATATTTAACATACTATAAGTGAATCATAATTAAATCCTAAAATACTTCGCAAAATTAATCACACACACACACACACACACACACATATATATATATATATATATATATATATATATATATATATATATATATATATATATATATATATATATATATATATATATATATATATATATATATATATATATATATCCTAAAAATATAGGATATAATATAATTAAAGTAATAGTGTATAGAATAGTATTATGATAGAAGAATTGGTCAGTTAAATATTTTTATTTAACAGACGAGAAAAAAAAAAGACATTTACTTCCTCTTTAACCCTTCAGCGGGCGTGCCAATTTTTTGAACACCATTACGTGCTCGTGGCACAAAGTGCAACGTCTATTTGAATCTCGATTATTCCTCTTGTAATAAACTTTTTTTTTCAAATATATATATACATATATATATATATATATATATTAACACTTCTAGCTGGTCATTTAACAGTCGTGGTTGGAAGCTGGGAGATTTCAGTTTATCATTACTTAGATTTTATTCCTGTCTAATTCTTGAGATACCGTCAGCTCGGAATGGTGGTTGATTTGCCATTTCACTGAACTTCCGTTACACTTCCACACGCCCGTTTAGTACGTCACCATTCCTGGTTCTGTCATTGTTCTTGCTCCCGACGCTTAGAGAAAGACGCCGGAGTTCCGCGCGAAAAGCGCAGTGTCGTGTGACATATTATATAACCACGAGAAACATTACATAACGTGTTCGCTAACGAATAATAATAACCTGATTAGTGCTGCCAACTCTCCGCTTTTCTGCTAAATATCATGCTTTTCCAATTAATTATCTTACTTTTTCTTACCTTAATCTAGCTTAATTTTTACAGGGACTGACTGACACTGACACACACACACGTTTATATATATATATATATATATATATATATATATATATATATATATATATATATATATATATATATATATATATTCATTCTAAAATTATAGGATATAATATACTTAAAGTAATAGTGTATAGAATAGTATTATGATAGAAAAATTGGTCAATTAAATATTTTTATTTAATAGTTGAGAAAAAAAATTAACGCATATACTTCCTATTTAACCCTTCATAGGGCGTGCCAATTTTTGGAACACCATTAGGGGCGTGTGGCACAAAGTGCAACGCCTATTTCAATCTTGATTATTCCTTTTGTAATAAACTTTTTTTTTCAAATTGAAAACAAAGATCTAAAATGTTTATAATATTAAGATTTATTTATAATTAAAGGCCAAGGAATGGAGATACAATCGCCTTATTTCAAATCTGTCCGGTTTATTGGATCTAGCGACAAATTGCGAATTGATTCCTATTATGTCCTAAAACCTAAAAAAAAATGAGATTGTCCATCTTCGTGATATGAGGGATACCGTGTAATAGATGCACATTTGATAGACTACATCAACTCCTACTTTTGTCGTATTGTAATCCAGTATAATCGATGTTTTCCCACGGTTAAATCCGGATTAACAATGAATGGAAAGGAATTGAAGGGTCAGAAAATTAGACCTCCATTAGAAAGGGTGTAGCAATAAATAGAAACTGCTTAGAACATTCAAACTTTACATACAAAAACAAACCATTCAAAATTAAGAAAATGTTGCAGTTTGTACACGGGGGCACTCGCTGAAGGGTTAATGTACTGAAAGCATATTTTCTATTAATTAGAGGAAATCTTAAGTGAACGATTCTAATTAAATTCTCAAGTCAACTTTTTTTCCCGATAAAGCCAAAATATTCATTTCTAATGTTCTCTTGCTCTGATAGACTCCTCAAAATATGATCCATAACTTAGTATATTGATATGATTGAGTGCATGTACACTTTGTACACATCTTGTTATTTTGATATTGTATAGGCCTTTATGGGCCTAGATTGGAGCACCTCTGACCGGGAGACATAAGCAATTAACAGCAACATCAGCATAATTTTGTTATTACTAAATTCGGTTTTAAAGGTAACATTATCGAAAATGTTTGTGATACGTGCTTATAATAGGTAACGCCATTTTATATTTCTTTCAAAAGGGAATTCATTCGTTTAGGAAATTGCTATTTTTTTTAAACAGAACTTCCTTATTCACGAAATATATCTCTGTTAGAGAAATATACGAGGTCCTTCTTGGCTAAAAATACCTTAAAGAAGTGGAGCATCCCTTTTCTCGTTTTGCGCCAGATAAAGAACAGCGAAATTTGCTTTGGAAGAATGCTCCTCACATACCATATATAAGATTCGAGTCGAGTTACAAATTATTTTCATGTATTTAAATGACAAAAAATAAGAATGTGAAGAGATGAAAATAAAAGCAATATAGTGAAAGAGGAAAACGCGTATAGCGTATTTCATGGTGATTCTAAGATGTCTTTTCATTCTTTTCCGGGAACATGTTACATAACAAAAAGTTAAGAACGAGGCTTCTCAAATCTTGATTTATAACAAGTTCCTCAATGGTATGAAAAATATCAATTATAAGGATCTATTATAAGTATGAAAAATATCTATTAAAAGTTTACTGTCACCAGATATGAAAGCAGTAGCCTTTGAAAATATATTTTAACACATATAAAATTATTATGAAGTGAGTAATCCGTAGTTTTGTATGAAGTAAACTTGTTTTTTAACGACTGAAAAAAATTTAACTAAACGACAGTAAGTTATTCAACTTGATATACAACATTTCTAATGTTACTATAACAGCTTTCCTTCTTTGCATATTCATTTTTCATGGTATCGTTTGTTGGGTTTTCAACAGAGGAATTTTATTTACAGTAGTATGTCGAAATTCTAAAACATAATATCGGAAATAGCATAACACAAATTCCTTGTAGTATCTTATTATAGAATGACCAATGGTCTGAAAAGTTTTTTTTTAAAGACAGGATTTTTAAGAATCACAATTGCAGGAAATCTCCTCGTTATTCGTTGAAAAAAAAACATGAAGTTAAATAGATTATTTGCATACAAGAAAAAAAATGTATACAGTTATAATTTGATGCCTCCTTATGAAATTCCTTGAAACAAAGAAGTAACAACCAATTTCTAGGTAATGAGAAATATTCAATATGGGTAGATAAATATTTATAAAGAATACCCAAAGCCTTTAACATTTACTTTTCTTTGGTACAACCCGAAATCTTAAAATATTATCACATTTAAAAATGTATAATTTAATTGAATGAATCTAAAAGAAATCCATAGTTATCATGTCAAATACTGATTCTGTAATTTTGCAAGAAAAAATTTATTTGCTGCACAGACAGAAAACTAAGCAAATTGTATACTGTTATGCAAAAGCGTAATTGTTTTTTAAATGACGAGATTCAAACAACTTTTTAAAATTATTATATTATGACCTTAGAGAAATGAGTGAATTTTGTAATAAACATATAAGTAATGCTCATATAGATGTAATTTTCATAGCACTCTGTTGAAAAGTGACTAGAAACTAAAACCTTAATTTAGTTGTCCACCAACAAAGAATATATGCATATATATATATATATATATATATATATTTAAATTATTTTCTTTTTTTTTAATTGGGGACATAGGTTTTTAATTCCTGAGAACCAGGGTTAAAATTTATTCGCTACGATTTGATAAATTCTTAATTTTTCAACTCTCACAATTTCTCTTTCAATTATGCTAACTTAGATAAATTTAAATTCGGACTTTTCTCAGTTATTATGTAAGAAAATAATACAAAAGGATTTTTAATGAAATTCCTCTTACCTTTATTTTAGATAAAATGCCTGTAACTGAGGACTATATTTTATTGTTAGCAATATTTATTCTAAATGAAATGTGCAATTCAAAATTTATGCAAGCTTTACTTAAAAATTAAATATATTATAAAAACCTTTTGCCTTGCTACATAAAAATCATACTAACGTTTCCATAAATTCGAATGTCCCTTAATACTCTTGTTTACCAATTATTGTCGTATAAATAGATATCAAGGTCATTATAGTAAATACAGATTTCAGGACAACTAATTATTTCATTAAATTCGCAGAAATAACTGTTTTGCATACTATTTGTATTATTGAATAAAACCCTATAGATATAGATTTTTCATAACATATAACTAAATGTCGTTTGATATTAACAACTATTCGGTTATTAAAAAAATACAAATAAATTTACAATACTCCTGTAATAACACCACTCTGCATTTAAAGTAATTTTGCTCTATTTTGTGTTAAGTTTTAAAATGTAGAATCTTTAAAAAAAATTAACTAATCCGAAAATAGTTACATTTATAATAAATATTTTTAGATGAATTATAAGTCCAGGTGCTGTATAGAATCTGTCAACCTGCTGTTAAGAATCCATTTAAAATAAAACGTATATAAAAAGTTACGTTATATCCTCATTTTTTATGTAATTTTTATTAAGGCTAGCGTGAAAGCACTGAAAATAATGGAATTGTATGACGCAATACTCTCTATCTGCTTAGATTTTTATCTATAGTCAAATTGTAAGTTCAGCAATAATATGTACAAAATGCTACTAGAAATAAATTTTACAGAAAATATGATACAAATTTTTGTTCATATAAATCCAGAATATAACAGCTATAATCTGATTTCAGTTTCAAGGAAACATACAGATAGAAATAACATTAGAAAGAAATTCTGCAGATGCCAATAAAGGGTTTCAAGAATGCATTTACGGATTATATTTTACGATATTCAACGTAATTCCTTTTATACAGAAGAATAGACGTGTGATTGCTCTAAAAAGAAATGCACCCTTTGACCTTTGCTGAATATTTTCTAAACCTAATATGCTTTGCCATTTTCATATTCCCTTGCACTCAATAATATTAAGTAGATTAAGTTCCTTTAATAAATTTTTAGTAAGTCTATATATTACATACGTGTCAATCACTGTATACTCGTTTGATTCATGCGTGCTGTTATTATAGCGTTTGTAAAGACGGAATAAAATCTAAATTTAGAGCTACGGGAATAATCCTATTTTATTTTACATTTGCGTTTAATCGCTATAATAGTAAACGAATTACAATCCCATTCTCTCGAAAATACATCGAAACAATAATAAAAATGCATTCAGTTTATATAATCAAATTCAAACTGAAATATATTGCTTTTTCTGAAATGCATAAAGATAAATCTGGAAAACACATCTGCAAGAAACGATATACAATAAGTGCAGTTTTATCTGCTTAAACTTTCAGAGGCTACAGTGTTTATTTCTCATTTTTAACAGTCCCTGAATGAAAGCCTCTAAAACTGTATCATCCATTATTGTTTCGCCGAAACGTATGATACAGTACGTTCACAAGATGTTTCATCGAATAGTAATTTTAGAAACATTATCGAAATTCTTCGTACAGGAAATGATTCGGATACGTTTCAACTTCCATTAACAAGATACTTGTAATACCCCAGTTTCTATATTTTGCTCGTGGAAACGTTTTATTGCTTTTATTGAGTGGCAGGAAAATATCTTTCGAGATTCGACGGCAGTTTATGTATGTTTCGTTTTATGCTAAATTTCAAATATATTCGGCCATATAAATAAATATATTTGAATAAATCATCTTTCAAAATATATCGACAAGAACTCAAAATAATCTCGTTTTGTAATTTGCTTGATTATGCACGATTTACTTAAAATTATTCTAAGTGGTTTGAAAAATGTCGGAAGGAAATCATGGTGTTTGATGACTTTGAAAATTGTCAGTTCGTTTATTTTATATTGTTGTAAATAATTCTGAATAATTATAAATATTCTTTGTTTCTCCTTAATAGGTGTTAATTTTGGGCTAAATACTGCCTATTTATTGTTTAGATTTCAATATGTGAAACTTTGGCGATATTTTCAATAATTTTGACTGTCTTGGCAACGAGTTTTTAGCATGTCTCTATAACTCATTACTTTTTCATCGATGTATAATCGATTGTATAACCATCATTGAATGTTATATTTTTGTTTGTTAATAAGGAATCGAAACTAAATTAAGGAACAAGGGACCTTCACACCTCGTTTTTTTTCAATATATTATTTTAAATTCAAAAGGAGAATATTTAATATTAGCCTTTTCTTCATTGAAGAGACTTGAAATTCACAAATAATTATTTGGGAACAGAATAAGGCCTGTTCAAGAAAAACTTCTTAAAAAATTCCAGAATTTTCCAAAACGCTCCATGTGCGCACATTTCTTCCAAATTTCTCGAGATACTTAATGGAAGTATTTGTCACAAAACTGTGCATCATTCTTTGAAACTACAAATATTTTTCAAATTTTTAGACCGCAAAAAGAAATCATCCAAAAACATAAAAAATTACAGGCAGATTAAAAAAAAGTTATTTATGGCTTTATATTCATTCTAAAAAAATATTCCGGGCACAATTATGTTTATATTTATACGGTAAACTAGTATTCAAAATATAAGGATTTTAAAGGATATGGAATGCAGACGGAACATTTTGAATAATGCTAGCATTATTGTAAAAGTTTTGAAAAAGAGACATTATTCTGCCAAAAAGATCCTCATTTGGGATTCTAAGTGTTCTCAATGCAGTAAAAAATAATATTAATTATTTACATTCTGTATGTAGATTTATAAATAGAAAATTAAAAGAATTCGAGGTTGAAGGTCCCTTGTCCCCTTAAGAGCTACATACATATATATATATATATATATATATATATATATATATATATATATATATATATATATATATATGTGTGTGTGTGTGTGTGTGTATTCTTTGTTTCTCCTTAATGTATGCTAATTTTGTGCTAAAAACTGTTTATTAACTGTTATTGCACTTTAGGTTTCAATATGTGAAACCTTGGCGATATTTTCGAGAATTTTTTTCTATCTTGGCAACAAGTTTTTAGCATGTCTCTATATTTCATTACTTAATCGATTTATAATCGATTGTATAATCACCATTGAATGCTGTATTTTTGTTTATTGATAAGGAATCAAAACTAAATTAAGAGCTACAAGCATAATTCTATTTTATTTAAAGTTTGTATTTAATCAAACTTATAATAAATGAAACAGATCTGCATTCACTCGGAAATACATTTAGAAAATAATAAAATACATTCAATTTATATAATCAAATTCAAACAGAATCCATCCCTTATTTTAATATGCATACAAATAAAACTGTGATACTTCTGCAAGAAAAGGATATTCAATAAGTGCAGTTTTATTTGCTTAAAATTTCCGAGACTGCAGTGTTCATTTCTGATTTCTACAGTCCCTGAATGAAAGTCTCGAAAACTGTATCATCCATTATTTTTTTTTCTAATGCGGCACTTGTCGTAAGACATTCGCCTTTTGTTATTCACCAAGAAGTCCTGCTGGGTACCTTATTATGGGAAATTCTTCGTTCAGGAAATGAATCGAAACATTTCAACTTCCATTAACAAGATATTGTAATAATACCTCAGTTTTTATTTTTGCTCGTGAATATGTGTTCTTACATTTATTGAAAGAAGGGAAAAATTACCTTTCGAGATTAGGCGACAGTCTATATATGTTTAGTTTTATGTTAAATTACATATATATTCGACCGTATAAATTAATGTATTTGTATAAATTATATTCTGAAATAGTATATTGATTGGGAAACAGAATAACTTCATTAGGTAATTATAGTTTGATTATGCAACATTTACTCAAAAGGAATTTTGATAGTTTTCCAAAAACAATTCTGAAGTTAATCAGGGCGTTCGGTTGATAATTAAATGAAATAAATTTCTTGTGTCAGTCAATGTTTTAAGTATGTTAGCATGAATTTTATCGTAAATATTTCGCATCTCATATCATTTATATAGCTCAATGTTGAACCTGTCTTTAAATATAAAATGTAAAAAAGGAAAAAAAAAATGTCATTAACATTCGGTATCAATATTGGACAAATTACATTTAAGTTTCTAATTTTGATTTCTTTGTAAATTATCGATTGTTTAAGCAAAATCAAAGGGATTTTTAAGCTTCTAATTTTGATTTTTTCGTAAATTATCGATTGTTTAAGTAAGATCAAAGGGGCTTTTCAGCTTCTAATTTTGATTTCTTCGTAAATTATCGATTGTTTAAGTAAGATCAAAGGGGAAAATGATCTGGTAAAGAGTTGTTCTTATTATGACTATAGTTACAAAGATAGCTATTATGACTATTAGTCGCTTATATGACTCTAAAGGGCAATATTGATAACAGAGATTCTGAAATATATCCACGATTACTCAAATTGATCTCAGTTTGCAATTATCTTAAATATGAAACATTTATTTCCCAGGATTTTGTTAATTAATATATACATACATATATATATATATATATATATATATATATATATATATATAAAGATATATATATAAAGATATATATATATGGCTTTGTCTGTTATAACATCTTAATTGCAGTCTTCTCATTAAAAGTCCATGGCATCGAGGGAATGCAAATACTCAACATCGTTCCAATTAAGCAAAGTTTATTCATTTCCATTTCATTTAAACCACACTCCAAATCGGCACGTTTCAGCGCTCGTCATTTTCTAATTCGGGGACCCGACGAACTCACTTCCACCAGTACCGATTGTATCCCACGTTCTGCGTAACTCTTCATTTACGCATGAAGACATAAGAGTTACGTCTTCTGCGTAACTCTTATGTCTTCATTTCCGCGTCTACTCTTATGGCACATGCGCAGAGTATTTTCTGGAAAGTTCTAGAAGCTTGTTTTCTCCCCCAACCCTATACAGTTATCTAAAAATATATTAAGGAAACGGGGAAAAAACCCTTTTTCCCGACGCGTTTTGCCAGTGATTTTTATATTAGATTCCGCTATTTTTAAGCCCCCTGTAATTTTAACTTAATTATTCTTTCCCTTAATTAATTCTTGACACACACACACACACACACACACACACACATATATATATATATATATATATATATATATATATATATATATATATATATATATATATATAATATGTCAAACAGTTTAATCGGTAGAAAAAGATTCAACTGCCCGAGGTCCAACACATATGTTCGGAAAAGACTAAGAAAATGAAATATTTCCGCGATAAATCCCTTGGAGGATTTAATGGCATAAGTCGAGAAGAAAGCGAACATTTTTCACCATTTCGGTTTCCTGTCGAAATTGCCTTTTTGATGAGATAAGTCCTTACACAAAGATATGGGTCGGGTAAGAAGCCAGAAATGTTTGATTCGCCCATATCCTTTCGTCTGGATTGCGGATATGATATCTCGTGTTCGAACAAATGTCCCAAATTGATAGTAAAATTCGGGCCCGCTGAATATTCCAATGCTGAATTTTGAACTGGAAAAAATAAAGTTACTCACATTTTTATTATGAATATTTAACGATATGAATTACTACATTTCATGAAAATATGGTCCCTTTTATTTAAAGATATTTGAAAAGGTTTTTCTTTATTTTTTAGACGTTTACTAAAGTAATAATTGAGACTTATCGTGGTTTATATGTCTGTAAATAAAAGCATCTATATTTGTATTGTACATTACAAGAGCCCATTCTTCACTGACGATACGAATTTTTTCTTAATTTCACCCAAAAAAGAAATTGATAGTCCTACCTTACTAAAATAAAGCTTCAAAGGGCATATTGTTCATCAGTCACAATTTTTCAAAAGAAAAGAAATATGTTTCTTTAAAATTAACCATAATGTAAAATACGCATGGACTTTTCAGCTGAAGACAAGGACATCACTTCTCTAAAGGAATTACTTCTAGACATCTCCCCAGTGTCTCGTAAGAAATGAAATTACATTTCGAGATTTACTACATACACTAAATTAATTTGCAAAATAATACAAAAAGTTTGCTTGAATAGTTAATACTATTTAAATATAATTCAAAATGTCAAATAAACATTCCTGTACTTTTGTTTTGAGTTAAAGGTGACTAATGGAAAGTTCGGTCGAACACTGTGTCTACTCCATTATCAGACCTTGAATACGTTTTATGAAATATTGATACATGGTTATAAATACAGTTGACAGTTGTAATCATATTTTTAACAATAGTAAGTCTGAATCAAATGCACTTTTGGCTGACGCTACATGTTCCTCATTTCAAACTAAATTTACCCGTTATCAAATATTGCATCTAACTTGAGCTCTGAAAGTAAAATCTATAATTTATTACACTACAAAGTCAGAAAAAATGGATTACATTAGTTTAAAAAAGGAGGATATAGACGAATGGATGAATTGAGCGAAAATGCATTAAAGGGCATGAAAAAGAAAAGAGAACTATGGAAAGAATCTGATAAAAATTTACAGGAGCTCAAAGGATATCTGATACAATGTCATCAATTCCCAAAAGTAATAAAGCTTTTACAATATATGAAAAATAACGTCAATTCAGCCAAAGAAAGAAAAAAAGAAAAGAGATTCTGTCTAGCTCATTTATTAGAGCACACGAATTTGAATATTGAATCCCTTTCACTCTTTCTTGAAATGTGATTTGAAATTCTCATTTGTCTGATCCATGTTGAAACAAAAAAAATATATTTAGGGGAATAAAGATAAGTACAATTAATACTACATGATCAAGATATAATTTTTAATTAAAAATATGTTCAAAAAGTAGTAATTTTGCAAAGAAATATAAAACATTGTTTCCTGTAAAAGGAGGATCCTGTAACATTTGATCACATCTGGTTATTTAAGGTATATATTTACGTTTCTTTCATTAAGGTAATACAGTTCGTATAACTAAGGTAACAATATATCTATACATCTAATATATTTCTTAACAGGAAGCATGCCTGGTATCAGCACATATTGAACAATCTATCACACACACACACACACACGCATATATATATATATATATATATATATATATATATATATATATATATATATATATATATATATATATATATATATATATATATATATATATATCTTAAATCTTATTCGCTCCATTCTAGCAATTAAACTCCCTTTCCTAAATTCAATCCCCAGTAATATTATTTTATCACTTTAAAACCCATAGCCACGGAACTTCCCGTGAATCGCATGCCTTTGCATTTCTACACGTGTATGGAATTCAAGAGAGGGCTAGCTGCGCGAGCCTCTAAATTTGCTGACCCTACTTATAATATTCAGATGTCTACCTCGCTCTCGCGTTTAATGTTGAAAAGTGATATTATTCCGAGACGTTCTTCTGAAATGAACGGATGTGCTTTTGTCGCTGTAATAAACGATGCGACCTAACTGCTTCCAATTTAATTTTTTATTCTTTTCAGTGTGAGTCTAGCTCCAGCCATGTAAATATGAGCTAGTTTTGTGACTTAATGGACGTGATGTAATGTGTGTATTACTTACACACACACACACACACACACAGATATATATATATATATATATATATATATATATATATATATATATATATATATATACAGGACTATCCTTAGAGTCATAGAGGTATGCTGGCTAAGGGTAATAATTCTAATCCTTTTCCTAAGAGTGATATTAATTTTTTTCATACAATTGAGCTTCTTACAGCAGCTGAAATACAAGTGACGCAAAAATGCTCTGCGTGCGATTATCACGTGGTCAAACTAGTTTTTATTAGTCAAGGCTAACTTCTCGTCGTAGCAAAATGCAGCTGAAACCAGCTTCAGGCAGGAAATCCCTGGCAAAAGCGAATTTTATGAAAAATGAAGCTAGTCCCAAATAATTTGCACAGTACTGTAAGTAGTCACTTTGACTACTATTGCAGTATTGTCACTAATAGTAGATTAAATTTTGTAAAATAAATTAATATAATTTACTGAACAGCTGTCAATGCTCATTTTTCATATTACTACCTTTTCCTCATTGATATAAACAAATAAAATAAAATGCATGGTTTAAAAATAAGTCAGTATATAATCAGCAATGTTTAATTTAAAATGCGTATGTTCAGCAAATATTATAAATGAGCAGTATGGGGCTAAATCATAAAAAATTTATAGTGCTTTCCAAAATTTCCCTTCCTCTAATGACTACAAAATTTCAATTTCTAGTCCGGTGACATGTAATTCTAAAATTGAATTAAAAATGACTCTCTATGTTTTAATTAAATATATCCATTACAACTTTAGAAGGGAGGAAATCCTGTTACACTTTCAATGTGTGTCTGTGTGTGTTCCACTTTCCTTAAAAATCAATATACTTCTACGCCTTTTCATTTAAAAAAATGATACGAAGTTTCTGCTGGTTAGGGTTGTTTTAATTTTGTGTTTTTAACTTCTTTTTACAGAGTTTTTGAATTAAATTCAAGTCTCTAGAAAGTTTCCCGGTATGTTTTAAAATTCCAAATCTATCAAGATCAAGGAATCAGGATATTTTGTCATGTTAAGATGCATTTTTAGGTTTATGTTAAAGACGATAAATAAAGTAGTTTTTCTTAACTAGATAACATTATGCATTGCATATAGATATTTTTTGCACTGTATGATACGAGACTATATAAGGAGGGGTTTTGGCGAATGATATATAAACATTTTAAAGAAAAAGATTTTTATTATATGTATATATATACATACACATATATATATATATATATATATATATATATATATATATATATATATATATATAACATATTAAAATCTTTGAAAGACCACTTCATCTATACGAATAAATTTAAATACTTTGTGACATATAATGAGGTATACATTTAAAGGGCACTCCGAAAAATATCGATTTTCCAATTGCTAAAGGGAGAAGAGATACATAAAGAAGCTAAATCCAATTTCAGTAAAATATTTATAATTATCAATATGCTTTAGTACATTGCTAAAAATTAAATTTTAAAAATTAAAGAGGCCCTTGAGATAAACTCAGTATTTAACCATCAAGGGTATTTACTACTCGATTCAAGTAAGAAGTGCTATACATTTGTCCTTCGAGACTGCAATTCGTCGAAGAGAAGCAAGGTAAATTTGAGTATCATGCATACAACAATCGCTCCATTTGTATAATTGTGATCAAAAATGCTTTGTTATTCTACAACAAAAGAATGGCTGATTATTTGCATCTATGTCTTTCGTAATCTCTTTGTGTTTCTCCCAAAGGCTTTGAAATTAAACTGCAACTGCTTTTAGGAAATAACGGAAAGGGGCTAGAATGAAACGCCATTACTAATTTTAAGACATCCATTTCTGACTTTCAATTTTTTGCAAAGGCACATGGTTGAAACTATGGAGATTTAAGCTATTTTAAATAATTGATATATCCAGAGATTGAGCTATGAGATTGAATATGACATAGTGGAACCATTTTATAAAGTATACACAGTACCTTTTTAAATAAAGCTATTAAATGCTAATTTGGCTTATCGGGCATTTTTCTGCTCACTTCGTGTTCGAAGCCCACTATCACTTGAATTATTACAAAGATTATGTCTCCCAATATTAAGAGAAAATATGTGAATGCTTTGCAGAGAATTGATCCAGTTAGTAAGAAATGTGTTTCATATGTTTAGTTACATTGGGACATAGTGATTGTTATGTAAGCAAGGGAAATTTCCCAAAACACTTCTTTTTACTATTTCTGATTTTCAAATTTTTGGGGATTAATTTTATTTTAAGCGTTAGAAAAAAAAGAATGGACCTATTCCACATATTATTTCTTGTTAGATGATTACTCTTTTATTAACTTATTATTAACAACGAAATATTGTAATGTAACTCCTTGTAGGCAATATCAGTTTAAGTTAACACCTTCTTTGGTTACTTTTAGACGGATATTTTACTCTTGTGTATTATAAATAATGCATTTTACCATAGTTAATTACAACGATCCGTATAAACCCACAAGAAAATTGACCTCTTGTTTAAACCGATGGATCTCCGGTAAACAGAACAGAGATGACGGTCAGGTGCAGGTGTCACCGATGACCTTTTCTCCTTTTACATTTCTAAAATCCAGGCTTTCGACGGACAAATTGAATGTATCCATGTTGTTGAATAACAGCTATTGATACGAAATCCTCTTTCAGAAATAGTGTGATATCATCTCACTCGCGGTCTGCATTAGCCACTATCGTTCATGATTGCCTGAATAGCAATGATTCAAAATAATCATACAGCTCCTATTTATAATTGTCTGGCGCATTGTGAAATTCAAGGAAATGAGAAAGAGGAACACCTTTCAAAAAACACTACGAATGTCAAGGAACCCATTTGACTAAAGTTACTCCATATAGCTTAACCATTTGTTAAGCGAACCTTCAAACAAGTTTTAAGTGAAAATTTAATGTCCTACATCCGAAATAGAATATGGGAATAACTTAGGAAAATCCAGATTAGATTCTTGAGTCACCTATATGTGCTTCTTTATCGTATTTTTGCCTTATAACGGGACATTATTGCTTTTAAAGCTATCTTATGCAAGCTGAAGTTGATTTCTCAGTCTCATGATGTTCACCTTCAGGGCATCCCTGCCCATGTGGATATTCATGGCAATGAGGTTAACATGGCAAAATTGCTAACTGGGGCTGCGAGGATACGTCTATCTCTAATACTTCTCTTACTTACCTTGAAATATTTCCTAATAGAAAGACCCTGGATACTATGGCTTTTCCTCCCGCATGGCTTTCCTACCTCATGGCTTTTCCTACCTCATGGCTTTTTCCTCCCAACCATCACTGGTAAAATAGCAGTCACATGGGTACTCCCGTTTTTCTTACTTGTGATTGAAGATCCGAAACTACGCTTTCTAGGCTTACTAAGTGACACTACAGAAGCCTTTCTTCTGACGAGGGCAGAAAGGTCTTCTGCAACTGTACCAAGTACCATGTCCAACAGGTCTCCCCTGAGCACATTATTGAGTGTCTAAGCATTACCAGAGAGAATCTGATTTGACATTGTACGGGTCAACAAAATTCAGGATCTAATCTGAATATATTCTACGCTAGAGTTTTAGCAGTATTAATAAGAAGACCCCCTTCATTATAATTCGAGAAATATATTCTGTGTGCTGTAGTATTCTTTGTGATGACAGCCACTTTAGAGAGCTAAATACTTAGATGCATGCTCTGGACCAGAACATTTTAATTGTATTGTTAAAAATGACTGGGAAGCTCGTACGCTAATGGCCGAAGACCCAAATATCTGGCATTTGTATATAACGACATATTTCAACACATTATAATTAAATCAATAGAAAAGTAAAATAATCCACTCAATTTTTTAGTAACATTTGTTTGAACCATCGGAGAATTAATAACTTTTAATGCTACATGATGCCAAAATACAAAGCTATTCCGTAGCCCCTACCAATAATCTCTCGTAGGCAAATCAATTGCTCTGACACATTGCAAAGGGACATTATTTAAAATTGTAGACTATGCATCGATAGGCAAAACATGATGATTTAAAATTACAACGCACTGTGAAATGCTTTCAAAAATTTTTCGGCCAATAAACTTAGTACTACCTCAAAACTGCTTATATATATATATATATATATATATATATATATATATATATATATATATATATATATATGTGTGTGTGTGTCTGTGTGTGTGTGTGTGTGTGTGTGTGTGCGTGTGTGCGTCTGTGTTTAATGTCATGTTTAATTAACTAAAGGGATCCTCTTTAATCCAAACTTACAGAAACGTTACTTAATCAAACCCTCCAGGATTTATAAACTTCCGATTTCTTTTCTAAATCCTCGACAATGATCTCCAAGGCACATACTCGTGTCTCATTATATTCGAAAGCAATAAGAGTTTTACTACAACTGTCTCAGTCAGATGGAATACAGTGTTACCAGTGACAATAAAAAGGATTCGTGAGGCGTAAAAACTTTATGATATAGAGCGAGAGATGAGAAGGGGAAATTGTACACTTTTATGGTTGGAAGCTGACCTGCTCCTTTGATTCAGCCCCAAAATTGTTAGCAGTAATACATACATACATACATACATGCATACATACATACATACATACATATATATATATATATATATATATATATATATATATATATATATAAATTCAGACCACATACAAGCTCTCAATTTTTAAATGAGACATTTGTAGACATTAAGTCTGGTTTACATATGGAAATGTACTATGAATTCATTATGAACCATCGTATCGTGTGTATAACTTTTATTCCATTTGCACTGAACTTCTTGACTGAGATATGAGAAATGAGATATTTGCATGCCATAAAATTCTTGTAGGTGACAAACTACATGAAATTAATTTAAGGAAAGAATGTTTAATTTTCACAGTTTTCATTAAAATATTTAATCTTCCCTTTTGTCGCGTGGTATGATAAAATACGCATTTAACATCATTTATTATTAATGTTTCTTGAGGCGTCCTTAAGCAAGGGATGAGAAAAGGAACGACAAAGGATGAGACTTTCTTTGTATCGGATTGTTTTGCATCTTTCCTGAAATTTGTGCTGTACCATATTACTATAGAATTTGTAATAGACAGAAATATAATTATATAGCTGACAATGGTGCACAGTTTCTTGTGACGTGATTGTTCGACTTTCACAAAATTATCTTCGATTAAACCAGACTACTACGCGTCAGAATGTATTCTCCTTACGCTTTAATAAAAAAATAATTGTGTTTAATTTTTTTTTTGACTTTTTTACAATAACATTTGCTCTATGGGGTCTTTAATAGGTTCTGAAAAAAATGTTGCTGTTTACAGAGTAGAAGGCTAGAGACGTTCCACTGTGTATGTATAGATATATATATATATATATATATATATATATATATATATATATATATATATATATATATATGTGTGTGTGTGTGTGTGTGTGTGTGTGTGTGTGTGCGTGTGTGTGTAATGAACTGTACATCAGGGGGATTCATGAATGCTGGTAAATACAGGATATGCGAATACATAGTCGTAGCCATGGCGGTGGAGAGACTCGTAGCTGGGCCACACAGATGGAAAAATGACTGCATACACTGTGGAGATCCAGGGAAGAAATCACGAACAGTAAATCGGTATATTGTAGAAGTATGATGCGACATTACACGGCACAGGAGATTTTAGCATTAGAAACTGTACGTTTTGTAATTTGATGACTAGGCACAAATATACGGGATGACAATGGACACCGGAAACCATCCGAAGACTGAATGTGCTTGACATCAATGGAACAGTAACGGCATATTTAGAAAGAGACGCGCAGCGATAGAGCAACACATAAGACGAGAGATCGCGGATCTACAAAAGCAGGAACGAGACTTGAGCAAGGTACGAAGACAGACACGGAAAAAAGGGCCTCGAAAAACCCTTGCTCTTCCTTATACGAAGGGTTCAGGCTTTTCTACACCAGGGTTCGAAAAACCTCTAATTAGTTATCGGTGACCATCTGACCTCGTGCATCAGAAGACGGATGATCTTTCGGAAGGCACGAGAAATACCGGTGAGGTTGAATTATGTTGTCTAGAAAACAACTCTTACTGTTTAGCGCACGTGCGTTAAGGGACAATTTAGCTAGTTAATTCACTTATCCTTAGGTCATAATATGATATAGGGGGCTATAGTTTATTGAAACGTTAACGGGAAGATTTAGAATATGCGTTAATTAATAAAGGTGGAACGTTATTATTACTTACTTACACACACACACACACACACATATATATATATATATATATATATATATATATAAATATATATATATATATATATATATATATATATATATATATATATATATATATATATATATATATATATATATATATATATATATATATATATATGAGTGTGAGTGTGTGAGACTATAATTAGAGCAATATATCACGTAGAATGCTTATGATAATTCAATTAATTTCTTTATTAAAATATTAGAAAATACTAAGTCGGAATTTTTCAACAAGTGATTTTAAAATTTTACATCTATCTAAACAAATTTCATTTCCTCAAATAAAACAAGCCATAAACAATTTTATTCTAAACTCAAATTCAAATAATAGTACACAACATTTATTTTTAGGCCTAGATAAATGTAAGGGAAAGTAAAAACAAAACCGAAATGGTTATTAATGAATCATTGAAATTTTGACTCATACAAACCGTGTTTGCAACTCAGAATGGCTGGTCTATTATTTTACTTAAATGTCACAGTTCATGATGAATGCGAGTTAATTTCTAGAATAATTACAAACGCCCTCGAGAAAATGAAGTGATAATTGATAGTGTTTGGATGAGATAATAAAGAAACATAAGCAAGTCGGCATCATTTATGAATTACAAATATTCACTTTTGAATTATATATATATAGGTAATTTGTGACGAATTTGCGATGAATAGGTAATTTGGAAATAGGTAATTTGTGATGAATACATTAAAGACTTGCAATCGTTGCTTTTCCATTTGCAACTTAATTGAATTCGAAATTGAAAATCTGGTGCAAAAACACTAGATTTAGATTTAGGTAATCGTCATTTGAAATTAGTTACGACGGATTCCAATATACGTGAAAAATGCATTTTCTTACGTTTTGAGAAGTTAAAATATTATCTGCGATTTTTTTTTCTTTAGTTGCATTTTGCAAATTAACATTGGTGTTAGCATACAGTGCTATAAAATTATTTTTCTTAATTAACAGGAAGACAATTTTGTTCTCGAATCAAAAGAAAATCTTCTTCTACATTAAAAGTAAATCGATATAATGACCAGATTTTATGGTTGATTTTTGTGATAGCAAGTTAAAAGCGAAATCTGGATATTCAGAATGGTATTTAAATTTATTTTTTGGGGATTTCTTTTTTAAAACCAACTGTTTGAAGTGTCTAGAAAAAGACTTTTGGGGATAATACTTCAAATGTTATGCATGCAGAGTGCATGAGTTAAACACATCCTCGTTAATTCATTGTTCTGTTTGTTGATGCATAAGAAACAAAAAAGAAGTCAAATGAAGTATTAAATGATACCCTGTGCAATAAAGGGTACGTTGAACTAATTTCATGTGTCATTTATGTGGTACGCTATGTTTATTACATGATCTTAGGTTTGAGCTTAAATAAGAAATTTTAATGCTTTAATATTTTTTCCAGAAATGTATACTGAGGAAAGAAAATTTAAAAAAAATGTTGCCCCACTTCAAAAATCATCTCATACATAAACTTATCGTAACGTCAGAAATTCCATTCTCAGGGTGTCACAGCTGTGTATTTTTAGTGAAAAACGAAAACTTGCCCGAGAATACTTTATCTTTGAGACGCCATTTACAGTTAGAAGATGGTTATATGTTTTTCAAACTTATTCCGAAATTTCTGAACGCTTCATTTGAGTCTAGAGTTGAATAACTTCTTTCATATGTTATTAAAATCCATCTCGATTTCATTTACAATGTAATTTTCTGGCATGGGATAGAAGACAAAATAATCAATAAATCAGCTGTTTCGCTTATATTAAACTGAAAACAGTAGAAAATTAAACTTATAGTAAATTAATGATCGTTGGTCGTGCGTTTGGGGGATTCTGAGCCGTCTTGATTGCTATTAAGTTATTGTTGGTAATAAGCAAGATTATATAAAAGGCAAAAAAAAGGAAAAGAAAGCAGCAGTGAAGTGGAATGAAACAAAATTTCAGATCTGAGCCAGCATAGTTCTAGATCTGAATTTACACATTTTTAAGTCCTATTAAATGGTGCATAACGAAGTATATTAATATTAAGAACCAAAAATAAAAACCTTTCTCACAGGTAACGATAAAAGTTTTGTATTTCTCTCCAGAGTATGTCAAAACATCTAGGCAATAGATTATTTTAAGAAAAGACAATACTTGAAATATTTGAATATGGAGTATTGTTATTATATTAAACTGAATATTCACATAATACGTAAAGTAAGGATGTAACTGCGAGTATTACGTAAGTACGTAAGTATGTAACTGAATAATAGGCAATTGTATAAAATATAGATATACTTCTACCCAAGAGAAAAAATATGGGAATGCAATTTATGCAATGTAGCCTTCAAGCATTAATAAGTTTCAAAGTAAACGCAGGAAAAACGATCTATAAGACACCATAGAAGCTATATACTTTTTTTTTCTTTTTTCAGATTACTCTAGTCTTACAAATCCATTTTAATCCTTTGTTAGTTCAATATTTTAAGAAAAGACAATACTTGAAATATTTGAATAGGGAATATTGTTATTATATTAAACTGAGTATTTATTAATAAGTAAAGTCAGAAAGTAACCGAGTATTACGTAAGTACGCAAGTATGTAACTGAATAATACGTAATTATATAAATTATATTTATAGTTCTACCGCAGATAAAAAGTATGGCAATGCAATTTATGCAATGTAGACTTCAAACATTAATAAGTTTCAAAGGAAACGCAGAAAAAACGATCTATAAGACACCTTAGAAACTATATACTTTTTTTCTTCTTTTTTCGGATTACTCTACTCTTACAAATCCATTTTAAGGCTCTGTTAGTTCAATATTATTGTCCTTCTACTATTATTGAGGGATATGCTTTTAATTCATGTTGCCTGAAAACGACATATAAATGAAGTTTCTGCGTATTGACAGACAAAATCAAATGAATATGCAAAATATTCCAATGACTAGAACGTAAACCTTGCTTGACGGCTACGATCCGCTGTGCACATTCAAGACAATGCCCGATTTTCAAGTGTTTACATAAATCTCTTTATACACCACTATTCTATGCATATTTACATAGAATATCGAACGTTTGTTTGCGCATCAAAATGGGCCTGTGTCTTTTTTCTTAGTTTTCTACTAATGGGTGGCAAAATCATTCAGACGTTTAAATTGTAGAATGGGAGAGGGAACACTAATTAGAGTTCTATGAAAACGCAGAAAGTAATGATTAGATGTCTGTAAGTAGATTAATGCCAAGATCTTTGTACCGTGTTATCAAACCTCTCCGTATCAACAGACGTTTACATGCATACATGATATTATATTTTCAATTAAAGAAAATATTTTACTATAGAATGCAAACTTTAAACGTACTTTGATTTCCCTAAAATATATTGTGTAATGGACAAAATTTACAAAAAATTATATGAAAGAGACGTCCGGCGAGGTTTTTCCGATAATTCAGTCGTTACGGAAATGAATCACTAATTACTGAGCTTGCAGAAATCATTATGGGGACAAAGGACCATGAACTTCGTTTTTGCTTTGTTTTTTTTTTATAAATTTTCGATATTTTACTCTAAATGCAAATGAGTGTATCTAATATTTATATTTTTACACGAAAGGCACTTAGAATTACCGATATTTTGCGGATGTACTTTGCAGAAGAATAAGACCTGCTTTTTATAATAATTCATCAAAAATGCTAGCAATTTTCAAAATACTTCATAAGCATTAATATTCTTCTAATTTTTTCCCAATTTTTCAGGATTGTTGATTCACATGTTCCTCACAAGATAATCCATATTTGTTTGAAATTACAAATAATTTTCAAAGTTATAGACCATGAAATAAAGTAAAAAATAGTAGGTATATTTGAAAAAAAATATTTATCGCTTTAGATTCATGCAAAAAAAAATCAATTCATTCATGCCAAAAAAAAATAATAAATTCACATTTATGTTTATATGTATAGGGTAAACTTATATTAAAACATTTAAGGTTTTTAAATGATATGGAATGCGCATGGATATAAATATGCTTTTTACTTCTTCCTAATTTCTCAGGATTGTTAATTAAAATGTTCCCCAAAAGACAGTGCATATCTTTTTAAAACCACAAATATTTTTCAAATTTATAAACCATAAAAAAAGTAAACAAAAATAAGAGGCAGATTATATTTATATATTTATATATATATATATATATATATATATATATTTATCGCTTTAGATTCATGCAAACAGAAAAAAAAATTGAATTCACATTTATATTTATATGTTTGTATATGGTAAACTTATATTAAAACATTTAAGGTTTTTAAATGATATGGAATACGCATGGATATAAATATCCTTCTAATTTCTTCCTAATTTCTCAGGGTTGATAAATAAAATATTCTCCAAAAGACAGTGCATATATTTTTTGACACGACAAATATTTTTCAAATTTATATACCATAAAAAAAGTAAAAAAAAAATAAGAGGCAGATAAAAAAATATATTTATCGCTTTAGATTCATGCAAACAAAAAAAATTCAATTCACATTTATATTTATATGTTTGTATATGGTAAACTTATATTAAAACATTTAAGGTTTTTAAATGAAATGGAATGCGCATGTCGCATTTTTAATTATTTTTTAATACAGATGTTATTCTGCCAGATAATACTTATTTTCAATTCTAAGGATCTTCAATGTAGTACAAAAAGAATATGAATTATTCGCATTCTGTAAATAGCTTTAAAAATTGAAAATTTTAAAAATTCGAGATTGAAGGTCGCTTGTTCCCTTATGAATGGGAGCTCCATTATCTGTAACAGGATTGGCCAAGATAAACAGTTTTAAGTGTTATTTTGGAATGTTTATGTATTCAGATGAGCCCAAACCAGTTATATTTCTTATGAAAAAGATTTTAAATATCGGCTTTTTTCTTTATTTTCAACCTTAAAGAGTTGTTGTTGGGTCTTATGCCACTTGACCGACATTATATCAGATCAAGTCCATTAAGGTTATTGGGCAGAAAGATGCGGCTTCGGTTTTGAATAGCACCACAAGTGTCGGAGTCCGACTTGGCTAAAGGACCACTTCCGTAATTTTGGAACGGTACGGGGTCAAGTGTGCCTAGACTGGCACACTTGACCCCGTACCGCCAGAGGTAAATTTGAAAACTTTGTGGACAGCCACGACAGATTTTTCGCGCATCAGCCGCCATTAGCGTAAACGGCGGTGGAATTTGCCAGTGATCGGCATCGAACCAGAGACGTTCAGAACACTGGTTTGCTGCCTTTGCCAGCTGGGTCCCCCCACCCCTTCGTTAAAGAATTCTGATATTTAATGATTTTTTTCATAAATTGTTTTGCAAAATTATTCAAATATGGCATATACTGAGTTGTGGTAGGTGAGTTAAACGCTGATAGTTAAATGTATAGCTAAGTAAAAAAAAACGTGAAAAAAGAAAAATTAAAAAAATAAAGAAAAAAATTAGAGAACAATTCATAAGATATTTTTCTAAAACATTTTTCAAAAATTTAACTTTAAACGCCACATAAGACCCCCCCCCCGAAAAAAAAAGTTAAATTGAAAACTGAAAGAGCCTCAGTTTGGCCATCCAAAAGTTTTAGCTGTTTTTTATTCTCATATTGTAACAAATGTATTTATTTTCAATTGCATAATTTAAACCCTGTATGACTTTTTCGATTATCAGTGCATTTAAATTGTATATGTTTATATACAGTAGTAAAGGATATAAAACATTACATCTATGCTCTTTCTCAGTTTCTATTTGCCTCATACACATGCCCACGCGCATTTCATGAAACCTAAATGTGGGACGCACTTAACAATACTTATTTATGCATATATATTGATAAGTAATTTATTCTGCACATATACCTGCTGGAGTGTCATTACGATTAGCATCTTTAATATACAACGAACAGAGTATAATCCCTACAAACATTGTCTGAGCCGATATTGCATTTACTGGGACATTCGTTCTGAAGAATTCCTGAACATCTTAGTCTTATAAATAGAAACTCCTTAAGTGGGTCTCATGCTCTGAGTATAGGTGACTGTTTTCATTGGGGGGAATACGAATGGGAGTTTGTTCGAAATTAGCATATTTCCTTAGTGTCATTAATACTACGGAGGAATGCTATTATCGGAGATGCAGTTTGTCTTTTAATAAAATGAATTCATCAAACTTCATCATTTTATCCTGTGTCTCTCCCAATTTTAGAGAAACGAGCTGCCCTTTGTGAGATACAGACAAAGTCTGTCTTCTCAGTGATTTACCGTACATACATAGAATAAAAGTATATTAAATTAACATAGATTATATATATATACCGGGTGGTTATAATTAAACTTCCCCTATAAATGGCATCCTACAGCGCAAACGGGTGAACGGAATGCAACAAAATTTTGTATAAGGGCTATACACGAGATTCGCTAACGGAATTTCGAAAAAAAAATAGTTCCAAAATGTCCACCAGATGGCGCTTTTTATGGAAAAACATTAAATTTAGCAAAATAAACGACCAAAATGGAATACATAAACAATTTGAACATTTATAGACTAGTTTTTGATCACTATGTCATCGAACCACAGTAAATAAAGGTAAGGAAATAAATAACAGTACACCTTTGCTGTTTGAGAAGAAAAAAAAAAACAGTTGAGTTTGCAGAAACAGGTACAGATTATGATGTATTGTCACAAGAGAGCTAGTTGTTAATCGTGTCTAGGACAATGTAAGGAAAGGTTAATGTTTTCCTTACATCACGCTTCATGTGCAAAGCATCACAGCTCATCCGTTACGATCTGCTGTTGAACACACTGTCCATCGCCTTCAAACTTTGCAGGTGACTGACGGTGCACCTTTCCTTACATCGTCCTGAACACGATTGACAACTGCTCATTTCGTCATAATCTGTACCTGTTTCTGCAAACTCAACTGTCTTTTTTCTCAAACACCAAAGGCGTAATGTTATTTATTCCCTTACCTTTACTTAATGTGGTTCTTTGACAAGGTGATCAGAAACTAGTCAATAAATGTTAATATTATTTCAGTATTCCGTTTTGGTCCTTTATTGTGTTAAATTTCATGATTTTCCCGAAAAGGCGCCCTCTAGTGGACATTTTGGAACTATTTTTTTTTCGAAATTCCGTGAGCACATCTCGTGTGTAGCTCATGAACGAAATTTCGTTGCGTTCCGTTCACCCGTTTGCGCTGTAGAATGCCGTATATTGGGGAAGTATACTTATAACCACCCGGTATATATATATATATATATATATATATATATATATATATATATATACCCTTTTTAATATTTAACACGCCCTTTCCAAATTCTTCATCCTAACGCAATAGAACACAGTCCCGCTTTCTTTATTTCTGTCTAAATCCAAACCAAAGTAATTTATTAGTTTTTCCCCTAAAGCCAAGCGCGGAGCATTACATAAGAGTTATATAAGATCGAACAGGGTCGAACATTCGAAAACCATCACCCCATATGGCGCGACTTAATCACGTGTTAGTTTCTGACAAATTAGAAGTTTCATAGACCCGTACTCGGGAGAGAATTGCGCGCTTTCTGTAGCTTCTTTGTCTGTTTGCCAAACCATAAAACATGTAGTTTTCGCGCCTGTCAAATTTGTACGGGCGGGGCCGCGTCCCCGTCCCGGCCAGCGTCGCGCGATGTGTTCGAGTAAATTTAGTAGATGTTCTACTAAACAGTGTCGGAAAATAGACTTTGTATGAACCGGCTGCCTTTTTCCTGATGTCTGCCGGGGTGTTTTATTGCCCTCTCCATCTACCTCGCCCCTTGCGACTTCGATTGCACGTTATAGATACAAAATGTTTGAAGATCCCGGCCATTGCTTCGCACCACTACAGTTTCCATTTGCCTTAGCTACGACTACAAAACTGATGATTTCAACAAGTTATTTGCATATTTACGACTACACCCCGAGCTTACACCTATTGTTATCATCACACACACATACATATATATATATATATATATATATATATATATATATATATATATATATATATATATATATATATATATATATAAATATAAATATATATATGTGCAATAAATTAAATATTATGCCCTCCCTTCTATCATTTAACTTCCCTTTCCTCAATCCAAATCCCAGTAATAGTAATTTATGGCTGAAAAACCCATAGCAACAGAACTTCCCATAAAGTTGCATGCGTTGCATTCCTACACATGTATACGCCTGGAGAAAGGAGTGGGTTCACATCGAGAACCCCAGAATCTGGCGACCCTTCAAAATAATAGGCACGTGTGCGTAACGTCTCGCGCGTAAGGTTGAAAGGTGATATCCACTTCGCTTCCGAGCATCTGGCATGGATGGACGTACTTGTTATCGCTCTAATAAAACGATTCCACCCGACTGCTTCAAAATTTTAATTCCTTTCAGGCTGAGTCTAGCTCCAGCCATGTAAATATGAGCTAATTTTCCTTTTCAGGTTGCATTATAAGGAAGAACGTAATGGATATATTACATAGACTTACTCCCCCTTATTCTGGTCCATATAAAATTTTGAAACAAATTTCTAGAGTAAATTTTGAAATTAACAGACACAATTCTCTCACTAAGAAAACCTCGGAAATTGTATATTGTGCCAGATTAAAACCTTTCAACCCTGCAGATAATTTTCAGTTAACAACTAGAAAAAGTAGAATTCCTATTTTAATAACAGTAAACTCCAAACGCCCAAGATCTCTAGTAAAAATTAATAGTGTTAGAGACAAAAAAAAACCTGCTTTTTTTCGGCACAGTTGTTTCGGCACAGTTTGGGATCTTTGGTGCGTGTACCAACCTCCCTCAATGCAATTCGGTACGTAGAGTTGCTGGGTGATCACCTCCATCCGTTTATGCTGTTGTGTTATCCGCACGGTAATGGAGTTTTCCAGCAAGACAACTGTACCTCTCACAAGTCCCGGTTGGCTACTGGCTGGTTGGATGAGCATTCCTCTGACTTCTCTGTCATGAATTGGCCACCTAGAAGACAAGACTTAAATCCTATTGAGCATCTTTGGGATGTTTTGGAACAAGGCATGAAAGGCCATCACACAACACCAAAGAACCTTACTGAATTATGGACAGCTTTAGCCAATATTTGGCAAGCCATTCCCGTGGAACGTTTCCAGAAACTTGTTGAATCTATGCCTCGTCGTGTGGCAGCCGTTATCAAGGCCAGAGGAGGCCCAGCTCGTTACTAGGTAGGTATCCCTAATTCAGTGGCACTTCAGTGTATATATATATATATATACACAGAGAGAGAGAGAAAGATGTAGATAGATAGATATTAAGGCAGATATTTAATATTTTTAAAGGACTATTTCCTATATTTCCCATCATAAATATAATTACCGAGCATCATAATATTTTAGTTTTTTCCTAAGTTCTTTGTTTCTCTTGTCTTATGATATCTTTTTCTTTATTCCATACACTTTTTTTTTTAAGCGGACCAGAACAGTAAACTTTCAAATTTCTGAAAACTCCATACTGTATATCATTACCTATGAATATTATGAATAGCATATTTCTCAGTATTTTTCCAAATTACTCCGAAGTCTAATTATTAAGAGATTACCCAGTATGAAATTTTGCGCAATATAATACAAAAATAAAAGTAAAAAGATAATTGAAAGGTTATTTTTTACCTCTCATCATCTTTTTTATATGATGAAAATAAATATGATTAGACTGTTTGGTCGAATTTCAATTTTCCGCGTGATCAATTCTCCCAGCCCAATTCAGAGCAGCACATAAATAACAGGTTCTCATGCTGCGATCAGATATTTGGTTTGAAATGAACACTAATGATTGCTAGAGAAATATTTGCCATCTTAAGCATTAAAGCTACAAGAGAGATGTTGTGTTCTTTAGATAGATATACAGATATTAAAATTTAAATAAGTAATGATTAGAAACGACTGCTTTAAAATGCATTAGACGGAGAGTTTCATCTGCAAGAATAAATCACGAACACCCGTGAGCGGCAGTGGGTTTATCGAGGAATTTAATGAAAGAAAATATCGATTGTTTATAAAATTAAGGAAGTAAGATACCATAATTAAGTCTTATAAATATTTTAAATAACTGCTAGTTATATAGAATATTGCCAGTGAACACAGGCAATGTTTGTCTCAAAGTAGCAAACATCATTTATATTCGAATAAACAGGTTCGGTAGGCATTATTAAGAAACTATATTTTCTTAAAGCTATTCTATGGGAAATATGAACATTTGTAAATATTCACTATTTCTCGATAACGTTTTCTAAATAATTTCAAACATTGTATATGATTTGTTATAAGTACACTATATCTTATATATTTTACATAATCTAGCACTTTATATAATTCACATTTTTATATAGTATTTTATGTACATATTCAAAGTTTGTAGGTTTAATATTATATATAATCTAAGTGTATTCATTTTTACCTTTAGAAATGATGATATCGGAAAAATTTTCCTTTCTATTTATTAATATTTTAGTATCGCCTTCTTCCCTATAGAAAGCTTTCTTAATATGATTGAATATTACTTGAATTTTTTGATTCAGCCAAGTTTTAACTTAACATGTACAATTCCTTGGAACTTTTTCTATACATATATATAATAATTTAAATTCAAAGTTATCTGTCTTGCATCACCGTGTCTTTAAAAAAAGGATTCTAAGCTAAACTTTCCGGACCATCTCTTAAAATGCCAAGAGATACTTTAAAATTTATGCGAGGAAGACTTTTTTCTCTTAATTATTAAGCTATTTTTCTTAATGATTAAGACTTTTTTTAATCAAAAGTTTAGTTAACCAAATATTATACCTATTCCGGTTTTTGTTATAAAGCAGATATCCCTCTTAAAACAAATCAGTCGAGGGAATGAGGATATTTTTATTTTAAGGGCCGATTCCAAAAGCTTTCTATTTAAAGCTCAGAAAAAATTTAACACTCATCCGGAAATATTTACTCTGCGTGCCATTCCAATTCATTCTAGATGTCAAACTAAAATTTTTTATAGTGAAAATTTTAGATAAAACTGAAAATCTTTGGAAAATGTTTTTTTCTTAATTTCTCAATATTCCCATCAAAGATGAAACATAAAAATAAAAAGCAATAGTTTAGCGTAATTTCGTAGCGCAGTGCTTGAGACAAGAGATAATCAATAAGAACTCTTGTTCTTATGGTCGTTTGTTTCCGAATCTGTTGAAAAATAGAATTGTAATAAAAATAATGAATGTACTTATATATATATATATATATATATATATACTAGCTGAAGTACCCGGCGTTGCCCGGGAATTTAATAATGTTTCTTAACCAAAATCAATTTAAAAATTAACACAGTATAAATAACATAGAAAAAATATATGTGAAATGTTATACACATCTCAGAATTTAGTAATTTCAGCCTTTCATCATTGTAGCACTAAAATCTGAAAAGTAAAAATGTCAAATTGTTTAATGTTTGTTAACCAAAATTAATTTAAAACTTAACACAGTATAATTAACATAGAAAAAAACATGTGAAATCTTATACACATGAATAAAAGGAAAACCCGATGAAAAAATATAGAAAATTATAATAAACTCCTCAGAATTCAGCTAGATTTAGCCTTTTATCATTGGGTCAAAAAGCTGAAATTACAGGTTTAGCACAAATTTCCAATAGAACCATGATATGACTCCAGCGTTGCCTCTTAAAAAATGAAGTGTTTGATTGAGGGCTGCAAACCATTCAACTCCTATAAACATCCTCTACATATTAAATTCCTTTTCTCTCCATAATAAACTCCTCAGACTTTTGGTAGATTTAGCCGTTCATCATAATACCACTAAAATCTGAAACATCCTCTCCAGAAATATAAATTTATGAATTACAATAATTAAACACACACAAATGTATAAATTACACAAAAGTTTTTTAACCAACATTTGAATAATTCGTAAATGAAAAAGCATATGAAAATAAAGATAATAAGAACTTCCGTAATCGAAATTAATTACCCTTAATTTTTAATTAATAAAAACCAACATAATATGGATAAAAACGATAGTTGTTTAAAAGCATATGAAAATAAATCTATTATAAAGATAATAATATAAAAAGCATATGAAAATAATGCTTGTGCATGAAGTTAACGTTACGATATAAAGATACTAATAATAATATAAACCGCGTGCATAAAATATTTTGCTTTTCAAGCGAAATAAATTAATTTTTAGAAAAAAACTACTTTTAATTGAGAAATTAAATGCATTACACAAAATTTTGATTTTACCAACTTTCTACCCTACAATTTACACCCTACTTCTTTGAAGTTGGGTGTTGAAACATCCTCTTTGTAAAATGTACACTCTACTTCTTTTAAATAGTGTGTAAATATAAAGTTTTAACAGCCAATTAAATGCCAGTTAAAAACGATTGTTGTTCAAAATCATATGAAAATTACTCTCTTATAAAGATAATAAAAAAAGCATAGGAAAATAATGCGTGCACATGAAGTTAACGTTACGATATAAAGATAGTAATAATAATCTATATATATAAAACAGTTCCGTAACTGACTGACTGACTGACTGACATGCAATGTACAGACCAAACCGCGGGACCTAAAGGGCTGAAATTTTGCATGGCGATTCATCTTATAGCGTAGGGGTGCACTAAGAAAGATTTTTGAAAAATTCTTCTAAGATTTTTTTTAAATTAATTTTTTAAGCTGTTTTAGTAACTTTTTTAAAGTTTGCATTTAAAATAATAATTTGAGGGTTATAAAATTGATATCACGGAAAAGATCATAAAAATTCCTTTAAAATGAACTCATTTTAGAATCTTTACTTCCATTTTCTGATTTTGGGGGATTTTTAAAGATTAATTTTTAGAATTTAATTTATTAAACGCTGATCGCGTGATTTCTTTTTCTGGTACTTTAAATAAATTTATTGTCACATAACAACGAAAGAGACAAAAAAAAATACTTTTTTTCTTCCTAATGCGGCAGACGATTGGACATTATCGAAAAAAACTATTAAAATAATGTAAAAGATATGTTTCTCAAACTGTACTACATAAACTGTACTATATTCTTTAGTATGTCCTATGAGATTTAATTTGAATATTTTCTTCTACATAATTTTATCTATAAAAATATCCCTTACGATTTTTTTATAAATATATATTTTTTTACATCATATGTATTCATTGATCGTCGTATTTATTATTTATATATATATGTAAAGGATTTAGTGGGAAAAGAATGATTATTCTAAATTTAAAGGGGGTTGGGAATTAAATTATATTCGTGGCGTAATTCGCCTCTAATTGTTCTTATTCAAAGACGCGAATTGGGAAAGGGAAATTCCCTTTTTATTATATAATCTTCGTTCGCCTCTGAGTTCTGCGGTCGAGGACGAACGTTTACATTTTAGCCTTGAAAGATGTCTGTTTCGGGCTCTGCGCATGTCCAAGGAGAGTTGGCGCGCGGAGATGCCCGCGAATTTGGTTAGAGCGTGGGATGGAAGTCGATGCTATCAGATGTGTTTCGCCGCGGCTCTAAAAAAATAAATGGCGAACGACTAAATGCGTACATCTGGAGAGGTGGTATTATGAAAAAGAATAAAACTGGATTAAATTGAACTGATGCCTGCTCAATCATTGATTGGATTACTTTTGCTACACCACCGGATATACCATGACTGCCATAATTTGTAAGATGACGGGCGTAGCCCTACGCGTGTCAATAGCCGAGCAGGATTGAACTTCACGGAAAAAAAAAAGCCAGCCTCATTTTTTGGAATAGCACTACGGTGCGAAGATTTACGATACAAAGAAAAATATATAGAAGCATACCATGGATTCGAAAACAGAAGAAAAGGATTTGAACACAAGATTAAAGCTAGACGATAGTTTGGTAGACCAGCAAATGGCTCAGGATATGAAAAAAGAGAATCCAAATGAAACAGTGAACGATGATAATGAAAATGACGAGAAAAATGAGACAGTTTGTGAAAAGAGAAGTCAAAAAGAAACAAGATTGAGAGGACAAATTTTGGAAAGAAACAGGACTGATATAACATTAGCAATACCACAATTCGACAACAGCAGTATCAAAAATATCTTTCAATGGTTCCAGTTGTTTGACGAGAGTTGCAGCACGTTTGAATTAAATGAGAAATGGAAAAAAGAAAATTTAATGCGCTACGTAAGTCAAGATATTCAAGAAGTAATAATATCAACGGAATTATATAAAGAAGATTACGCAGTTATAAAAAAACAGCTGATATCCATTTTTTCACAATGCCGAGAAGAATTAAACATCAAATTTCGACAGTTACAATTACAGGAAAATGATGACCTCTTCAAATATTTTAAAGAAAAACTTGAACTTGGAAAGCAACTACAAAAAGACGATGCAGAAATAGTAGAGACTTTATCGCTCGACTCGCCACATCACATGAGAACATTACTTTCGCTGCAGGACATCAAAAATCCGTTCGATTGGCTGGAAAAGGCCAAGAAGATTCACCTGCCAATCACCAGTTCCAGACAACAAAACTTTACGGAAGGAAGAAAAAATTATGCCGCAAGGGGTCATCGGAACTCCGGCGACAACGAATCAATGCGCCGCTGGACTGACACGGATAACAGACAGAGATGGAACACTTACGAGAGACCCAGATATCAAAACCAAAACAACTACAACAAACCGCCTCGAAATTATGTGGAGCAGAGATGCTTTGAAAACCAAAAGTATAATAGTGGAGGGACAGTCAACATAGGATACCAAAATACGAACTACGCCAACAGAGACAACAGATGACTTCTGATTTCAGCTCGGGTGAGTGATAAAAATTTTCAATGCTTACTGGATACGGGTAGTACGGTTGCACTGATTTCACAGTCATTATTTAAAGTAATTAAAGATTTTAAAAAACTAAACTTGGAAAATATTGTGTTAAATCAAACTGATGGTCAAGTAACTGTAACAAATTTAATAAAAACAACTGTAAAAATTGGTAAAATAACTAGGGAAATTGAAATGTTGGTAATTAAAAGTGATTTGCCATATGTGTTGCTAAGTTTAGAACATATGAGACTTTTTCGTCTCGAAATAAATTTAAGAAACTTAAAAGTATACCAATTTAATAAAGAAATATTACTGTGTAATGATAATAATTATGTTAATCCATATGCATTGAATGTTCAAAGAAAAATAATTGGAAATTATTGTGATAATATGTATAAAGATAAAAGGTGTTATAAAAATAACAATATGTGTAATTTTAGAAATGTAAACAAAAATGTATATGAAAATAGAAAATATTTTAATCATTGGACTGTGAATAGTAATAGAGGGTATGATAAAGGTAGAAAATTTGTTAAGAGAAACTATTTAAGATATGATCACTCTCCTGAGCACTACAAAGGGACTGTTTACAAAAATTATGTGAAAAGTAATGTGAATAATGTTTTTTCAAATGACTTTGAAACCCTGAATTTTGACAATAACCAAAGAATGAGAAAATCAAATGTAAATTATGAGAATTCAAACAAAATAACAAGTACTGATTGTAATGTTCAAAATTTAAATGAGACATCAGGTATCCCCGATGATACATTGAATACTCTGTTTAAAGAGCCCGGTGATGCTTTGGACTTTGTGACACCAGAGCAAATACCCGAGGACTGTCCCCGATTAGAAAACATTTTAGAAAATTTCGAACATATCTTTTCAAAAAATAAATATGATGTAGGAAAAATAAAATTAGAACCTCAAAGAGTTCACTTAACTTCAGAACTTCCAATAGCTCTTAGACCCTATCGTTCCTCACAAACTGAAAATTTGGAAATACAAAAACAAATAAATGAGTTGTTAAAAGCAGGATTTATTAAACCATCCCATTCACCATTTGCATCACCAGTCTGCTTAGTAAAAAAGAGAGGAGAAGGAAAAACTCGTTTATGCATAGATTATCGTAAATTAAACTCAATCACAAAATTTGATTCAGAACCTATTCCAAGAATAGATGACATCTTAGACGAACTAACACATGCAAGATACTTTTCAACACTTGACTTAACTTCGGGATATTGGCATATTGCAATACATGACAAAGACACAGAAAAATTAGCTTTCACTACAAATTTTGGACTATATGAGTGGCTCAGGCTCCCCTTTGGTTGGAAGATGGCTCCCAGTGTTTTTCAACGATCAATGAGGCAAATTTTAAACAAGTATCAAATAAAATATGCACTAAATTACTTTGACGACATAATAATTTTTTCTCAAAATTTTAATGAACATATGCAGCACTTAGAAGAAATTTTTCAAATCTGTAAAAAAGAAAATATCAAACTAAAAAAATCAAAGTGTCAATTTGCAAAGAAGGAAATAAATTTCTTAGGTTATGAGGTGTCACAAGGACAATATTCTCCACAAAATACAAACATTGAGACAATAAAAAAATTGTTACCACCCAAAAATGTAAAAGAACTCCAAAGATTTTTAGGTTCCATAAATGTATACCAAAAGTTCATTCAAGATTATGCAAAGTTAAGATTACCACTCAACAAATTATTAAAGAAAGATGTAAAATGGAACTGGTCTCCTGAATGTCAAATATCATATCAAAAATTAAAAGATGAGTTAATTTCAAAACCAATTTTGACTTTATATAATCCAAATTATCCATGCCACTTGTACGTTGATGCCAGTCAAGAAGCAATAGCTGCAGTTTTGAAACAAACACATCCAAATGGACAATTGCACCCAATAGCTTTTTATTCCAGACAATTAAGGAAACATGAGAAAAATTATGCCATAACAGAGCTTGAATGCTTGAAAAATTGTTGATTCAATTGACAAATATCACTGTTATTTACATGGCCAGAAATTTACAATACATTCAGATCACTCTGCATTACAATGGCTAAAAAATGTAAAGAATTTAACTGGCAGGCTATTTAGATGGTCATTAAAATTATCAATGTATGATTATGAAATAGTGTATATTAAGGGAAAATGCAATCATGAGGCTGATATGTTATCCAGAAACCCTGTGAGTCATTTTGTTCATCAATATTGTTATTTCCTAAGCACAGATGAAATAATTAAAGGACAGTGGGATGATAATATAAATAACATTAAATATAAAAAATATAATGGAGTCTTAACTATAAAAAAGAAAAACTTAGTCAAAATTGTAGTTCCGCCATCACTAAGAGTAAAGTTAATAAATTCAGCTCATGAAAGGTTCGGTCACCCAGGTGTAAAAAAGATGTTAAAGTTAATTTCCCCAATTTACTATTGGCAAGACATAATTGTAGACATAGCAAATTTTGTTCGTTGTTGTGAAACCTGTCAAAAGAATAAAAAATCAACTCAGAAAAAAATTTGGACTGATGGAGCAAGTGCCTGTGGCGAATGAACCATTTGACTTAATTTCAGTCGATACTGTTGGGGGTTTCAATTATTACAATTCAACAAAAAAATATCTTCATCTTGTAATTGATCGTGCAACCAGGTACATATGGACATTCCCCTCAAAGAGTGTAACCAGTGAAACTTACACAAACTGCTTGAGGCAAGTTTTCAATATAAAGGTTCCAAAACAAATACTGAGTGACAGAAATGCTGCATTCACTTCTTCCAGATTTAAGAAATTTTTAAAGCATCACAATGTACGACAATTATTAACCAGTTTGCATAGACCTCAGACAAACGGCAAGAATGAAAGATGTAATCAAACAATAGTAGCAAAATTAAGATGTAAAGTAAATTCTTCTGGACAAAATTCCCTGGACAAAAATTTTAGAACAGGTAACTTCTGAATACAATAATCAACCCCATTCTGTGACTGGTTTTTCGCCAAACTACCTTTTATTTGGAATACTACCATATGATTCACCTTTGCCCAATACAACTTCATTAAATTACCCACCTGTTGAGGAAGCTAGGAAAATTGCAGTGCAAAGAACTATTCAACACCATAAAATTAATAAACAAAGATATGATAAACATTTTGTTCAGTCAAATTTTAAAATTGGTGACTTAGTGATGTACGAAGAATTTAAATACCCAAATTCAAGAAAACTAGATCCACCTTATTCAGGCCCCTACACAATTTTAAATCAACTATCTAATGTAAATTTTGAAATTAACAGACCAAATCAATATACTGGAAAAGACACCGACATTGTACATTCAACAAGATTAAGACATTTTCATCCACAAAATGAGTTTAAATTAAAATAAATTTCAGTTCCTGCAGCATTTCTTGGGGGGAAGGGGGAAAATAAGGAAAGTTTTTAACTAATTGCAAATAAAATTGAAATTGTGAATTTTGAAAGTTAACAATAAAACTATGAAAATTAAATTGTATATCTGAAATTAAGGAAAAGCTATAATATGATTTGTATTGATTTTATTTGACTTTAACAATTGTATGATATGAGTTAAAATTTAAATAACTGTTGAAAGAACTTTTTCTAAATCTACAAAATCTGAGTATGTTGAAATGTTTATCACTAATTTATAATGTTTTGAATTGTCTTAAAGCTGAACTGTATGTGATATTTGCCCAATTATGACAAGTCTAATTCTTTTACCTTTTTAATTTCCCTCTCTCTTGAAGTCTATACTATCTCCCACTTCTACCCACGCGCTTTAAGTCATCCCAATTACCTAATCACTTGTCAATAAGCAATTCTACGTGTCAGTCACTTTAGGTGCTGATTTAATCCAAGATAAACAAATAATGACCAAAGACAGGCTGTGGGATGACCGCTCCTTTGTCCTCCTTTTTCCTTCAAGTTTCTGTTGACTCATGTTTTCCCCATTGGAATTCCCCATTGGAATTCCCCATGTGAACGGATTACCCTTTTCCTCTTGGTTGGCTGGGTGTTCCTTTCCTTTTTCTGGAGTCAGTAAGTGAATACTGATCTCTTTTGAGCCATTCCCAACCTAGAGTTTCAGTGTCGTGCACTATACGCACCAATTTTTCACTCTGAATTTTGTTTAGAGTTGTCGGTTGTGGTTAAGACGGTGGGAAATTGTTGAACCTGCTCTCTTATGACCCAACCATGCACTTGTTCACTCAACTACACAAACATACACAAACAAAAACATACACCTTGAATTAAACAGAATGTACACAAATGAAGGAGTGGTACACCAGCACCAGAAGTGAATTGTTTTACATAATGAATCTATCATTGTGAAATATTAAGGCGAATGAAGTGTAAATTATAAAATGTTTGATAACTTTGAATTGTGATAAATTTGAATCAGAGTTTTGTGTTATGGAAAAATTTTGAAGTATAAATAATATGTAGAGTATTTTGAATTTCATCTGTAATTTCATATGTTTGTATTTCACAAGTAAGTCGAAGGTAAAAGAGCTCTAAATGAAAAATAAGTGAGTTGAATCGATGTAAAAATTTTGTAAAATTCAATAAATAGAGGTAAATGAGAAAATTCCCATGGGAAAAAAGGATAAAATGTTTATATTCTTTTTCAACCACTAATATGTTTTTGTCTTTGAGTCTTACAGGGATATGGTTCCAGGAGGCCTCCAAGGGAGACGGTCGACCGCAGTTTCTTTTGTTTTTCATAGTTAATTGTTCTTTTCATGTTACGTCCATTTTCATATTACCATATTCTGTGTAAATAAATTCAATATTTGTAGCAATGTAAACTGGAACTGTTGTAAAATAGAGGGCGAGTGGACAGCTTACAGGACTGTTAATTACATTACCACTCAAAGAATTTGATGAAAATCTTAAAGCATGGACTTTAAATTGTAAAATACTACTGACAGTCCACGTTAATGGTCAACATTTTTATTCTATTAATTTAATTTAATAATAATAATAATAATAATAATAATAAAAGGTCCCTAAATGAGATTTTGAAGCGACATTATTTTCAGGTGATGTCTTATTGAGATGATATTTTGGTAAAATTAAGGTGATATTTTAAATATTTATGGTGATATATTTTGATATAATGTTGTAATATCTTCCTATTTTGTTTCAAGTCATCAGATATAATAATATACTGTATAACTCAAGAATCTTTTAATGTAACTTGTAAAGTATTGTAAACTGTGTATTTTTTTTAAAACCACTGCTCCAGGTCTCACAGCTCAGAAAGAGATTATCCAGGTGTTATAACGAGGGGCATTTGGTTTTAATAATGGGGTTCATTGGGATCCTTGTTGTGTGGGGAGACGTCCCTACTCAGCATGTTCTCCAGTTGGCTGATTTGATGATTTTGCTCTTCTGAGGCGTTGCCACATGGAATTAGCTACTCCTTGTGTGCGCGCCTTCAGGGGGACGGGGGGAAAGTTGTAAAGGATTTAGTGGGAAAAGAATGATTATTCTAAATTTAAAGGGGGCTTGGGAATTAAATTATATTCGTGGCGTAATGTGCCTCTAATTGTTCTTATTCAAAGACGCGATTTGGGAAAGGGAAATTCCCTTTTTATTATATAATCTTCGCGCGCCTCTGAGTTCTGCGGTCGAGGACGAACGTTTACATTTTAGCCTTGAAAGATGTCTGTTTCGGGCTCTGCGCATGTCCAAAGAGAGTTGGCGCGCGGAGATGCCCGCGAATTTGGTTAGAACGCGAATTTGGACTCTAAAAAAATAAATGGCGTACGACTAAATGCGTAGATCTGGAGAGGTGGTATTATGAAAAAGAATAAAACTGGATTAAATTGAACTGATGCCTGCTCAATCATTGATTGGATTACTTTTGCTACACCACCGGATATACCATGACTGCCATAATTTGTAAGATGACGGGCGTAGCCCTACGCGTGTCATATATATATATATATATATATATATATATTGGCATTAATTGCATGCACTGACGTTGTATTTAATTTTAATGTACTCCGTAGCGAAGTGTGGGTTTTCAGCTTTCTTATAAGGATAAATTACAAATGGGTTGGAATATTAAAAGTTTAAAATAGTGTCACCATCTACTGAACGTCTGTGAATCGAAAGTCACATCCTTCAAAAATTGTTGATTATTTATTAATTAAAAATATTGGAAAGTTCTTGTGGATCAGTAAATATACATGTGGGAACAGCTTTAAAATTTATAAATTATCAACCTACACAGGTGATAATTTATCCTGCGTTGCCCGGGATTTTAAGAATGTTTGTTAACCAAAATCAATTTTAAAACTAAACACAGTAAAAATAACAGAAAAAAAGCATGTGAAATGTTATACGCATGAATAAAAAGAAAACCCAACATAAAAAACCATAAATTTACAATAATTTTTTCAGAATTCAGATAGATTTAGAGTTTCATCATTGGAGCAAAAAAAACCTGAAAAGTAAACTATAAAATATATACATTTATAATAAACCACTAAAAGCTGAAAAGGAAAAATATCAAATTGTCTTTAGGAAAGTAAAGAATTTTGAAAAGTAAAGCTGAAAAGTAAAAATGTCAAAAGTTTGTTAACCAAAATCAATTAAAAAACTAAACACAGTATAAATGACATAGAAAAGATTTAGCCTTTATCATTGGAGCAAAAAATCCTGAAAATTAAACATAAAATATATAAATTTATAATAAACCTACCAAAATCCATTAAAAAACTAAACACAGTATAAATAACATAGAAAAAAAAGCATACGAAATGTTATACACATTAATATTATGAAAACCCAATTAAAATATATAAATATATAATAAACTCCTCAGATTTCAGCTATATTCGGTCTTTCATCATAAAAAACTGAAAAAAGATCCCGTATTCGAACCCGGTTCCCGTTTCGTAGAACCTACCAAGTACGCGGTTTTACCGAATGCGCCACGATGACACACTGCTCTCTTGAGTAAAGTAAAAATATTCGGTCGAAGATTATTGGAAAGTTGCTATGCGTTGGTGAATATACATGTATTTATGGAGTAAGAGGAGTTTTAAGTCAGAAATAAGTTAGCAGGATAGAAGCTACGTCTTTAACTCTTCAATTGACACAAAGACATAAGCGAGGGGGATTGCAGTAGCGATTAAAAAAGATCTCGTGACACTTAGCGTGGTTGATTTGAATTTTCCATCGCATGTATAGAGTGTCAATATGCCGATGGATCTGATCTATTTTAGAGCATAAAATCTGACTTGAAAGATTATTATTTTTATTTATTATTCTGGTTTAATATATGACTTGAAACTTTTTGATTTTATTTATTTTTATCTTTTTGCTCGCTGTTTGCCAGCTATCCCTAACGTGGCCACCATATGCAGAGGGGTGATTCCACAAATTGTAACAGCTTACATTTAGTTTCAAAAATTGTTGGTTTTTTATTAATTAAAAATCAACGGTAATTAATTTCGATTTTTGAAGTTCTTCAGACCCTCGGCTGTCTTTAAAGACGCCTGTATGTAAAATTTCACGATCGTTGCTCCTAAACTGTGGATTTCTATACAATTATAGACAGACAAACATTCATTTTTATACATTAGATATACAGTGGAATCTCGATTGATCGTTTTCCTGTATGTGTCGTTTATTTCCCCAAGTCTCGACTGTGACATTGCTTTGGTATGCCCCCGCATGTGTCGCAATGTATACAACATCAGTATACAATAAATTAATGCACTTTACTGTGCTAAGTGTAGTCGTCACGCTTAACCGCGTTGAAAGGAATCTAGTTTTATGATACCGTCGCGTGTAGCATTTCATTTTACTGTGTAAAACCTTTTTGAGTTGTGGCCTTTCTTTCTAGAATTTTAGAGGTGTAAATTCGAGATAGCTCTACGAAACCTATTTACTTAACTGAATATTTTGAATTTTGAATTCTCAATTTCTTTTTGGGTATTTGAAGGTTTTGAATAGTCAAAATAATTTCTAATGAATTTTAATGGACGGAAATGACGGAACATGCTTTATTGGATTTATCGTCCTCTCTCAAGAGTTAGAATTATCGAAATTAAGTAAGAGTTTCCTGCTAGGTAACTATAACTTAAAGTGGATCCACTTCTCGCAAAAGTTTTCCGATAACTTTTAGAATTATGAGATTTCAATTTGAACCTCTTAAAACCGAAACACACAGCAAGCAGCTAAGTCATACAGAATTTTATATACCCGGATATGTTACATTTAAGGGATGTGACTCTTATTAACACAGTTTTTGTTTTTTTGTAATTAGAAATTATGCAACCCAAATTTTAGATAGAAATTATGCAAAACAAAATCTTAGAATGTAGCAAGCAGATCTGTTTACATACAGAGAGAATCTAACTTAAAATGTTGCGCTTAAGCATGCACATTTTTTTAACACTTAAATTAATAATTCACGCATAATGTTTTATTTGAGTACATCGTTATTATAACACTGAGTTAGGCTCCGATCTTCCCAGTGGTTAGTACATCGTAACTCAGCACTGTAAGTGCTCGGATCGAATACCGAAGAGCACTACTGAAAGCTTTCGTGTCCAAGCCTGAAAAGTGTATATCTACTTTAAATGTGTAGGCACGAAAGTCCTTTCATGTAGTTTGTAAAAGTGGAAAGAGAGTACAAGCCCCCCAGATGTCGCTAATGGTGTTGCACAGGGAAAATTGCGATGGGGACTGTAAAACATTTTCCGTTATCTTGTGGTGTTCTACATCCCTCAAAACACCTTAGCTAAATAGGATCCACATGTATTATTTCCTAAGCCTTCGATTTACCCCAATTTATCCGGACAGATGGCATAATTGCCAACAACAAAAATCTAATTACGTTATCTCATACGTTACAATATCTCATTACGTTAAACTTGAACATACCTTTTTTTTATAACTGAAGATAAAATTTTTGAAAACAACATTCACCTATACTTGCATTACATTAGTTTTGTTATATTTTCTTTTAAAAATATTTCCTTAGAGTCGTCATCTTATGCTATAGTTCAGAGAGACAACAGTATTCACACAAATAAATTCTGAAGTAACCTTATTTTAAATACTGCCAACACCATTAATGATCAAATTTCAGTTTGTTTATTTTTGCTGTCAACAAACTGAAATCAACAAACGTGTTAGATACTTAACGCAACTTCTGATACTCAACAAACGTGCTACATTCGTAGAGAACTTGAGTATTATGGTCAGCATGCTAGTCTAAAGAGCAGGAGTACTGCTTCGATTTCTAAGACAAACTAGTTAGGTGAAAAGATAAGTCAGAGAGCATATATATTAGAAGCTTACACTTATAGTGATATTAAACGTAAAACAATGGGAATTCGCCTAAACGTAGATGTGCATATGCCGACAAATACAGGAGAATGAAAGTTTCTTATAGTTTAGTTTACTCCCCAACACTTCGGAAATTAGTTGACCTTGATTCCTGAACCAGCTTAATTGTCTTACAGTGAAAATAAAAATGTGAGTGAAAATGAGTGAGAGAGTAATCACCCTTTAAAATGTCATCGTTATGTATTATTTAAAGTCAGCAGAAATACATTTCCAGAGCTGATTGAAGATATTCCTACAATTTCAAGGCAGCTCTTTAAGTATTTTTAAGGTTATTTACTTAAAGTCAAAAGTAAAGTTTTTAAATTATGGCGATGTTTCAAAAAGTAACAGCAAACTGACTATATCTCCTGATACGAAAACCTCGGGGATTTGAAACTTTCCCGCTGTGAAGATTCTTTCTTACAGAAGATTTTGACACTACTCAATCGAAGGCACAGCATTCTTAATAGAAAGGCGGAATATATAACTAAAGATATACAAAATAGCGTCATCCTTGGCAGTTGGTTCCATAGAGGAGTAGCGAGCAGACATCAGATATCTATGGTGCCTTGTGAAATTCAGAAAAAAAAACTGAAACCATATGGATATGACTGTGTTAGACAGAAAAATGTACGAATATGCATATATGCTTAAAAATGGACGATCATAAATCCTTGATGAGTAAAGTTTGTCCCAGCATGGTCGTCTTTGTTTAGATCATCGGTTACGCTGTCGTCCTTAATTCGTGAAAACAGGCACATTTGTTTCAGAAAATCCAGGATGTCAGCATCGGATCTGCACACACCATTGTTATGGAGGTCATCAAACATCGCGAGATGTGTGCACTGTGGGTGCTTTGGGTGACCACTGCTGGGAACATGATGATTCATGGGCAGACTTCGACAGCCTTTTAACGCGATATAACGGTGAAGGAGAAAACCTTCTGGCACAAGCAAGGGATGTGAAGCAAGAAGCAGTCTCCAGATGGGCGGCATACATCTTCATCAGTCCCAACCGTTCGTTTGAAGGATCACGTTGATTCTCTTTTGGATTATTAAAGGACTAGTTTTGGTGTGTTGTTGGAAAAAAAGGTTGAACAACGAATGGTGTCGGTGCAGTCAAGTGTTGGAAAAAGAGTTGAAACCAGTAATACAGAGCTATCGCAAAGGGCCTTTGTCTAAAGCTGTCCTTCTGCTTCAGAATAATATGCGCACTCACAAGGGCTCTTCTACTCTTGATACCATTCAGAGACTGACATTTGAGATATTACATTATCCTAGACACAGTCCTTATCTGGTTCCTTCAGATTATCATACGTTCGTGCATCTCAAGAACGCTTTAGGACGATGGAAATTTCTGATTTATGACGAAGTCAAAGAAGTGGTGCATTCCTGGCTGAAAGCACAGCCAAAGGTTTTTTTACCGGTGAAATAAAGAAGTTAGTGTTACGGTGTAAATAAGTGTATAAAAAAGAGAGTGTTCACATACAAAAATGACATGTTAGTTTTGTCTCTGACTGAATTACATATATGTCAGGATATTGAAATTGTTTTTACTTTTTGAATCACCCCCCTAATGCCCACATGGAGTTTTAATGAAATCTTTACGAGTTTTATGAACATTAATATCTATAATAGCTATAATAGTTTAGGCCAGATTATCAGTCATTTTTAAGAAGTTAAGTCTTTCACTAAATAATTCTACTCAAATATATCAAAATGTTAGCTTCCATCGGGGTAATGTGAAACATCGTCGAGTATTTCATATTTAGTTCCCTTAAACGTGTTAGCGCCTTCCTTGAATAAAATAATACAGAGCGCCTTAAAATTAGCCGTTTAAAATTTAAGGGAAATGGATGTTGTATGTTAAAATTTCATTACGCAGAACATAAATATGGATAATACCATGGATAGGAAATAACGAAACCTTGTGTTTAAATGATTTTAAATATGGATTACGTTCTTGAAGCATAAATTAAAGAAGATGAAGAATTTTGCCGGAGGATAAGATAAACTTTAAGTATACTTATAATTCCAGAAAATTGTGGAATATTGTTACTGTTAAGGAATGTGAATAATATCTAATAAAATGCATTTTATTTAAAATGAATTTTTCACTCAATTATATTTATGTATTTGATTAACTTATTGCACTTAGAATTATTGCTAATTGATAAAAAGAACATTTTATTGACATAAATCAATTGCCGTTATGTAAGTGTACACCTATTGACCTTTTTTTGCAAATAGAAATGTTGTTTCAGTGGATAAATACGTTCAGAATGGATAATAACTTTTCATGAGACCCCTGTATGAGAACTTAACCCTTTGAATGCAACAACCTCCGCCGTTTGCACGGTGCAGGTTTTTTCTCGATTTCATTTAACCTAAAAAATCTTGAAAAATTTTCCTTTTAAATGTTGTAAAATAATTGTACTTGTTTTATCTAATAGCAGATGGCAGCACTAGCCATTTTTGTGCTCATATAATACATTGAATACATTGAATCAAGTGAAAGAAGGGCGAGAAAAATGGCGGTCCAAAAATGGATCACCACCTGAAAGTGTCTTTAAACGAATATATTTACTCTCAGCAAAAAGCTCCATTCCTCTGTTTCTCATAGGTGTCTAAGTTTCAAAAGTTAGATATAATCTAACATATATTCTGAGCTTGAAGTTATCTTCTCAACAAATACCGATTCTATCCGTCAAACGACTGATGCCATACAGTGCAGTAAACTGGTGTCCAAACTCAACTTAGTTATCTTATATTGAACAATACGGGGATACAGGATAGATTAGAAATTTAATTTTAAAGAATAACCGGACTGGAAGGCTGATTATGATAATTCAGTCAACTTTTATCGAGAATTTCCATTTATGAAAACATCGAAAACAACGCATACAATTATAGATAATCCTGTAAAGAGAATTTACATTCGTTAAAATTTTTGGACCTATATGTTGCTCCAAAGTGAACAGAAACTGTTATTCATGGCCGACTTCGAACACCAGAGTCGTTAATGAGTGCACGTCGATCCATCATCATATACAAATATCAGCCCTCCCTCACCCTGCATAAAACTGATAGATTCTTGAACCTTGAAAAGTAGAACCATTTTTGACTACACTAGCGATTTCCCTGCTACGCCTGTAAGAACAAGAAGTGTGAATATGGTTCATTACTAATTATGAAACTCGAAGGAATATTTTGACTTGAGAGATGATCTGACAGTCTTTGATTTTTCTACACTTGAAATTTCTTACTGGAATTAAAAAGCGTACTTAGACATTTACGATACTAAACTGTACGATACAAAGTGTTTAGCGAAAAATAATTCGTAGGTTTTAGTCCTATATGAATATTATAAAACGGAAAATATGTTTTTCATACTGCTAACATGAAACGTATGGAGGAGTTTAAAAGTGAAAACTCATAGATTCCTGGACCTTTAAAAGTAGAAACATTTTTGACTACACAAGCGGTTTCCCTGTTACGCCTGTAAGAGCAAGAAGTGTGAATACGGTTCATTACTAATTGTAAAACTTGACGGTCCTATTTGATTTGAGAGAAGATGTGGATGTCTTTGATTTTTCTACTCTAAAAGTTTCTTGATAAAATATAAAAATATATCGAGTCATTCACCATACTTAATTTAACTGATAATTGGTTTACTGATAATACATAGCTAAAATTAATTGGTTTTAGACATATATGGCTATTTTAAAATGGAATCTTTGTTTTTATATTCCTATTATGAAACGTATGGAAGAAGCTAAAAGTGAAAAGTTATAACTTCTTATTTTGAATCTTTATTTAAAAAAAAAATACTCTAAAGAACATATATTTCATTACATTCTGCAGTTCTCTCATAGACATGCTCCCTTCATATGACCCAGTTCCATCCACACAAACAAAATCCTTCTACCAAATTATGTTCATTTCCGAAGAAGATTCAAATCGTTAATAATATTTGAATTCGTGCTTTGTTCCTAAAGACAATCACGTGTAAAATAACACGCTTGAAGAAGTTTTATAATTACTGAAATCAAACTAGAAGTCAAATTTCATTATTGTTGAGGATTTTGAAAGAATCTGTGTGTTCGCACTTTTATCGTATAATATTCAAACATTTTACGTCATTGATAATCAATGCCTGAAATACAATCATATATTTTAAACAAAATAACAATGCTCGTGTAATATAAATAGTCATGGTCCGTATTACGGCCATCAGTATTTGCCAAGAAATATTTTTATAAATAGTGTACATATCATTCACGCATATGATGTACATATGACTATTATACATTGCTAACAGTATAGTAAATTAATGGAGAAATATTCTACTCATATCAGAGCTAGACCAGACATTATACAGAAGTTCTCGGACTGTAATGGATTGAACTGAAGATGTCTTTCAGAAAGCTGGAATGGTTGGGTATCTGAATTATACAGGTTTCGCAATGAACTAAAGTGCAACTGAAATCAATTTAATTAGAAATAACTGAAATAAGGTGCTTTAAAGATAAAGAAGAGGTTGATTACACCTAATACTTTTTTTAAATGTCAGCGGTGATAAATATGCTTTGTTGAGTAATGGCTGCTATATTACAAACAAGCGATTTCACCACAAGGAATTGCAAACACAATTAAACATTTGTCTCTATCTTCATTATAATAATATGGCTGGATAATAAATGAATTGCAGCTTATACAACAATACATTGATTAATCAACTCTTAGTAGTTAAATACTTTACTTTATCTAAATTACATTTAGTATTCATTAATTCGGATTAATTAAGGAATATTAAATGTAAAACTCTATTCATTAATTCTGATTAATTAATGAATAGATTTTTAATACGAAAAATCCCGGTTTATTATCGGAAAAAATATTCACTCTAATTTTACATTAATTTATTATATATATATATATATATATTTATATATATATATATATATATATATATATAGTCTTTAATTTATTATATATATATATTTATATAAATCTAATTTTCGTATACGACACTCTATTTCTAATTTATATGCGAATCCCATTAAATGAAAGTTAAAAACCTAAAAAATGAGTTAATATGAAAGATTTATTGAGTACTACGTACCTTTCAAAAAACAATAATCCAGACAGTGGTTACAATGATCACAGTTACATTCTTTAAAAAAAAAAACTAGGAATATCTTGCTGAACAGCCAGTTTTGCGGAAAGTTTAAAGAAATGTTCGTATTTATTCAGTCCGCTAAAAACTTAATCAGGGATATTTTCCGTGAATTGAAGTCCACGACATATTGTTTCAAATGCCAAAAATTGGGAGATTTTATTCTAAAGTGGAATAAAATCTACCAATTTGTCTTGAAAAAAATTTCGATGTATAGAATTTCGATATATAGAAATTTTTTTTCGATATATATATTCGATTTTCGATATATGTATATATATATATATATATATATATATATATATATATATATATATATATATATATATATATATATATATATATATATGTATACATATATATATATATATATATGTATATATATATATATATATATACACACACACACATATATATATATATATATATATATATATATATATATACACACACATATATATATATATATATATATATATATATATATACCGTGCGTCATAAATTCGTGCAAACTTCAAAAATTCATAATAAAAGAAATAATGCTCGGAAAATTTTTCTGTTTGGGCCAATATGATCACAGGGATTTTGGATTTTTTTTTCATGTAAAAAAAAAAAATTCCAAAAGTAACCGAAAGAGGGCGCTCACAAGTCCTACTGAGACGTTTTATGCAAATCAGGCTATCAAAAATAAAACACCTGGTTGGAAATGGATCCGTCATTCGAAGCCGTCAGCATGCTTTCTTTACCAGATCGAGTGTTGGTTGTCAAACTTTTCTACAAGAATGGTGAATCCCCAACTGTTGCATTGCGAAAGTTTCGCACGGAGAAAGGACTGAAGGCGCGAAAAAGTCCTATGTAATTGAATGGGATACTGAATTTAGTACGACGTTTTGAGGAAGCGGGGAGTTTGGACGATCGTACACGAATTGGTAGACCATCCTTGAGCGCGGACCGCGTCCATGTTGTACAAAGTTCCATGGAAAATTTAGCAGCCGAGACATCACCGGGAAGTAGCAGTGCTCGTGAAGCTGGGAGAAGAACGGGGATTCCGGGACCGTCGATTCGACGTATTCTGCACGGAATGTTGAATCTGTATCCGTACAAAATCCAAGCACTTCACCAGTTATTACCGGCAGATACAGATGCGAGACAATTCTTTGCTACATGGGCTCTGGCACAAATGGAAAGTAACCCACAATGGTTGCTGAATGTCATGTGGACGGATGAAGCCCACTTTTCACTGCATGGAGACGTTAATACGCAAAACAGTCGTATCTGGGCGACTTCAAACCCTCGTGAGTATCTGAACCGGCCACTACATTCTCCTCGTGTTACTGTTTGGTGCGGTTTCACCGCGTCTTTTATTCTGGGACCTTTCTTTTTTGAAGAGCCTTCTTCTGTATTCGGGTGGAAAACCTGTACAGTCACTGCAGCACGGTATCTTAAGCTTTTGCGTCACCACGTTAAGCCTGCATTGCAGGAAAGACATGCGTTACCTGTTGTCACATTCATGCAAGATGGTGCGCCACCCCACATTTTACGTGATGTCAAGACGTTCCTGTTGGAATCTTTCACCGAAGACCGAGTGATAAGTCAAGGTTGTAAGGTTCAGTGGCCCTCATGATCACCAAACTTGAACCCGGCGGATTTTTGGTTGTGAGGATACTTAAAGTCTCGTGTGTACCGGTCTTCCCCAACCACTTTGGTGGAACTGAAAAATGCCATTCGACAGACAGTCGTTGCCATCGATGGCGACATGCTACACTCCGCTGTAATGGGTGTAGTGACGCGCCTCTCTTGCCTATTACCTTGTGCTGGTGGTAATGTTGAACATGTATTACTTTAAAATAAATGCACAGTCTCATGTTATTGTGATATGTATGATTTTCGGTTTGTGTTTGCCTGATTTGCATAAAACGTCTCAGTATGAAATGTGAGCGCCCTCTTTCGGTTACTTTTGGAAACTTTTTTTTTTTCTACATGGAAAAAAAATCCAAAATCCCTCTGATCATATTGGCTCAAACAGAAAAATTTTCCGAGCATTATTTCTTTTATTATGAATTTTTGAAGTTTGCACGAATTTATGACGCACCCGGTATATATATATATATATATATATATATATATATATATATATATATATATATATATATATATATATATATATATATATATATATATATATATATATATATATATATAATATGCTATTTATCCTTAGCTGTGTCCGCACCAAAATTTTTTCCCTAAATACTATGCCTGAAAAAAATATTTATATATATTGTCTAGCTATGAATTGAAAAATGCTTTATTTTTCAATTGATCTCAAAGAGACTATTTTAGGAACTGTTTACATTTCATAATATGTAAATTAAATATTAATTAAAAGGGTGTTTTTAACAGATATTCGAGATATAGATGATTAACATCAACCTTTCTTTACGGTTAGCGGTATAATGCTACAGAAATATTGAATATCATAAATTTTAAGTGTCATTGTCTGGTTTGCAGTTAACATTATGTACCTAAATCTAATTTAACTTTTTTAATTGAGTGGTTTGCTGAAAAAAGGTGGTAGTTTCAGCCTGAGGTAGTTGAAGTTTTCCATGTATTATCTTGAAGTAAAGAAAAAAAAAACTTTCGTTTGATGCCAGAAAGAGGGAGCTCCAATCGATAGTTGTCGTGTTGCTTAACAGATGGATCTGTCTGACTCGTTATTTACTTACCTCCTTCATTCCTCATTCAACTGAAGTGATTTGTTTACAGTTTGTTTACATGAAGGTTACACAACACTTATCAACAGTGGAATTTTTGGTATTAATAAACATACTACTGTATACTGTTTAACTTGAAAAATGAAGGCCTTATTTGAAAAGCTGTCCATCTCCATTCTTGTTCATTTTGAGATACAAAGCCTTAAAGTATAAGGAGTGCTGAGAAATGACTGCTGAAGTCTGATTTGTATTGCCCTCAGTTGGCAGTAGAAATAAGCTGGAGGTGTACCAGTTTCAAAATAAGATAGAAATGACTTGCATGAACATGAAAGTAAGGCTAACTCCATTTTTTTTAAAAGTGGAGTTGGACCACATTTCAAATAAGGCCTTCATATAAAGATGTAATGGAACTAGCCCGCAAATATGTCCCACAAAAATTATGTGGTTTTACGGTAGACTACATCCAAACAACGCACCAGATGTGCTAGACGTTATATTATAGGGAATGTTACGATTGAAAAATGTAATTTTTTGTTTGTAAAGCCAAAATATATGCTCAGTTTCAATTGAAGTCTTCTTTAAATAAAATATTATGATAGTGGATTGAATTTTTTTGCGAAATGTTTTTTTCCCGGTAGTAGATTGAACATCCATTTGGTGTCATGAAATAGGTAGCTTCAACAATCAGACACGTGCTACGTCATCGAGAAGATATATTTTTGAGTGAAAATACTGCCCTAATATGTAGGAACACTTAAGGAAATTTATTACAAAGAATATTTTCACATATACTAGAATTTTGAATTTTTTTTTTACAGTTTTCCGAAAACTTGAGAAAATTGGAGTTACCTACTTTTGCCACCAAACTCTTCAATTAAGAAAAAAATATTTAATTTTTTCCCATTGCTTTTAAATCTTATTATTTAATCACATCTGCATGTCTTAAATATCAAATTTAAAACTGAATGATGGATTTAAGCGTACACTGTAAAACCAATTTATTCTTTCATAACACATGATGATGAACGGTCATGTGATACTTCAAAAATTTGCAGTTCCATTATTTTTCCTGTTTCCTCTTAGATGAGAGTGTAAGTGAATCTGAAAGCCTGGTGTGAGAAACTGAACAGCTCAAATGACTGACTACAAAGTAAAAGTCAATTAACTAAATCTTTAGCATTCTAACAAGATGGAAATACATATTCATAAATTCCCAAGGAGATGAGTTATGTTTGAGTGTCAAAGTGCTACATATTTAATTAAGGCAGAAGATAGTTCCAAAGTTTCCTAATTTTCATGATCAAGTTTCAGGCAAGAAAGATTTATACACGTGAAGGCAAATTGCTTTGACAACACAATGAATACTACTGACTTAATTAATGCACTACTTATTACATCAATAAAGTATTCCCTCCTATGGCAACCTTGGAACTAATCAAAATATCAAGAGGAAAATAAATATTTCTGAGGAAATGTGAAGGGCTTTAGCTAAATTGATGCTACATAAGAATGCGTCACAGCATCATGTTAAGTTAAGTGAAGAGCCTTTTCCGAATCTATCTTTCAAGCATAAATCTTTCTGAAGATTTACAAGCTAATCATAGTTTGCCTTTGATAATACGATTTAATTGCATAAATATGAGAATGACATTATATTTTGGAAAAATAAATGTATGTTGTCTGGAATTTAGAAAGAAAATTATTTCAGAAATCTTTAGTAATTAATATTACACTAAACTAGCATACTCAGAACTCCTCCATAGAGATCAGGAGAAAGAATAGTAAAGAAGGTTTTTTTATTCCTTACTTCATTTGTTTCATAAATATCAAACTTGGAAACTATGTAGTACATGTCATGGAATTACATATATTATTCGACTTGCGACTTACTCGACTTGCGAGATAGGGACCGAGACATTTGTCGTAAGTAGTGTTTCAATTTTTTTGTTATACATGCACATACATATATTTTTTACTTTCATACGTAATTTAAAATACATAGTATTTAGAAGACATAAATTATTCTTCGTCATCACTACACATTATGTTAGTACAATCCTTTGGTTCAGAATTTGCGACAGAAGATACGTTGAAAGTTTCTTTTTACAAAATTATACAAGGTAGTTTGAGCAGTTTGTGTCTCCTTTTCCTTGTATATTGTCTGGTAGCAAGCCAGATTTTCTTGACACTTGGGAATCTTTCCTCATTTGGATCCATTGCTTCTAATTGTTGATGTTTTTTATTAATATAATGAAAAGCTGAAGCTATTTCTGAAGCCAATGAAGGTTTATTTGATTTATCGTGGGGATATCGAAACTATTGCATTATGCATTTTTATTACTGCTTCATAAATCTTTGCAATATTGCAGAATATTTCATCATATTTTTTACTAATTATGTAATACATATAGGCATGTACTGTACATTCGAGAAACAGCAATTTTGAGAAGATATTTTTTATTTATTTAAAAATTTCGGTCGTAACTGCGAGCGGTCGTAAGTCGAGGAATACCTATATAATTAAATGCAAATGATCTAAATAAATAATTTTGATTTTATAGAAAGTAAAAAGAATTATTATTTATATTTATTTGCTAATAATAATTATCTGTTCTTTTAATAATAAGACTTAAAAAAGTCTCCATCCGCTTTCACATACATACTCACATATTTTTATATTTATACTTACTTACTTACACACATATATTTACGGAAGGTGTTAACAAAAATCTCCTCTAACCGTGCTAATCAGTTATAGAACCGTACTAATGGGTGCAGAAAGCGAGCTGCGGCTACTTTGTGCACCTGTCGACATGTTTTAACAAAAAGACGCCATTTGCCCCTATCTTCCATGAACACTAGTTGTGCTGCAGTGAATCAATCCATTCGCAGAAGCTGTTCGTCGGATCTCCATCGTACCAGAGCTAATACCTGCTGTGTATGTTAAGTGGCCCTAAAGCCAGTCAGGATAATTCCAAAGCTAAAGAAAACTTTTCATAGAATATCGTAAGAGGGTATTAGATGTCGTTTGATGTTTATGATGCTCAAACCAAGATGAAATCGTCGCTGTGACTGTAAAAAAAAATCTGTGATTCAAAACAGCAAAAATGTATCAGTCTAAGAACAGAGTCGAATTTGTTGTGTCTTAACTTGGAAAGGCTTCGTCAATCAGGAATTTGTGCCGCGAGATCAAATGGCAAACAAACCTAATTATCTAATAGGAGATTTTTATCTAGTTATAGTGTGAGCAATATGAGAATTGAATTGTGGGAAGGTCAGAAAATGCGCTGTTTGAAGCGTCACTTCCTCATCCGCAGATATCTAGCAAAACATCAGACATCGGGTGGGGTCATCCTTTCTATTTTCAGGAAACAGGAGACTTTACCCCACTTTCCCAGCGGTAAAACCCCTTTGATAGGATGTCGTTTTTAAACCATGCAGTAGATTGGGGAAAATGCGATAAGAAAACTGCGCATTATCACTAAATGTGAGTTCCAGGAATCACTCTAACAATGGAAGAAACATAGAGAACGGCTTATCGCCATTAGTGGGGGTTACTTTTTAGGGGACAGAGCGACTGATGGGAGGGAGTGAAATGAATAGATATAAAGACTCATTATATAAGGGATTATAAAACCGAAAAAAATATTAGATTTTTTTAAAAATTGTATGTAGATAAATATTGAAAGGGTAATTGATTTCAGTTTAAAATTTTTGAATTGTTCATTCATTGAAAATCAATTAATTATCTTCAAATGAAATGAATTTTTTAACTTTTAAATAAAATGTATGCATAACATTTTGCACACTGGAAACATGCATGCAATGTTTATAATTAATTAATTTGTTCTAGTTATTAATGATTAATTTATTGTCTGTCTTAATTTTTAATTGATAACTAAGAAATTAATCCTAAGATGCGATATTCAAGGATTGCTTAACGTTTATCAAGTTAGAGTACTTTTCTACCAAATATACAAGTAAAACATAACTATAATTTTTTTTTAATATTTTATAAAACAAGGTATGAAAAAGCGTGCAACGTGGTACGCAAAAATTATAAAGGCTCGATGTATACCATCAGTAAAAAATTTATATCATAATAAATATTGCATATATCTATGTATATTTACTTGTCTATATATATTTACAAAAATATATTAATCTAATGAGTTCTTTCTTAAGTAACATAATGGTAACAACCACATGCATTCCGCATTAAATTTTGTTTGATAACCGATTGAAACACACAAAGCTCGCATGACACTTTACGGTTCTTAACGATGTGCATTGTGAGCTATGGGATGGACTTCATGGATACTGGCGGGATGTAGTCCCGTAAGCTGGCTATTGCACATTTATATTCTCTGACTATGTAATGCAGGCCAGTTGTATATTTACAAAAATATATTAATCTAACGAGTTCTTTTTTAATACATAATGTTAAGAACCACGTGCATTCCACATTAAATTTTGTTGGATAACCGATTGAAACACATAAATCTCGCATGACACTTTACGGTTCTTAACGAGGTGCATTGTGAGCTATGGGATGGACATTATGGATACTGGCTGAATATAGTCCCGTAAGCTGGTTATTGCGCATTTATATTATCTGACTATGTAATGCAGGCCAGTTGTATTTTTCCAGGCCAATGGATTTTATATTAATGGGATCTCCAGCCCATAAACTCAAAGAATGGACCCAGAGCAAGTGATATCCTAAAGCCAGGTGTTTGTGTATCGTATATGTTCCTCGTACATTAGTGGAATCAGTTTTGTAAGCATGGATAACTATGCAAACTTTCAAAATGATCCCTTCCAATCAAGTGACAACATCAGTACCGAATTTCTTCCATCTTTCAGCATATTTCGGTTGCACTGATCTCCAATTCTCTGCGGATTGTCAGTCCTCTAGATAAACCCTAAAATCAAATTTTACGCATGATTCTCGACAGACATTGTGCCTAATTGATTTTATGAGAAAATAATTTTAACATTTTAAACTAACAAAATCATAGTTGTTTACATTAAATTAATTTTTTCCCCAACGGTAGTCGAGTTCGGATAATTTATATCAAGATGGTTTCTACCCTATTGGCGAGCGAAGTTTCATTTCTCGTCACACTTCTGCCATTTATTAGCCTTCTGGCATTTATTACACTTCTGCCATTTATTATTTCTGCCATTCGTTAGCCTGTAGACCTGGGGCTGAAAAAGGTCTACAGGCTAACGAAAATGTTTCAGACTATTCGGGTATTTCGTAGTTTTCTTCCCCATCATCGTATACTTTTTTATTTAATTTTCCTTTCGAGATTCATTCTAACCAGTGTTACTCCTGTATGGCCGTTCTCTAACATAGCAGGAGTTGAACCCGGATATTCATCTCTCGCGAGAGTAGTTTAACATGAAGCTACTACCAAGTTTTAAAAAACTCTGCCCACGATAACGGTTGCCACACGACGAGGCATAGATTCAACAAGTTTCTGGAAACGTTCCACCGGAATGGCTTGCCAAATATTGGCTAAAGCTGTCCATAATTCAGTAAGGTTCTTTGGTGCTGTGTGATGGCCTTTCATGCCGTGTTCCAAAACATCCCAAATATGCTCAATAGGATTTAAGTCTGGGCTTCTAGGTGGACAATTCATGACAGATAAGTCAGAGGAATGCTCATCCAACCAGCCAGTAGCCAACCGGGACTTGTGAGAGGTACAGTTGTCTTGCTCGAAAACTCCATTACCGTGCAGATAACAGAACAGCATAAACGGATGGAGGTGATCACCCAGCAACTCTACGTACCGAATTGCATTGAGGGAGGTTGGTACACGCACCAAAGATCCCAAACTGTGCCACGAAAAATCACCCCAGACCATGATTGAGCCACCATGCCCTTGTACAGTTCCAGCCAGGCATGTATGATCCATGGCTTCATGAGCCTGACGCCATATTCCCAGCCTCCCGTCGGCGTTAAGTAGTCGGAATCGAGACTCATCACTCCATGCTACCCGTTTCCAGTCCTCTACATTCCAGTCTCTGTGCTCTCTTGCCCAGGCAAGACGTGCAGCTTGATGACGAGTATAGACCAATGGTACTCTCGTAGGTCGACGGCTCCCGAAACCCATACGGTGAAGCGAGCGTTGCACAGTCCGTTTACTGACTGTACGACTGGCACCGTCATTAAACTGGGTGGTAATTAGAGCTAATGTTTGGCTTCGCTGGCTACGTACAATACGCCGGAGCCGTCTCTCACCACGCACTGTCAAGGCTAATTGTCCTTTGCAGTTTTCCCGATCGCTAGTTTTTTTTTTTCAACCATCCATGTATTCTTGGTATACTCTTGACACTGTCGACCTTGGAAATCCTTGCTGTCTGACGATTTCGGAAATTGAATGGCCCATGCATCGCGCATCTACGATTTGTCCGTGATCGAAGGCGTCTAAATGAGGCAGTTTACCTATACTGGCAATTCCAACAACTAATTCAGAACAACCACAGTACGCGCTATATATGCAGTTTCCACAGCGCCCTCACTTGCGCATACATGATGCGCAGCGCTACACAATTTGCATAGGCTTTGCTATCCCTAATTCAGTGGCACTTCAGTGCATATATATATATATATATATATATATATATTGGTGATATGAGTAAAGTTGTGGTTTTACACAGATTGAGATAACTGATAGTTTATCGTGGCATGTAAAAAGTCTAAATATCTCACGATTGCTGAGTTTTAAAAATAAGTACTTTTTTTATAAATCTTACGTCTGAAACTTCTAGCTCTTTTGCAGAAATTATTTTCATATTCCTATTAATTTATTGGCACCATTAGAATAACGATATCGCTCTCTAAATTCATCCATGAATTGGTCTATGAATGTATAAACACACACACACACACACACACACACACACACACACACACACACACACATATATATATATATATATATATATATATATATATATATATATATATATATATATATATATATATATATATATATATATATATATATATATATATATATATATATATATATATATATATATATATATATATATATATATATATATATATATATGTGTGTAATAATGACCATTCCACTCCTGCTCACATCCTAACAGGAGGGACTTTATTACCGATCATTGCCTATTAATGGACCTACTGAGGTTATATGGACTCTGGTCTACGGCCGCTAGACTAGGAGGGATGAGAAACAATAGCAACAACAACATAACTGTGTCTGTTATTTACCCCCAAGTTTAAATGCAACAACGTAAAATGAAAATAAGTGCTTATCACAGTCAAGAACGAAATGGAAATAAACTATATTCTGATACCCGTTGCTTTTTAATGAGAAATATTTAATTAAAGTGTTTGGTCAGTGTAATGAAAAATGACATTCAGGTTACATGTTCACAAAATTTCCTATGTCTCGGAGTCACACATGAAAAATGGTAATCCATTCTAATGTGATTTTTTCCCGCGTATCCTTTTTCAGGCATTAGTTTCCTTGTTATATAATATACTAGCCGCTGCGCGACCAGCATGGTCGCTTTTAGTTTTATATTTCCTTTTGCAAAAAGACTCAACTGAAAGTAACATATGTAAGGAATGTTACCATTACCTGTCATCCTAAATATACGTTGTTAAGGGGTATCCTCCGTAAAGCCGATTCTAAAACATCGTGATTAAAAAATATGAATTTCCATTACTTAGAACAGAGTTAAATATAAGACTGAGTTACCCAACACCAATGATTTAAAAAATTACATCCCTCTCTGTATGTACTATTTTTCAAAATTAAGATAGCTACACTTTATCATTACATCAAATAAGAAATTGTTGGGAAAATTTTTTCACTTCAAAAATGGAGTAGAAATTCAGCAAGTACTAAAATATTGTGTGGATTACATCACTCTATGTTTGTAATATTGCTCACAATTCAAATATCTGCACTTAATCATATCAAATAATAAATTGTTGGGAAAATTTCTTCAGTTATAAAATAGATTAAAAATTCAGAAAGTATTGAAAAATGTGTAGAAAATTAAATATTACTGGCTTTTGGTCGCTATGCCGGCGACGGTTAAGCTTAAACTAGCGATCATTTATGCTCTCTCTTTCACGCCTCTCTCTTAATGAAATATCCCTCCTTCGCTTTCTTTCTTGAGACTGTTCCCAATTATCACTTGATTGTGCAGCTCGCTTTCGACATTCCTGATTTTAGTGCGCAAGTCCATGTTGACACTCGTTTGCAAATTGCGGACGGCCACTAATGTGCACATCTGGCAGCCGTTGCCATTCGGAGTGTAGAAATATTGCCGATTTTTGTGCCGCAAACCTACGCGTTTTATATATATAGATACTAGGAATGACCTGTAAATTGACTTTTTAAACCTTTATTTCATATTTTTGCTTTGTCCGTTTCGTAAAAATTCAAATAAAAAATCTTTCGCTTCCGTCGAATAGGGGTTCCTGGATATATATATATATATATATATATATATATATATATATGTGTGTGTGTGTGTGTGTGTGTGTGTGTGTGTGTGTGTGTGTGTGTGTGTGTGTGTGTGTGTGTGTGTACGTTTGTCTATCTGTGTGCGTGTGTAAAATCTCACAAACGACTTATTGTGCTGCATTAAATTTATAATACTTTTCTAAGAGTTCTATAATTCGAATATTACAATTTTTCAAATATACTTTCGTTTCACTCATAAAATGGATTGTTGCAATGTTTGATGATATGAGATTCATATGAAAATTTTACATTACTTCTGAAATTCATATTAGTACGTGTTCTTATCCCGTGTATACAGAAACTATTCGAAGAAGAAATATCTATCATAATGTCAGCACACTCTTGGAGAAAATGCATTGCAATCGTTTTAATTTTAGAGTTACATTTGCATATTTTTCGAATTTTATTCCGGTGCTCTATTCTAGAAGATTGTTGATAACAGAATGTTTTTCATTTATATTTTAATTTCTCTTTTAGCTTCATGTTGCTAAAATATAAACGAAAAAATATTCATTAAATTTTCAGTACATTTTAGCACATATTTCTTCAAGTTTGTTTGAGTTTTAGCCTAAAAATCTTATTTTTTAATATTTTACCCCATTTTTCAAAATCTTGAGCTGTCAAGACATTCAAAATAAATGGTTTCAACAACGGTAGAAACCGGCATATGTAAACCACCAGTATTGTTAAAACCCGGTATATATTTGCCACCATTTAAAAATAATTGAAGTGATAATTTTTTGGTTATTCATATTTATGTTTAATATAATTTTACTGGCATTTCTTCTCTTACGTTAATTTGCTTTGAATTATTTAACTTATCAAGCTTTTTGTAGCGCATTAAAATTTTTAAGTTTTTCAGGTGAATATTTTAAAAATTTACAATGAATATTATTCGTTCTATTCACGCAACGATTGTATTATCATTTGATATTATGGTCATAAATTTAATTCAAGATTGTAAACTCCGATTTAGACGATCATTTATCACGTCCTATGAAACGTCATCTCATATCTCGCTTCCGATCGCACCAAATATGAATGAGTGTTTAGGCCATCATTTGATGCACGTATTCAGCTTCATATCATGAGCTCAGCCATGCAGGAGATATGGCTAATATGAGTGAACTGTAGTTAATTTCTTTGACATTTGCCAGTACTATAGATAAGAAGAAACAAAGTGAGATCTAAATGATTCAAATATCGGTTACTGCAAGTTTATGAATATTCCCCGTTATTCATAAAAAAAAGATCTTCAGTAAATATGAACTATTTAAGTAAACTGGAGTTAATTTCTTCGACCTTTGTCATTACTACAGTATGAAGAAAACAAGTGAGAATTAAAAGGTGCAAATCTTGGTTGCCGGAAAAAAATCCCGCGTTACTCTTATAAAAAAAAACTTTAGTAGATATGAAAAATTTAAGTGAACTGGAGTTTATTTCTTTGACACTTGCCATTACTGTAGATAAGACGAAAAAGTGAGATCTAAATGGTACAAATTTTGGTTACTACACAGAAACAAATATTCCAACATTATTCCTATAAAAGAACTTCAGTAGATATGAATTATTTAAGTAAACTGGAATTAATTTCTTGGACCCTTGCCGTTATTATAGATAAAAAGAAAAAAAAAAGTAAGATATAAATGGTGCAAATTTTGGTTGCTGCAGAGTAGCAAATATTCTTATGTTATTATTATAAAAGAACTTCAGTAGGTATGAAAACTTTAAGTGAAATGCAATTAATTTCTTTGACACTTGCCAGTTCTATAGATAATAAGAAAAAGAAGTGAGATTTAAATAGTGCAAATACTGGTTGCTGTCATGAAACAAATGCTCCTCGATTAACAAATTAACCTCGAGAAACAAATATTCCTCGTTATTCTTATAAAATATTTGCTTCAGCAGATGTGAATAATAAGTGAAGTGAAGTGAATTTCTTTGACACTTGCCATTACTATAGATAAGAAGAAAGAGTGAACTAAATTGTGCAAATCTCGGATGCTGCAAAAAAATATATTCTCACGTTGTTCTTATGAAATAACTTTAGTAAATATGACAAATTTAAGTGAACTTGAGTTAATTTCTTTGTCACTTGCCAGTACTATAGATAAGAAAAAAAGTGAGATCTAAATGGTGCAAATCTTCGTTAAAGCAAACTTACGAATATTCCCCGGGTATTCCTAAAAAAGATCTTCAGTAGATATGAATTATTTATGTAAATTGAAGTTAATTTCTTTGACTCTTGCCATTATTATAGATAAAACAGAAAAAAGTGAGACTTAAATGGTACAAATTTAGGTTGCAGCAAAGAAACAAATATTCCCATATTTTTCTTATAAAAGAACTTCAGCAGATATTAAAACTTAAGTGAACTGTAATTAATTTCTTTGATACTACAAATACTATAGCTAACAAGAAACAAATGTGAGATCTAATAGAGTAAATCTTTGTTGCTGCCAAAAAACAAATATCCCCACGTTATTCTTATAAAATATTGACTTCCTTAGATGTGGATAATTTAATTTCTTTGATTCTTGAATCATTATAGATAAAAGGAAAAAAGTGAGATCTAAAAGGTGCAAATGTTGATTGCTGCAAAGAAGGAATTGTTCCTACGTTATTCTTCTAAAAGATCTTCATTTTTTTAGAAAAATTTAAGTGAACTTAGTTAAATTCTCTGGCACTTGGCATTACTATAGATAAAAAGAAAAAAGTGAGATCTAAATATTGAAAATCTTGATTACTGAAACAAAACAAATATCCCCACATTTTTCTATAAGAGAATTTCAGTAGATAAGAATAATTTCAGTGAACCGGAGTTAACTTCTTTGATACTTACCATTACTTTACATAAGAAAAAAACAAAGTGTTATCTAAATGGTTCAAATCTCGGTTACTGCAAATAAACATATATTCCCACGTTATTCTTATAAAAGAACTTCAGCCAGAACCCAATGATTAGAGACATAACTTAAGGATAGATGAGTCCTGATATCCTTTACTGTTAAATGTAGTAACTCCTTACATCAAAAAGATTGATACGAATAGCATAACTGCTATAACCCGGCACGAACACTTAACTATGATCATTTGGTGGAAGTCTCGAAATGGCGCGTGATGGTTAACCTATCACACTTCATATGGAGCTCCATATCACATCTAGTGTCATATTTTCCTGTCTGCACCATCATTTGCCATGACGCTAGATGTGAAATGACGCATGATAGGACGTGAAATATTATCGTCTAAATCTGTCTTTATAAATATTCATATGATTTAATTTATACGAGACGTAATAATGATAGTTTATCCACTGACTTGCGACTAAATTTTTCAAGATATTCTAATGATTCTTAAATTTTAGCTAACTGTTATATTTTGTCTTTACATGTAAATCGAAATGTGTAAAAGTATGTACAAATTAAGGTGTCCATCTAAAGACTCGTACACTCGAAAGATTAGAGAAAAATATTGGGCTTTGAAGCAAACTCTGATAATCCGATTAGAAATACAAGTATTTTAATATTTTGTAAACGAGACTGGTTAATATATTTTCATGCTAAGTCATAAACGTGATATTGATCATCATATTTACGACACTGTAACCTTTAGGGCTGTGACAATCATAAAATATTTCTTAAAAGTTATTTGTAGTGCTGAAAGAAAAATGTCAATATCCTAGCTTCACACTTAAAACGCTTCTAAACCATGTCTGTGAACTTTCCGTAGTTTCAGTCCTCGCTACTTGTCATGCAAGAGTAAACTTGAATAAAAATATATTTAAAATAAAATATATAACAGCAGCATATCATTAGTGTCTAAAACCACAACTTAAATTAAGATTAAGTAGCGTAAAAAAATATGTAAACAAGCTGGAAAATAAGGTACGAAAATCTTAAAAGAAAGCAAAAAACCGGATTTAATAACAATGGAGATATAAGCAATCAATACTTTAACGAATAAGGCTTTTTAAAGATTGAGAAAGATTTTAGAGGAATCTTGGGACTGCTGAATATGACAATATTTTATATGCACACTTTGAAAATTTATGTAGTTAAATTCAACGTTGCTGTCTGACATTGTTGTATGTTACAATCAGTGATATAATTAAAACTTTCTCGATATATAAGTAAAAAAATAATTTCATCAATGTAAACAACAATTAATTTTCAATAATTTATAAAAAAATCAACAAAAGATAGTTCTTTAAAATGATGAGCTACATTTAAATGAATTTGTTTTATATTTATCTTTATCTTTATTTTTCCTCCTACTATATAGGATCAATTTAATTTAGGATATGCCAAACGGGATATATAATATTCTCACTCTCTTTCTATTTACAGTAAGCTCTAAAAATGATGCGCTATAGTATATTAAAATAAAATATTTTATACTTCTATTTTTCCCCGCAATCTGTCTAGGATCAATTTACTTTAGAATATGCCAAAAAGGATATGCAATATTCTAACTCTCTTTTCATTTACAGTAAGCCCTAAAAATACTGCTCTATACTATATTAAAATATAAAAAACTATTACCTTTCTCATTAACTTTATTTTCCCGCAGACTGTATAAGATCAATTTAATTTAGGATATGCTGTAAGGAATATGTGTTATGTTCACTCTCTTTCCATATACAGTAAACGCTAAAAATGCTGCACAATGTTAAAATTAAATGTTTAATATCTGTCATAATATTTCTTTTCCCGCACACTGTATAGGATCAATTTAATTTAGGATATGCAGAATATGCCATATTCTCACTCTCTTTTCATTTACAGTAAGCACTAAAAATTCTGCTCCATAAAATATTAAAATAAAATATTTTATATTTATCATTATCTCTATTTTCCTGTACACTCTGTAGGATCAATTTAATTTAGGATATGCAGAATATGCCATATTCTCACTCTCTTTTCATTTACAGTAAGCACTAAAAATTCTGCGCCATAAAATATTAAAATAAAATATTTTATATTTATCATTATCTCTATTTTCCTGTACACTCTGTAGGATCAATTTAATTTAATCTATGCCAAAAAGGGATATGACATATTCTCACTTTCTTTTCATTTACAGTAAGCAATAAAAATTCTGCGCTATAAAATATTAAAATAAAATATTTTATATTTCTCATTGTCTTTATTTTCCGCACAATGTACAGGATCAATTTAATTTAGTCTATGACGAAAGGGATATCTAATATTCTTACTCTCTTTTCATTTACAGTAAGCGTAAACGTCAAATGAAATATAAAATTTTCTTTTCAGTTGATAAATGTTTCAGCATTAAAATATGAGTGCAGGATTTCGTATTTTCAGTGGCACATGCTTCCAAATGTTTCTGAAACATTGAACTCTTACATTTCCTCAATATTTCTTTTTAGAAAATTATATTTGAAAATTCAGCATTTGAGTGCTTTGGAACACTACAGTTATGCTCTGTGTGAGAGATGATAGGAAAAATATGATACATTCTGTTCAAATCAAAATGCAACGTGACATTTTTATCTTGGGGGAACTGGATCTAAAGGAATTTGGTGCTCTTTTCTCTAGAAAAGAACTCTAGGAAAAGTTAATATATCAACAAGCATAAATGTAAATTATATTTTTACATAAAATTTTAATTTCTTATTTATTACTTATTACGACATAACCTACAAGGAATATTTTATTTAAACTGGTTTCTCTTTTATTTTCATAGATATATTTCATAATTTTATGTATGCGTGTGTTTCCAAATAGTTCGTTTATTATTTTCTTGCAACAAGGTAAGTGATAACCAGTTTCGTTGTTGTTGTTGTTGTTGTTACTAATGCCCCCTGGCGGGAAGTTCCAGACCTGTACTATATAGATTTTGCGAGCTAACGAGTGTGACTCGGGTTTACAATAGAACAACAAGGGTAGAAGTCCGTTTTAACTAGGTGCCACCTCAATTTTGACCGCACACCCTCAGAGGCAACATCTGGAGGGATTGTCCCCTCTCTCCTCCTATTTGACCTCAAATAGGGACTTTGAGGTATAGGGATTTAACTTACTCACATCCGGACTAAACAAGAAGGTTTTTAAAGGCGCTTGTAGATATTCGAGCTGAATATTCTCGACGCCGAAAACCACAGCTCTACCACTAGCCTACACTACAAGTCAGAGGAATACCTGTATGTAAAATTTTAAAGCATATCAATTGATTATTAACCGACCTTAAACCTTAAGTGCGACATTAATTTTTTCTATAAATTCAAAATATCCCCGATCAACCTTTAAACGCTTTATTAAGATATATCTACACGGAGGATTATAGCATATATTAGTGATTAGACGCCCCCATGCTTCCCACTTGATATGTCAATCAGTATTCAAAAGACATTTTTTTCAGTGAAACCGATGAAAGTTTACGGTTTTTTTACCTCCAAAATCACAGCCAAACTCGGAGACTAAAGTGATGTGCTTCTGCTAGCTATTTTGAATGCAATTATCTATAAATATTAGTTACTCATAAGTAACTTTCATTTAATGGTTTAGAAACTACATATCTTTGTGTCTAAATTACATCCGACGCTTCCCATTTGCTATGTTAATCAGTATTCATTTTTTTTCAGTGATTCCAATAAAAGTTTACGGTGTTTCACACTCAGAGAAAAAAAACTTTTAACTAAACACTAGGAAGCAAGCTATGTACGTCTACTAAATATTGTGAATGTAGTTAAATTGTGAATCTAACTAACTCTTAAGATTTTAATTTTTATTGGATGAGAAATTAGATATCTTCGCATCTAAATTACGGGAATTTTCTTCCTAATTTTCAGCTTACTGTGCGAGTATTTTATAAATCTAATTAAGTTACAACCTTCATCATTAATATCCTTATATTAAGGTCATTATGTTCAGTATTTAAGACCACCACATTTAAGAATCAGAATTATTCTTCATGGTATTTAAAGTACATTTAAAATATATATACATCCCCGTAATAATACATATTTAGAGTTTTAGAAGATATAATATAGTTAAAATAATTTTTTGATGCATACATAAATTTAAGAAAATGGTTTTATTTCTTTTTTCTCGAATATTTATAACTAAGCACACTATTGATACAAATGAGGATTTTATGAGTTTTTTGAGATATTCAAAATACAAATTTCCAGTTTATAGAACGTGTGTATTCAGATAATGCATATTTATAATTTTCGAGCAAACACATTTGATTTTCCTGTGTTTCGCAACTTGTAGTAATGCCGAAGGGTGGAGGAGCATTCATTACAGTTGTTTTTCAAAGCACGTACGTTATCATTTACCCAAGAGACATCCTTCCAGGCTCATTATCGACGATAATTTCCAATTCAGAAGATCATTAACTGATTATGCTTTCTGGATTCTAAAAAGGCAGGAGAAAAGGTTTCGCATGTATATTTCATCGTACGGATGGGTTCTTGTATAATTTAAAGGATAATATATTTTCATCCTCGACGTTATATAATTAAAGTTTGTTTATTACATATATTCCTATCTCTATATTTAGCGCTATACAGAAAACTAAATATGGAAAAATCCTGGAAATGATATTTGAAGAAGAAGAAAATTGTTAGGCTTTTAACATTCTCTTATGAGAATGTCTGTTATTTCTGGAATGTAAGCTTTTAAACAGCGCATGCAGAAAAATATATTTTAATATAGGAATATTTTTTGCGAGAGGCATTTACAATAATTTGCATAATTAAAAATGTCCTTATGCAAATTAACGGAATGTTTCTGAGACACACTAATGTAGGCTGCCTGACGCAAAGACATAAAAATTGTTTAATTAAAACATATAAAATGTTATTTTAAAATCAATGTTACTAAGTACCTTAGGCAAAAAATTCATCCTACATTAGAACGTTCAAATTAAATACTTTTAAAGTACTAATGTAAATAATAAGAATTCTTCATATAGAAAATTAAACTGTATTTTCATTATTATTTCTATTCATTAATTTCATCCTAATTTATTTTCTCTCAGCCTTCTTTATCTGTCTAATAAGAATACATAGATATTTTAAAACAATTTATATATAATTCTTTAATGAATAAGAATTAAATGTGTAATTTTCACTCTGTTTATATATTTACTCAAATTTCACTTCAATTTGGATCATTTATACATTTTATTTTAAATCATTTACATACACTATTGTACAAAACATAAAAACAAATATTCCCATGTATACACAATTTCGACGTTTTTAAAAATTATCATATTTCTTCACAAAATAAACTCAATGCTGTGATATAACGAGCGTAGTTTTATAAATAATGGAAAATACATATTTCTTGTATAGGCCTATTTTTAAATTTAAAATTAATTACATGGAAATCTAAGATTCGTCATACGTTCTTTAGAATTATGTCTGCAATGGAATATATGGCTTTGTGTCTCGCTGTCAATTGTGGCCGTTGGAATTGAATTTAAAATAATGTCCTGTTTGGTTAAGCCCTAGTTTTAAAAATATATAACGGTAGAATTCTAGAAACAAATAAACCATTTAACAATGTTATAGTTTCACTAATGTTTCAATCTTTTAGATAAATAATGAACACTACTTTTATAAAATAATATGTATTCAAATACCGGTCTAAAAATTAAATGTAGTTTAAACTATTGCAAAATACATTATATAAAGTATCAGAAATAAGTCTTTTAAATTTCCTTTTAACAATATTATTATCAGAATACAAAATAATGAATGTTTTCGTTTGTTAATTTACTATGTCTAATATTTTCCGATCTAGACATAAAACAGTCTATTCAATTTAGATAAATTAAAGCGTGAAAAATATACTTTACAATGGGGGTTACAGTGTTTTTTTGTCTTTTTTACATACTCAAAATAAGAGTATTTCTTTTGTTATCTACTAAAAATTGTCATTAGTTTTGTCATTAGATTATTAACATTATCATTTTTATTTTTGCATTCAGTATTGCATACGACACTCCAAAAATACAAATTTTCAAGTTTTACAAAATAAAATTAGAAGTCCTATTTTATCCATTCGGTCGTCATTTCTTAGATTTTTTTAGTTATTTTGCAGTTAGGAATTTTAGAATATAATAATATGCAGGTCAATTATAAGATATTTTCATACTTTATTACAAAGATGAACCGACGTAATCAGGTTTGAAATCAAATTCTTTGCGTTATATGAAAGATGTACATCGACATCCCGCTAACATTTTTATATTTTCATTTTGGGGGGCTAATCTACTAAACGTTGTGCACTAAAAGAATTGATTAGTATCTTTCCAAAATCAGATTTTTCCGTTTCATTGAATGTCCTTTTTTTCCCAAAGAAACTAAATAGACTCTTAAATTTCCTTCAAATTTAGTGTAACGCTATTTCAGTATTCAATAACATAGTTCTGAATACATTTAAAAACATAAACCTTACATAATTTCACAATACACTTTATGTTAAAGGTGTAGCTCCTTTAAGTTGGACTAAATTTTGTTGGTTGGCCCTATAATGAACTTTACCGTGGGTAGATAATACCGGCTACTAGAGATGAAAAAAAAGTTTTTCTCCAAGTGTATTTCTGCAGCATAATACGTTGGCTGGATTTACAAACGCAGGAAAATCTAAAAAAAAACTGTGCTCCGATCTACAAAGTAATAAAGTAGATAAGAATTAAATTAGTGTGAGTTTGAAGAAACCCAGATAAAATAACTAAAAAAAGGAATTTAAGTAAGAAATTGAACTTGATCTAGAAAATTAGGTTGATAAAGAGAAATCAAATTTACCCAGAAGAAGGAGGATAGATAGATAAAGAAAATGTGTATCTTCAAAAAAATAAATAAAGACCTTTGAAATTGTGTATTGAAAATATTAAAAGTATTATTTTTCTGTGGATTCCTTGAATATTCCTTGAAAATAACAGATTTTGTTCTTGTGCGAACGGAGTAGAAGTTGTTTTTACCTCTTCAATTTAATTTAGCAGCGACTCTGATGGTGAGTAAAGAAACAATGAAAGAGGCATCTAAGATTAATTTACTTTTCCAAACTGAACTTGCTTTCGGTGACAATACTGTTGAACTACGATGAAAAAAAAATATTTTAATTTTAACAAAAATTTGACACAAGGCGACGACTGTAACAATGTAGTTACATGCATTTTCAGAAATTCAGAAATTTGTCAAACATTTTTAAAATATAGTGTGTTGTAAATTTAATTTGTTTTCTATTCATCTGGTGAAAAGATAAATTACTTTAAAATATCCCTCATTAAGAAAAACAAATCCCCAGATGTATGTGTCACAAAAAGTATGATTTATTAACACTAGAAAGACATAAGGTTAATAAATCATATGCGATCATTTTGACAATTTTGGACATACTATTGAGCACTATGACTGTATGTATGCCCTCAGGCTTCTGAAACTTTATGACTTTTTTCTAGTTTTAAGTGAAATATGCACACACATTTACAAAATTAAATCCGATAGTGAAGAGGGGTAGAAAATGTGTTGTATACCTACTAAATCTGAAAGCCGTCAGTTTCACAGCGATATAGAAAACGGCAGCTTTAAAATAATACCGGGAAAAATGTTAGTTACTTTTCGTCTCATCTCCTTTTGCAAATAACAGAAATATTGGCTCTTCGGAAATGTTGGTGATGAAAAATAAGGATTGCACAAACCATGCGTATATTTTTACGGATAAATCATACCAGGTTGTCAGTTCGGCATACCTGCATAAAAATATATCTAAATATATGCAAATTTATTATATATTGGTGTGAAGTAGTTAAAAATTTAAAGTATTTTACCATATTTAAAACAAACATTAAATATTTTATATTGATTTTAATTTTAACCGTCAAAATGACGGTGTTCAATCTTTTTAGTAAGAAAAGCATTTCCGTCTTTCTAGTGTTAAAAGACAAAAAAAAAATCAGTTCAAATGGTTTCTCTTTTCAAATCAACACTTTGTGAGGCGTTATTATGTAGTCATATTTTATTGTTCCACTAAACTAGCAGAGATTTTGTAACAAGAATCACTTAACGTAACAAACTCAGCATATACCACATGGGTTCATAATACAAACTTTCCTGTGTCTAAAAGAATACTATTTAATATTTAATATCTATGAAATCTCTAACAGATACAATATAGTGCACTTCTGTAAGAATTGCACAGTTGATGTCACAAATTTAGTTATTAATTATATTTATAAATAACAAAGAAAAATCACATGGAATAATAGTATCATTCATCATAATGTAAGAAATAATTCATTATATACTGATGATTAGTAGTTTTAAGTTTTACTTATTTTGTTAGCATGCGAATGATTTATAATGTTAATGGAAATTATTGTAAATGAGTGTGTCCTCTCAGCTTTCTCTTCCGTTTTAACATTTTACTGAATGTATCCTATGAGAAACCCCTATTAATCATTATTATGTTTATTTACATACGCAATGTTATGTGAATAATTTATTTAAGAACAAGATATTTCGAGGATAACTATGCAAGGAGTAAAACATTACACCTTTTCTAAAATATTTTTAAAAGAAAGCTCTCTATATACTACTCTGGAAATGTCATTTTCGCAAAAATTAAGGGAATATGAAACTGATATATAATTAACGTAAAATTTAACTTGGGTATTTTCTCTTAATTTACATAAAGAGAAATGAATTTGTGGGCGTTAATTAATATGAGATTTCTTAAGGCAGAGTATGACACAATTTACCCACAGAGTATTTGTATTCAAATTCTAAACAGTGTTCACGTTTTTGTACAAGGTTCGGCAGAACGGACTCCCACATTTCAAACTTTAATTAAAAATGAAATAAACATTTTACAGAAAAAAGTTTTGTACTTTCGAAAAGTGTTAACAATTTAGTTTTTTTTACACTAGATTTTGAAAATCACATCATTCGAGTGGCGCCCGTTATTTGCGATGTTGAAGTTCCGTTGTCTGAAGTTCACCATAACTCTTTAGGTCATCTCTGAAGGAATGGTTGCAACTTCCTCACGAATAGCAAACCCACGGACTCGTTTCCCACTTTCAGGTGTTCTACAGTTCCAATGACGACCACTTGATTTAATGGGTAATGTAGACCACTTTGCTCACATGTTTGAAACCCATCGCAAAATTGCTTTTCGATAAGGAGCAAGCGCGTCCTAAATGCCCTCTGTGTGGCGGTTTCAGAATGGGTATTTTTAAACAGTGTCTCGATAAGGAAACCGCGATGTTCACCGGACCAATCTATGGTGACAACTGTCTACTAGAAAATCTGCCCGAACTTTTGCCATCTCCTGCGTCGCCCTACCTTCACCACTATCATACCGGTGACTTTCAGAAATGTGTCCATTCTGCCTCACCTTGTAAAACAAAGACTTATTTTTCAGATGAAAATGAATTTTTTATTATTTTTTTAGACGTAAGATACAACGGTTTTCCTTCCACTGTGGGTAGCGGTAAGTTCCTCTACTGTATATAAACGCATGCATTTTCATCTCTTTGCTTTTTCAAATTAAAAACTTTCGGCTTCTGCCTTAGAATAGCTTGCATTTGAAAGTGAAAGAAGTAAGCCATTCAACTTAAATTTTTGTGGAATACGGGCAGCCATTTTCGTGGAATAAAGAGTTTTGTAAAAGAATGAAATAATGAGATGTGGTGTTAGAGCCAGTGTGAGTGATTCTTTATTATCTTTTTGTGCCGTGCTGTGTTGCTGTAAGAGTATTTTTGATATGTTTCTTTTGCTGTGAGTATCAGTGAACACTAGTTTTGAATACCATATTGAGATCTTCTTTTAAATATTATCCAACATGCCCGACAGGAAATTAAATTGTTTTTTTTTCTGCCCTATACTTGCTCAGATTTTACATGCATTAATATTGCTCTTAATAAAAGCAGTTGAGATTTTGATAGTGTCTGTGATGCGTGAACAGTTTAAAATCAAATAGTGGTACTGTAAACTATATGAATGCGTATGTGTGTGTGTAAAACAGGTTTATAGTTGTGAGTTTGTATTTAATTTTATACATACTAGGAAATATTTCGACTTTTACGCAAACGTAAAAATTGTACTTTTGACTTTTGTGGAGTTTTGTCGACAGTTATGTTGTTGAATAACAAGGATCAAAGGTTAAATCATATTAAAGACACTCACTTTAATATTTCTATACACATATTGTCGAGAAATTCCTATAGGAGTACTAACTATAAAAATCATAAGCTTTACCACATTTATTGCAGAAACGTGGATTAACAAGGAAAGGATTTCTGGCTAAATTATTGCTATACATTAGCTATTGTATGCCTATTTAGTAATTTGTCCCTTTCTTTATTGTATCACTTCCATTCAATCAAGAATTCAGAAAAGGACTACAGTTTAACAAATACTTATAATTGGTAAGCATCAATATTGATATATACTATGTTTAAAGGCATCAGCTAACTACTAATTTGAAAATTTGTGCAATAAGGGAACAGTAGCCTAGAAGTAAAAAAAAAAATAATAATAGTTACATATTTACAACTCTTGTGTGAAATTCGGGATGAAACCTGTGTATTTTCTTTAATTTTAAACACGCTTAAAAACATTCCTATGTTCAAAAAACAAAAAAAATCCATTCTGAACCTTTTTGAGCTTTGTCAGCAGTTTTAAAATTAATTAATATGATAAATGATAACTTTAAATCGAAAATATCCATGTAAATACTGCTTTAAAAATATTTTGGAGAAATTCGTAAAGGGTTATTGATAATAGAAATGATAAACTTTTCCAGATTTACTTCAGAAACGTGAATCAGTAGGAAGAAATATTTCTGACCATCGCAATGCAATTCGCTATTGAGTATGCCCTTTTCTATATTGAGTCACGTCCGTTTAATTGTGAATGTACAAAATAACTAACCTTTAACTAATACGTGTCATTGGTAAACATAACTATTTATATATACCATATTTAAAGGCTTTCCGTAACTACTAATTTGAAACTTTGTACATTAACAAACATTAGCGTAAAAATTTAAAAAGAACAAGTTATATATTTAGTTTTAAATGCTCACAAAATATTCTTATGTCAAAACACATTAAAAAAAAATAATTGTGACTCTTGTCGAGTTTTGTCAGAAGTTATAGGATTAATTATCGGGATAAATGATAACTTTACATTGAAAATATCCTCGTTAATACTCCTGTACAAAGATTTTGGAGAAATTCCTAAAGGGCTATTGATTATAAATTTTTTTCAAATTTTCCATATTTACTTCAGAAACTTGGATCAGCAGAGAAAAGCTTTCTGACGAAGCCATTGAAATGCATACGATATTGCATGTGCCTATTTCTGTATTGTGTTATGTCTGTTTAATCTTGAATGTAGAAAAGGACTAAACTTCAACTAAATCGTGACATTGGCTAACATAAATATTTATATATACTATGATTAAATGCATCCTATAACTACTAATTTGAAACTTTGAACACCAAGAAAACAGTAGCATATCTTTTTAAAGGAACTAGTTATATATTTACAAAACTGTTTAAAGATTTATAAAACACTTCTCTCCCTCAACTTGTTAGAAGAATCATTAACAGCTCCACGTCGCATTAAAAAATAAGATAGGCTAAAAAGCTACACATCCGCAAATCGATTTTTGCCGGTGTCATCATTTTTTGAGAGAGAGCCAATTTTAAACTGCAAAAATATTTTAATTACATATTGAGAATGACGTAGGAGTGTATAAAATTGTTTCTTTATCACATTAAACACGTCACTTTTTATTTCCTAAATTACTGCATTTCTTTTTGCCTAGATAATATTACTTTCAAGTGAGCCTTTGAAAAAAAAAAACCATTTATTACTTACATTTTATGACATGAAACTAAACCTGGAAAACTCTGGTTTTCTGAGATAGGCCTTTTAATGAAGGTTAGCTGTTGTTAAGCCATTTTTATTGTTCCTTGATGAAATTTATTTAAAGGCAGATGAGCATATAAACGGAACATCTGCCGTTTATTAACTTCACGTTTTGTTTAATTTTTACGGGATTTTTTTTTTATATTAAAATTTATGTAAAATGGGCATTAAGGGAATTAGGAGTTTTTCGTAATCAAATATATCATGGCTGAAGAAGAAAAATCAGACTTTTTTTTAAGTAAACTTAATGCTAGGAATTCAAAGGAGAAAAATAAATGTTCTGTTTAAAAATTAGTTGATAGTTTCAATCAGCTTTTAAGAGGAAATGCACTCATAAAATATCTTAAAGTGCAGTTTGCGATAAAATGATTTTCATTAATTTTTCGAATAAATTTGAAAGAATAAACCTGTATTTCCATCAATAAAAGAGTATTTCCACCAAAAAATTATTTCAAGTTATAAAAATTAAAAGAAGTACGATTTTCATTTACAACATGTACACATTTTACCTGGAAATAGAGATGAAAGAGATTCCTCTTAATTTCTTTACATTGATATATAAAGAGTTAAAATTCTCAAATAACATAACTTTGAGATTTACAAAAGGAATCCACTAGGGATATATTTAAGTAAAAGAACTGTATGAAAAATCTGAACTTCAATTTTAATTTTAGTGTAAAACAAGTAAGTAAAAAAAATAATTATTCAATACTTATGAGATTGCTATTTATAATTTTTTTAAATAGTGCAAGCTTTAACTTTCGCTATATTTTCCGAATACATCATGAATATTCATTAGACGGCTTCCCCCGAGTTTTATGCTTTCGCGTAATTTTTCATTTCATATGCAGTGTATTTAGATACCTTTACTTTCCCAACGATAATATTTTGCCATTTAGCCTAAAGTTTCAGATGTCTGGGAAAAATGTTCTCAAAGTAGTAGCAGGATTTTATATGTGTAGGTATAATACAATTAGTTTAAGTAACAAAGGGGAAAAAGTTATTAGTTTTAATAAAGACATTCACTATTATGAATATTAAGTTACAAATTATTATGCGTTTTTTATGATGACATGTAATTACTTTGTTCATTAAACCCACTCTTATAAACCCATATCACATTTTGTGAACGATAAGATTCTTTAATCAATAAATATCACTTTTCCCCTAACAAATATGCTCAAATTAACGCTTAAATGCACATAATGTACTACTAGTTAATAAGTTTTATCGACTCGTACTAGACTGCCTTATATAAATAAAAAAAATATGAAATATCAGTCAATAAACGTAATAGCTATTAATGTGAAAGTAAAAAGTAGATCGAATACAAACTGAGAGCATTCATGCATTCACTTATAGTTAAATGTTAGACGTATATATGAATATTTTATCTTAATATATAATTAAAAGGTTAAGTTATTGGTATCAAGTTATTTTAGCACAATTTTACGATATATTAGATCGTATAAAATTAAATGAATATTATATTGTAACTAATTCAAAAGACTTTTAGGCCGGTAAATTGAAACATATTAATATACTTTGAAAAATATATAATCACATTTGATCGTCGATTGAGTTATTATAAACTGGTATTTCAAACCACAGTAGCATACAAATTAACGTGCTAAACTGTGAAAAATTATAGAAGGACACTGATGAGTACATAAATATACTTTGAAAAATATAAAATCATATTCGGTTGTCAATTGAATTATTTTAAACTCCTATTTGAAAACATAGTAACATGAAAATTGCCGTACAAAATTATTAAAAATTATATCAGGGTAATGAATAGTACATTAATAAAATTTGAAAAATATAAAATAATTTTCGGTTGTCAATTGAATTATTTTAAATCCCTGTTTGAAAACATAGTAGCATCCAAATTAACGTGCTAAAGTATTAAACATTATATAAGATCAATGAAGAGTATATAAATATATATTTTTTAAAATTTCCAATGGCGGGTTACAAGATTACAAATAATTTTTTTTAAGAACAAACAAACAAAAGCGAACTAAAACGTCCGTGATCCCAAAAGTCTGCTAGCTACCCAATAACTCTCCTACACTTGGCTGGAGGTAGGGAGGGGCAATATATTATATGGGTAAAGTCCATGTCCTCTCGTCGGTTATAGAGCTTGCAAAAGGGTTCTAATACGATATTTATAAGGCAGAGATGCTTCAACAGACAACTGCTTTCTGCCTTGGCCATTTTGAGACTTCAGCAATTTTGCTCCACCATATCTTATTTGAAATCCTCGACAACAGTTATTGTGAGATTGAGTTCCTAAAAGTCTCTCTTACAAGCAACTTTAGCGAGTTCTTAAGAGACCTCATTGCTGGAAGTTTGCAGTACAAATGCACCCTTTTCTGCCAGGGTGGCAGCCATATAGTTGCCCCGGATGCCGCAGTGGCCTGATATCGACTGCAGGGCAATCTCCCTACCGTTATAGTGGAGTTTGTCCAATAGTAATTGGCACGTATAATAGTTCAGATGACTTGGGGACACCGCAGGAGCCGATGGCTTAAAAAACATTAATATACTTTGAAAAATATAAAATCGTATTCGGTTGTAACTTAAATTATTTTAAACTCTTATTTCAAAATAAAGTAGCATGCAAATTAACGTGATAAACTATTAAAATTATATCGTGGCAATGGAGAGTACATTGATGTACTTTGTAAAATATAAAATCATATTTGGCTGTTAATTGAATTATTTTAAACCCCTATTTGAAAACATACTATCATGCAAATCAAAGTGCTAAACTAATAAAAATTATATAAGTGTAATAGATAGTATATTAATATGCTTTGAAAAATATATGATTTTTTTTTGTCTTTTGGCACTTATCGTGCAGACATTCGCCTATAATTCACCGGCTTTTTCTGGCCATTTTCTTATGGGGGAACCATAAAGGTGGACCAGCATTATCCCTTATGAAGGGACGACACAAACGGAGGTATTTTAGTGGCGCGACGCCGGGATTCGATCCGAGCACCCTCTGCAACGAAAGCGCGCTGTACCACAAGGCCACCACAAGCTCTAATTGAAAACATAGTATCATGCAAATTAACGTGCTAAACTATTAAAAATTATATCAGAGTCCTAGGCAGTACAACAGCAATTAAACAATTTAGTATTACTGTTAAGTTGATAAAGTATAAGCATTTATCTTGTAAAATAGTACTAATGCCATAATGGGATAATATATATATATATATATATATATATATATATATATATATATATTATCCCATTATGGCATTAGTACTATTTTACAAGATAAATGCTTACACTTTATCAACTTAACAGTAATACTAAATTGTTTAATTAAATATTTATTTATCGAATTATTTGGTACGAAAAGATTATATTTCAAAGTATTATATTGGAAAAAATTTTATGTGTAGAGACGTATGAATAAAGAGTTTTGAAAAAAATTATTTTTCTCATAATGCACCGCTAATCTAAAAGGAATGTCAGTACACGCATACACTATACAATACTTTAATGCTAAAATTCGTCCTACATGTTTAAATTGAAACAGTTTTGAAGAATTCAATAAAATGAGATTTAATTGTAATTTGATTGTAAAAAATGCAACTGTTCACGAAATTCATAATAATTTTCAAATCAACTATATTTTAAACCAATTTCTATTATTTTAAAGCAATTTTTATTCTGCATGATGCGTTTGATTCGGTTTGGATTTATTTAGCCATTAAATAATAATGTAAAATGCTAGATTTCATTGAATGGCTCTATAATAAAAAATCTTATAATATCAATATACATTCTGCTAAATTTTCGCGTTGATTCGGATTGATTTTATAAATTGTTTTATGACATGTCTAATATAAAAGTACCATAATAATGATGACTGTTAATCAAAATATAACTTTAGTACATGACAAAACGATAAATAGATTTATATTTTGAAACATCAGCAAAAAATTGTTTACGGGCATAAATGGACTACTCATGCATTAAAGAAAGCATTAAACTGTCTCAGATCTTACAGAGTACTTAGAAAAGTTATTATAGCTGTCTAGTGATAATAGCTGAGACATAAGAAGAATTTCCACTAATGATTTTAGGTTTTTATAACGTGGACTTCGACCTAGAAGCTTTGTTCTTGGGAGAAAGTCCCCTCACCTTATACCTCCCACCCTCCCCACACACACACACGCATACACGTTTGACCGCTAATCATTACGCGGCTGTATATTTTGACAAAATAAATATCGAACATCAATACGAGATTTTTTTGTGACCATTGCAAATAATTATATGTATTTTGTTTTCACTAATGGATTCATTGTTGAAGAAAGTTTATAGATACGGCAATAAGTTATCCGGAATAACTAACTGCCGTATCTATAAACTTCTTTCAATGAATAAATTATTCCTAAAACCAAAGTAATATTAGTAAAGGGATCAAGTTTATAGCAACATCACCTCCCACCTATTTATAGTGGTAAGCGTCTTCATTGTCCACACAAAGTGGACTCAGGTTCATGTACATATTAACACTAGAAAGACGGGATTTTTTTTCTAACTAAAATGACTGAACACCGTCATTTTGACCGTTAAAAATTTAATCGAGATTTTTAAATATTTAATTTTTTAAAAAGGGTTAAATACTTTAAATTTTGAACTGTTTCATACCAATATATAACAAAGTAGTATATATTTAGATACATTTTTATGCAGGTATGCCGAGCTGACATCCTGGTATGGTTTATCCGTAAAAATATATGTATGGTTTTTGCAGTCCTTATTTATCAACACCAATATTTCCGAAGAGCCAATATTTCTGTTATTTGCAAAAGGGGTTACAGACGAAAAGTAACTAACATTTTTCCGGTATTGTTTTCAAGATTTCTGCTAGTTTTTTATATTGCCGTCAAATTTACGACTTTCAGTATCAGTAGGTATACAAAACATTTTCTTCCCCTCTTAACTATCGAATAAAATTTTGTAAATGTGTGTGCATATTTTGCGTAAAACAGAAAAAAGTCATAACATTTTAGAAGCCTGAGGACATAAATACAGACATAGTGTTCAATAGTATGTCCGAAACCGTCAAAATGACGGCAGTCGTCTTTGTAGCGTTAATACATACAAATACTCCGAGTACTTGTTTTTCGAAAACTGTTATTTTGAATATTTTTGTCTTTCGAAGGAATATGATACAAAAATACAAAAATGATGAAAAGAAATCACTATAATTATGCCAACTGTTTTCAAAATTGAGGAATTTTGGTCGAAATTCAGCAAATTTTTACATAAGCGGCTTAAAAAAATGTATATAAATCAATTTATTTTTATCATATGTACATAAAAGCTATCGTGAGTGTAATTAACGAAAAGCTAAATGATATTCTGAAACTTAAAAAAATGTAGGTAGTTATATGGAATGACATATAAAATTTCAGTAATTTTTCATCTTTACTTTTATAAATGCAGCTATAAATCAGCAAATAATATATCTAGAGCCAAATCTGTAGCTCACTACATTCTCAGTATTATAAAAAACATGCCTGAAAAAATTCATAGAGGTATTATGATTACATTTTTACTTATCGCAACAGTCGTTTACATTTTTGATGAAAATGAAGTCCTTCAGAAAACCAAATGAAAGTTTTTCGTTGTAATGAAATTGATAGCTGCTGCTCTTCTTTAAATCGCTCTAATTGCATTTCTAATGATCGCCCAGAAAAAAAAAAGCAAATTTAGAAACAAAAATCAGCAGTCTCTAAAGAATCAGAAATTAATGTTTGCTTCGGAATTTTCATCAGAATCGACATTTTAGACGTAACCGGATATCTTAAGTTATGGACTTTCTCTTGCTGTCCCATTATAAGGAGAAATTCTGGTTCCCCTATACAGTAATTCCCCCTCCCCCCCCCCCAAAAAAAATAAATAAATAAAAAATCCGCGGTAAGGAAGGCTGATTGACCTCAAGGCGTTGAAATGAGAAAGATGATACTTTTTTTTAACAAAAGTACCAACGTTATCAATAAACCAAAATTTGTATCTGAAAGAACTGAAGTAAACCTTCTAGAACAGTTGATTTAATCTTATACAGTTTTGTACATCAAATCACTCTATACAACAGCCAATGTTGTAGCGTATTTTTACTAAAACTCTACGAAAATGAAACGTTATATCGCGCAATACAGCAACAGGGTTTCAACAAATAAAAATACTTCTAAAAGAGTGAAAATATTTTATAGAGGTATAAAAGTATTCTAATATAATTATTCATTTTAAAGTATTATTGTTGAAGATTAAAATTTTATTAATATGTTCGCATTTATCTTGTAAGTAATTTTCGTATGTACATAATGAGTAACTCAGAGCTTTATGGTATTTTGAAGGGAAAAAAAATAAATGTGCGATCTTATTTCTAAAGAGGAAAATGAGAAACGAATATGACATATAAAGCACCAGTTTGTCTTATTATCTACTCAGGGCATATCAAACAACTGAATACATTAACAGGATTATAAACACAAAACATATTTTAATACATATTCAGAAATGTATTAGAGCCTAAAATATATTTCTTACTTTTTTCACATTGAAATAAACGTTTGATGGTGGAAGTATATAGTCGATACTATAAAGTCAGATAACAGGAAGAGAAAGAGGTGATTTTTTTAAATATAAAAAATCAGACAATATTTGCATTGAATTTTAATATTCTAGGCTCCTTTTGAAACGAATAATTTCTTTCATAAATGAAATTTTTCAAAGTCACGTGCGTAATTTAACCATATTCCTTCAAACAGAGAAAAAGGATCTTTAAGGTAAGATAATAGTATAGATTCACCATATATTTTCGAGTTCAAATTCCTTTCCCGAAAAAACTAATATTTAAAAAAAAATAACGAAATGCACTATAATATTCCAATAATTTTTAAGATTACTGTCATACACTATCTACCAATTGAATAAAATGAAACAGTTTGCTTCCATTTAAAATTCATTTACTCTAAAATTACCTCACAGTGCCTGGATAACTTGGTATTTAAAATACCTGCTTTGAAGTAAAGAGATGCGCCAGAGCTTTGGAATGAGAGCTAAAAGATTCTTAGGTACCATATAATAAACATTCATCAGGAAATGAATATAGTCTCGCCAAAGGTGTAAATATAAAAAAAAATTGTTTTTCATATGTCGAGGACCTCATTCCGACAACGAAATTTTATAATAAATTAGATGCGCGATAGAAATTTACTAATAAATGAAATACGTCCTTGCGCCATTGAATAGTTTGGTCTTAAATTTAAAGACTAGAAGTTAAAAAGACACTAGTTTCGAAGTCCGGACCTAAGAGGTGATCTGAAATTTGTAATGCAAAATTTATTCCATATGTATTTGCCATATACGACAATATCCTGAAAAATATTATTAACCCTTTATAAAATACTAGCTGAAAGCCCGTACTTTGCTACGGAATACATTCAAATTAAATACAATGATCCATGTGTGCAATTAATGCCAAAAATATGTATAAATATATTTATAATAAATACAACGATCAATGTATGCAATCGATGTAAAAAAAAAAATATATATATATATTTATTAAAAAATCGTAACGGATATTTTTATAGACAAAATAATGTAGAAGAAAATATTCAAATTAAATCTAATAGAACATACAAAAGAATATAGTACAGTTAATATAGTACAGTTTGAGGAACATATCTTTTACTGTATTTTAGTATTTTTTTGGATAATTTCCAATCGTCTGCGGCATTAGAAAGAAAAAAATATTTCTTGTCTATTTCGTTGTTATGCACGTGACGATAAATTAATTTAAAGTACCAGAAAAAGAAATCATGTGATCAGCATTTAATAAATAAAATTATAAAAATTAATCTTTAAAAATTCTTCAAAAATCAGAAAATGGAGGTAAGGATTCGAGGAAGAATTCTTTTTAGGAATTTTTATGATTTTTCTCGTGATAAAAATTTTATAACCCTCAAATTATTATTTTAAATGCAAACTTTAAAAAAGTTACTAAAACAGCTTAAACATTCAATTTTAAAAATCTAAGAAGAATTTTTAAAAAATCTTTCTTAGTGTACCCTTACGCTATAAAAATAATCGCCATGAAAATTTCTGCCAGTTATGTCCAAGCGGTTTTGTCTGTGCGTTATCTGTCAGTCAGTCTGTTACGGAACTGTTTTATATATATATATATATATATATATATATATATATATATATATATATATATATATAGATATTGTTAGTGATTATTAAATATACTTTTGAGTGAAATATAATTATAAGGGTACCCAAAATCTATACAGAATTTGGATATCGATATATGAGAAGAAAAATGTGCCGTATTAAATACCAACAAAATACTCTTTATAACAAAAACCTCTCCAATTTAACAGTTCTGTTATTATTAAATAAATTACGGATATAATCAGGCTATATTATTATGAATATTGTCTAAATTATTTGAAAATTATTCATCATATAACATAGAAGGATTCCATGCAATTTTATACAGCCCCAGCATACAAAGTTCAATTCCGTAATGTTGCAGAAAAAGATTGAAGCAATTAAGCCTTCGCTCCTAGTTTCGACAGAATGACTCAGCATTTAACTGAAGACTCATTATTTGTCAAGATGAACTAGATTCTTGATATATAATATCGAGCACGAACCTTCGTTCATGTAATGTAGTAGATATGAGCCGCAACTGTAATCCCTAGAAGCAATTGATTCAATCTTAATGATTGTTCTTAAACAACGCCATTACTTACGTCATGTGCAGGCATGAAAGATTCCGTGAGACAGAATAATTTTTGGTAAGAAAAAGGATAAAAACTTGAGAAACGTCGCAATTTCAGAATACCGTACATTTCTGAGGTTATGTGAAATTGATATTCTCTAAGACGTGTTTCTGGCTATTTGTCATTACATTGGACTTTTAAAATATAGTCTTCAGATTAAAGTTTGATAAATGTAGTAAGATCGTTGGCATCTCTATTAGTAACTGCTAACAATATGCATTGCCTGAAACGTATACATAATAATAACAATATAACGTATTTATATAACTAAGACATAAAATTTAAGGAAACCTAAAAATCCATAATAATTGGGAAAGCAGAATTTTGTCACCCGGGAAAATCTGTTTGAAATATCTATGATCTTTTTCAATAAATATCCCAAGGATAATCTTATAGAAGACATTGTTATAGAAGGCGTGTTCATTTTAACAGTACTAATTATTTATTAAAAATGAAATTCCTTAATTAAGCTGTGCATATTTTTAAAAAAAATCTATTTTTTTCTGAAAAAGACTATTTTTTTAAATTTTAAGTAAATATTATAATAATATATATTTCATAGTCTAATATTAATAATAAGATAATTTATATAAAGTAATCCTTATGCATTATTTTATATTTTTGAAATTTAATCAAGTATATAAGCCTTAAGTGCTTTCAACTTAATTAAATTTTTTGTTTAAAAAGTTCTTTCTTCCTTATTACATCATTCTTTCATTTTCCGATGTCGGAAATTTTTTTATACTGCACGGAATAAGATAACACCCAAAATTTCAAATTAGCATTAATTAAAAAGTATATAACGCTGCATAAAATAGAAAAATTTGAAATTTTGTTTTAAAAAAATAATCCTTTTTATAACAAGAAATACAAAATTATGATATGAAATAATTAAATGTATAATATTCAGTAACAAAAACCTTATTAAATTTACTCAAATTATTTATACATTGAAGATAGATTATACATAAAGTACATCTGATTTTTACTTTTCTGAATGGTTTGTCAAAATGAATGCTTAAATCGGTTTATACTTCGAAAAACTGTTTAATTTATTTTTCTGATTCATTTTCCGTAAAGCAATTTCATGCAATATATACCACAAGCTGCATCTTTTATCAATCTATGATTTCAATATCTAGAATTTTTATTCCGATATTAGCTTTATAATTTTTTTTTGATTGAAGATACTTTATTAAGGTTTCCGATTTTAAATAATTGTAATATAATGAATTAAAATTAATTTCGGTGAAAATTAATATTAAATGTTATCTAATACTAATAGTATTTTATTAAAATTTAAATATACATTTATACATGCAACTTAATTTCATAGTATTCTCCATTAGTTTAAACATTTTCTAAAATTACGAGTCCAAATGAAAGGTTATATGGATTTTCATTTTTCCCAAAATAAATGTAAAGAATTATGAAAAATTTTTCTTACCCTGCTCTCTACATAAACAGAACGGTAGTATCACTAATGTAGACAGAAACACTTTAAATAATTTGGTATCAAACTCCATAATCCTTCTTTAAATTCGGTCAAATATACTTGAATGCACCAGTTCAATAAATATTAGTATACAAACACATATATTTGCAACTATTTTTCATTCAACTATGCTCTGCAAAGCATTATTTTTTCATCTTTCGCCAGATTTATAGATTGATACAGTAATATATTTCATTCATGCAGAATGCATCATATTTTTAAAGACATGTGGCTAAATGTCAGTTCAATAAATATTTCAATTTTCGGGGCAGCTCCGAATGTCTATCGTAGTTTCCAGTCCCATTCTCAAATTTTAAGGACTGGCTGTAATAAATTACCTCTTCTTTAAAAATTAAATGGGATTAACAGGTGTCTTGAGCAATTACCATGTCTGTAGTTTAATAAGCGAAAAAAAATTAGTTATATATTTATCTATTATACCAAATTATAATTTTCACGATCAACATAATCCATTACGTCGATTAGAAGTAGCGGACACAGCATCATAATTTGCCGGACACAGCATCATAACAGCCTATATCAGTGTTGCAACTTTCCTATTTCCTACTGAAAGTCGGCGTGCGAACTTCCGCGTGGGATCTTAAACTCACGAAGCAGAGAGAATGAACGGTCTCCAAGAGCCGGTCACCGAATTATTGCCGTTTCCGCTAGGTGGCGCTCTCGAACGAGGACTGTTTGTGCTATTTATCATTACCGTGCGAAATAAGGGATGGGAAGAAAGATTCCGGAAAAATGATATTCCTGTAAAATTTAACAGCGCATGCTGTATCTGAGTGCTTTAAAGTGATTAAGTAAGCACAAACAGAAAGAAAATGGATGGCACAATAGTGTAGGTGTAACGGAAAAAAAACGATGATACGATTTTACTCAGTACTGGAATATAATGATATAACCCCAGAAAACTGTTTCAATAATATGGGAACATAAAACAAATTGTCTTTCTTTATCAATTGATGGCATATATTGCAAGATGGTTTTTTTTTTATGGTATTGTTATATTGCTGATTTCATACAAAATTTTCAATTAAATGTCGATATATTCTTAAATTAACACTATATTATTTTGTGGCTATTGCAAATTGTTATACGTATTTTGTACTGAGTATTGGAACGGAATTTTAAAGAAATTTTATAGATACGGCAATGAGGCATTAGTAGCAGTGTTATAGTAGTAGTTAAATAAAGTTTATAAATCTTAGCTCTCACTTAGTGTTTAGCGTCTCGAGCTTCCACAAATCGGTATGAGGATCGAAACCGGGTTAAGCAATGGGCGTTTCATTAGCGTTTGCTCTTAGCACTTTTGGCCGACTTTTATGGTTCTCCCATTATAAAACAGTAAAAAATTCTGATCTAGGGAAGGCTAAATTATCTTAGGACGCGAGTCTGATGCGTTGGATTAAGGAGGATAATGCTTTTATTTATCAAAAGTGTCGCCTCTATCAATAAAACAATAAATGCCTCTAAAAGAAGTGATGCAAAGACATTCCATAAAAAAATGATAAGGGAGATACATTCTAGAGCAGTTCATTGCATTTTGTACTTTGTCGTAGATCAAATAACTGAGTACAACAGACGATGTTGTCATGAAAATTTACAAAATTTTACTAACCATGGAGCATAACAGCTTGCAATAGAGTAGCAAGGCTTCAACGAACAAAAAAGCAATATCTGTCAAAGTGAAACTATTTTATAGAGGCATAAAAGTAATATAATATAATCATTCATAACCCAAGAAATCTTGGTAAATAATATGCGCATATATGATACCACATTTTTCATGTTATTGTTATATTCATGATTTCATTCATAATTTTAAATTAAATGTTGACAAAGTGTAAAAATTAGTTTAATTGCGGGAGGTGAACTTTAGATAGAATGCGTTTTGCAATCGAACGGTAAACTAACCATTTTTATAGATTTTTGCATAATCAAAAATGAATTAAAATTTGAGAAATAATTTTTATTCCTTTATTTTGTAATGATGAGCATGTTGCTATATATATAGAAAGAAATTTTAATAATTCTCAAGCAAAATTGCAGGAAGGTTCTGTATCGTTCAATGCGTCTATAAACAACCCAGATTTTAAATATCTGGGAAGTGTAATAACTATTACTAAGAGGACATTTTCCAAAGCGGAATGTTTTCTTTTTAAATCATTACATTTAAAAATATCAAAGATTACTTATGACTACCTATAAACCATATTTGTTTAATTTTTTTACTTGACTTTTTTTTATCCCTTTTAATATTTACAATTGTGTTTATCATCGGTATTTATGACTGTATTATGTACCAGCTTTTTATATAGTTGCTGATTTTACCTTCCCTTCCTACTTTATTTGTATAAAATTATTCGTCTTTGTCGCTTGCTTTTGGCGCACCTCGTACTCAAACAAACAACCAACCATCTTTAAGTCCCAACAAAATGAATTTTGAAGATAATTATCATTAATCTTTACAACAGATAATCAATTCATGGAACTTTCAAGGCATATGGACCATGAAAAACTTTTGAACTTAAACAGTGTTGTTTAGAGATGTAATTTCTAAATTTAAAAAAGTAATCAGAATGCAATTAATTAAGATATTAGTTAAAATCAGTTTGTTAATTACTTTATTTAAAAATGCTCCGTGCGAATTATTTTTTGTTTCAGATATCTAATTTTCTCTCTTAAGCTAGCTTTATATAGTTACAATAAAAGTTAGTAGCAAAATTTGATTTACAGTCATATTTATAAAAACTAGAAAAGAAACTAGAATAAAAATAGGTCATTTTATGCAAAATTTTATATATATTTTTTTAGTGTAAAAATTTTAAGTTGTTTTAAAACAGCATAATGAATTGATTAATAAGTTTTATTCTAACATATATAAATAATCATTTTATGAAATTTTATGAAAATTCAAGAAAATTTATGACGCATGAAACATTTTGAACTTACAGAAACGACATGAAAACTTATTTTGAGAAAAATGGCATTAAAATTTCAATTCGACTAACATTTCCCTTTGTTTACGTTTAAAAAATACTTATAACTCGGTTAATAATGATCGGATCAACATACTTTTTTTTATTTAAAGCTGATGAGTTGCAGAATCATTTTCTGAAAGAAAAAAAATAGTTTTGGGGTCATATATTTTTCTCTCTGAAGGTCCATTGTCACTTTAAAATTAAATAAAAGTTTTAATGTTAACAATTAATACAACAGCACATAGAATAATTAAAATAGAGGCATTATTATAATGCTTGTCGTTCTAATTATTTTGGCTACGAGAAGTCTTTTGAACAAATAATTACGTAGATGTCTCGAAATTAGTCCAACAATTTTTCATATAAAAGAAGTAGTACAGTCCTTGCGTTTACAAATGCATGGATGCTAATCCATAACCCTTATATATTAGTATTAGAGACTACTAAATATTACTTGAACGCTAAATATTATATAAACCCATAAACATTCATAAATTGACTGCCGACATTGTGTCAACAGATCTAAGCCTTCCTCAGGTTGGAAGCTTACAATTCGTAATGGTAAGTATACTAATGATTATCTATATAAGTGGTACGGAAACTGTGGGTGACGACACACAGAGGGGCCAGGAACAAAAATTAGAGGGGTCACGAAAAAAAATTAGAGGGGACGTGGATAGTTCGAAGTCAATTTATATAATTCATTTATTTTATTAAAATAAGCTTAAAATTTTCTATAATTGCATATTTTTAATACAGTGGAATCCCGATCTATCGTTTTTCAAGGGACCAATTGAAATGATCGATAAATGCGGGAAAACGATAGATGCGGAAACATAACAAAGCAATATGATCGTTGGGACTGGATAAAATGAACGACACATACGGAAAAACGATGGATCCGAAAACGATCTTTCGACATTCTACTGTATTTCCATTTATTTATTTTAAATGTTAAGGGCCTAGGTACCTCTTAAAGGCCAAGATATCGGACAAATATATCCCTTTTTTCAATCATCAGTATTTCGAAAATAATTTATTCAGAAATATGAAAATTTTAAGTTGAGTTAAGCACTCTTTCTTCAATATAAATATGGCTCACAATATTTTCCAGCTTCAAGAGAAAGTTTTTAATTGTTTAAAACTCCAACCATTCTTTTTTTTCATCGTTATGTCACTATGCACATGATATCACCAGAACAGTTGGCTAGTATACCATGAAATTACGCAATATAAACATGTATAATTTAAATGACCGAATATTATGCCATTCCTATTATAAAAATTATAATTGCAGTAAAATTTATCACAAACTTTTTTTGAAATTTTAAAACAATTAAAAAAAATTTCTTATGAAGAACTAAGAATTGTGATTTTAAAGTTGGTCATTTAACAGATATTATATGACATGGTATTCAAAATAAAATAGAGATATATATTCATTATTATGCAAATTCAATTCTGCGCGCAGTAATGTAACTTTGAGAAAACAATGATTAAAGTTTAAAAAAAATAAACAACTTATAAAAAGTTAAGATCCATATTTATAAAGAAAAAAAGGGCGTTTAACTCCCAGTAAAATGTTCATATTCCTGAATAAATTATATTCATAGCTACTTATGATTGAAAAAAGGATATGCTTGTCGAGTCTCTTAGCTTTTAAAAGGTACCTAACCCCTTAAAATATATATCATGATACTATTATATAAGGTGTCAAACAGCCAAGGCTATACTTACATTCATTTATTCGCTTCTACCTATCTGTATGAAACTAGTTTGTCAAAATTAGATGCTTTAATACATCGCTCACTCCTTTCAACAACGTCATATCTCAAAAATCAAGATTTTTCAGGAGAGTGATTTGAAAGTTTAAAAGTACATTGAAATGTAATGAAAACAAATTTTAATTCTGCTCTGTAGCGGCTAAATATTAAGCAGTGAGATATGACGATCTTGCAGGGATGTACTAATCTTTCAGGGCATTCTGAAAACAAGCATAACTAAAAATCGCCGATTTTTGAGATATGACGTTGTTGAAAGGAGTGAGCGATATGCCATGCAACGATTAACAATACAATACGGCAAATGATATGCAAGAAAAGATCTCAAATATTGACCAAATATTATTCAAATATTTTGTCAAATTATATTACTCAAATATTGACCAAATATAAAAAGGAAAGTCTAGGCTCTCCTTTTTCAATCAACTTTTTATTTTTATTTTTTATATTTTAGTTTTATATAAATAAAAGAATTTTATGATTTACGATGTTTCAATGTGTCGTAGTTCATAATTTTGAAACTATACATATCATTTTAATTTTAATTTTTGTTAATTTTTATCTTTATGAAATGCGAATACATGGTAATATTTGAATATGAAGTTTGGATGACATAAAATTTGGCTAAACCAAGAGTAGAAAATAACCGACGTATTTTTTATGTTATTACTCAAAGTTAATATATAACCAAAATCTACAGTTCATTGATTTTAATAATAGTTTGTCAGTTTTTGTTTGTGTGTGTATGAACATTTTCCTAATTTAAGGGGACAATGGACCTTCAATCTCGATTTTTTAAAACTTTCATTTTTTAACACTATATACAGACTAAGAAAAATTAGTATTCTTTTTTACTAAACTGAAGACCTTAGAATTCAAAATAAAGATATTTTTGGTAATATAATGCCAGTTTTTCAAATTTTTTTCATAAATGCTAGCATTTTTCAAAATGCCGCATGTGCAGCCCATATCATTTAAAATCCTTCAATTTTTTAATAAAGGTTTACCATATACATATAAACATAACTGTGCATTTAATTTATTTTTTGTGTAAATCAAAAGCCAAAAATACATTTTTCAAAAATATGCATGTTATTATTTTATGTTTTTGCATCTTTCTACTTTATTTCATGGTTTATAAATTTGAAAAATATTTGTGGTTTCAAAGAAGGATGCACAGTTTTGTGACAAACACTGTAATTTACAATTTTGAGAAATTCGGAAGAACTCGGGAAAAAATTTAGGAGGATGGAGCAATTTGAAAAAAAAACATTGAGCAATTTTCTAGAATTCTTTAAAAAATTGGTATTTTTCTTCCATAAAATGCTTATTTATGAATTCTAAGTGCCTTCAATGTAGTAAAAAATAACATTAATAATTCTCATTTTGTATATAGAGTAAAATATTGAATTTTTCTTTTAATGATTTCTTTCTTTTAATCTTTGAATTTTTCTTTTTCTTTCCCGGTTGAAAGTACCTTGTACTCTTAAAAAAAATGCTACTACAATAAAATAGGCTATTAGGTGTAGATAGATTATTTATTTAAAGAAATGAATCGTGGTCGAAAACAGTTTCCGCACCACTAGTCTATAGGATTAAAAGTATTTTAAATTAATTCCATGGATTTAAAAGGTTTTCATGTTCATATTCATATCATATATTACAATTATATTTCTTAAATAATTTTTCCTTTTGATCACATAATATTCAACAATTTCAAATCAAAATATTTGAAATAATTTAGAAATGTTAGAAATGCTTTTTTAGTACCTTCTTCTTTCAGTTATCATTACGATTGATAGATAGGTCTAATGGAAGGAAAAAAATCATTTTGCTACAGATTTCCACAGTGTTAACTTTCTTTCTTCGAATCCAATTGATTTAAAAAAAACAGATGGAAATGAAGGAATTTAATCTTTAAATTATTATTAGTATTGTTTCTGTGGCTTGTTGCGAGATTTATTTTGCATTACGTTTAGAAATTCGGAGTAATTATACACAGAATATTAATTTGCTTTTATTATTTTATTTCACTTTGAGAAAATGCGTCCAATAATTAATTTTCATAATGGATTTATCGATTTTCAAGATTTTCATAAAGCAATACTGATAATCAGCTTGAAAAATTATATATATATATATATATATATATATATATATAGATTATATATATATAAAGATTATATATATATATATATATATATATATAATCCGGCCACCCATCTAAACGGCCATATTTTGTTTAGGACCAATTTAAGACTACGTACAGACAATGTTTTGTAAAAAACCTCAACCTCTTTTCGATGGTCATTCTTCAAAACGGTCACTTTTTTTACGGAATCATTACTGGCCGACATAGATAGGTTTCACTTTACATAAATAACATGGTTTCCATAATTATGATCAGAAGCACGTTTTTGACAATAACTCAAAATAGCTACCAGTAAAATTGATAAAATTTTATCATATATGTTTTGTGAAACGAGTAGTATGTCAATAATCAGTTTTGATTCAACGTAGTTTAGCAGAAGTATGGCAGCTAGAACCGAAAACCTACCATTTCAACACCTGGTATCTTCTGTCTGCAGAGTTGTAATTCATCCATTAAACTCCTCAAGATTGACTTATTTCAGTTCGAAAGAGTTGCTATAATCGTTTGGACGACTCACTGAAAGGACGAGTCATCGCCAGGCTGGAACCTGGCCAATCTCAATCGGAGGTGGCTCAGTGGCTACAAGTCGCACCAAAACTGGTACCCAGCTCATGGCATCAATTCGAAACAAGTGCTACCTCTATAAAGAGGCCCGGTCAAGTCCGTTCAAGAGCGACGTTACCTGCACAAAATTGTTACTTAGCATTAAGTGCGCGACGGCTTGAATCAGTAGAAGGTATTATCACATTCCCTTTACATGGAGAAAATCATGAATGTAGACGTGATTATGTCAAATATATGAACAAGAAAGGATTTTGAGATCAAAGAAAGAATGGATCCGACGAAGTTGTCCCGACAAAAGAATGTTTTGAAGTGACCATTAAGTGGGATATATATAAAAGAACATTATGGAATATTTGGAATGTAGTTTGTTATGTAACCATGCATGAATCCGAAGCGAAATCATGTAACAGGATTCCTTTGCAGGGAGTTGCTTATGCGACGAAATATATCTACCACCTTGGATCAAAGTGTTTTTCTTGCCCCTCGATTAAAACAAGATGGTAGGGAAGTTGTTGGGCAACCATAATTAGCATAGGTGGTCAACACTTGACTTTAGCCGCTGGGGTTATGTGGAAACAACGGTTGGTACTTCAGCTCATTTAATGGCTGACTGTTACTTAGTCCAACCCATGGGCGAGCAGTTCAATTCTCATTTGCAGATGGGACAACAGCATTTTATAATTGTTGGTCTAGCTTAAACATTTTGCAGTTGGCCGATAATTTTTGTTTCCGACAGTTCTGTTTACGGTAACCATACCCCTAAGAAGTAACGAAAATTTGCTTTTTGGCACACGCTGTGTTACTTGTGTCTGAGTTCATCAGCAGGACCGATTAGTACGTTGGAAGAGAAGTAATTTAAAAGGCAGAATTTCTCTTAATTTTTAATGGGCGACTGATAACGTACAGTCATCAAGCTACACGACAGAATGAGATATCGTCTATCACGAACTATGTTATAAAATCTAGAGTGTATGAACAAGAAAAAAATTATGCAGGCAGACAGAAATGACTTCCCAGATCAAGGCCTGGACCTATGTCCATGTCTGATGCCTACGCTGTGATTAATTTTCTGAATTAAGAAAATAAGAAGAATATATAGTAATATCCAGTCGAATAAAGGTTTAATCAAGTTCTATCAAAGAAACATAATGTCAAGTTTTTATCAAACTACCTCTATTTCGTAGGCAATAACTTTTTAATAGAAAAAAAATTGCTGAAACTGAATTACAATAAAAATTACAAAATCTCAGCAGAAAATCTAAACTATTTTTGCTGCTTTTATTGAGTAAAATGCTTATGGTTATTAATTTACTATATTTTTTTTGGATAATCTAGATGCGATGGAACATTAATCGTCGTTTCATTCCACTTATTCCCATTAAATTAATGGTAAAACGCCATAACCTAGTTTTTTATTCCCATTTTTTTTCGTGCATCTTCCTACGTTAAATGAAGAAAACGTGCTCTATTAACCGCATTGTAATTCAGGAGGTCCTTTTCGTGCTATACGATCTATGCCTTGTTGGTCTGAGTTGAAAAGCAGTTTAAGAGAAATTGTCTTTTGGGTTTGGCTTCAAATATGCTTTATATTCCTTATGGTGTATCTTTTAAAGTTGCAAGAATAATTTATATCGGTATTGTTGCTCTATACTAATTGTGCACAAACTGCGGGTCGCGATCCATTGGAGATCGCCAAAAATATTGGATGGGTCCCGGCTAGTCTGAAGTAAATTTATATAATATTGAATTGTTTAATTAAAAAAAGATGCTGTAAATTTTATATAATCGCATATTTTTTTATATTTTTAATTAGAATTTTTATACGTTAAAAATATGTGATATGATATTGTGAAATACGGTGTCAACCAGTCTCACAATAAAAACTCCGTCAACAAAAGACTATACTTACGTTGATTCCATTTGCTTCAACATATATGTGTGAGACTGGATTTTCAAATCTGGATTTTTGAAATAGTTGCTTGTATATTTTTCTTTTTTTTAAATATTTTCCTAATTTTTAAAATTTTGCTTCTTCCAATAAATTTTCGTTGGCGTCCAATGATTTTTATTTATAGAAATTGGCTCGTGGTCAAAAAAGATTTGCGCACCACTTCTCTATGCGATTGAAGAAAACTGTCTTCTGTCGTTTCGGTCAACAAAATATATTCTGATCTGATATAACATAACATTGTTTTGAGTCCAAAAAAATGTACTCTTTATCTTAATATCATTTAGTGGCTTTTAATGCCACCCCAGTACTCAGTAGTGTTTGGTTCTGAAATCTATGACGGATTATTTATGACTGTCATCTAATTTTCCGATAACTTCTGGGGCCGGACGATTGCCGAATGGCTAGGGCACTGGCATTTGGTACCAATGTCTGTGGGTTCGATTCCCACTCTTCGCATTGACGTTTGTAGCCTTTCGGAATCGGCTTTAAGCAGTAGATCACGGTCTTATTAGCCCTCGTGTAGTAAAAATTGACTGTATCGTTCAAAACCAAACCGATAACTTCTGGCAGAGAAACCCATTCACCTTTGTTTGCAAATTTTTGAATGGCACTTCCACGCACGTAACAACTACCTGGAAGTACTTGCAAAGTTTCCGCTTTAGATAACTGTCAGTAAGCCATTGAGGCATTGACGTTAAAAAGTAAAAAGTGCCAAAATTCCGAAACGTAGTTTTTCCGTGATACGAGGGTCTGTTCCAAGGTTAATGGCGTTGAAAAGAAGGTAAGTTCCTAGATCAGAACTAAACCAAACTAGCTAGGCACTTACCTTCTTTTCAGTGCCATTAGCCTTGGAACAAACCCTTGTATCAGTGAAAAAATACTTTTAAGATATTTCGGCACTTACCCTCTTTTAACATCAACGCCTCAATTGCAAAACTGAACGGGAGCACAACACAACCTTTGTATGTCTAGAAATGGATTAAATATAATAATCTTATCATTTTCAAAATATGGGATTGCCTTAAAGTCAAACGGTTTCTGACAAGGCCAAGATGTGTTCATATTACAAGTGAATATGATTAAAACCGGCCATTCTCCCCTCCCCCCTCGAACATTATCAAACATGTACTCGAAGCACACGCCTTCGTGAGTTTTAAGATTGTAAGATTGATTAATGATGTGCTGTTAAAGAGTGATTTAATTAATGGAAGATAAATCGTACATCCTGATGTAATGGCTTTTATAATGGCGAGAGATTAGGACTCTATTGAAAAGTTAGCCCAGTCATTTTTAGAGCGGGAGAAATAGTATGAATAAGTAACTAGCCGTGGTATTGCACCTGAACCAGGGTATCGAGGCACGTTAATTTCACTGATTCAGGGGTTTATCAAAGGAGTTTAAGTTCTCTTCAGTTTTATACTCAAAACTACTACTAATCGGCAGTATGTTTATTTGCAAGCCAAACACGTGTTTTCTTTTGTTTTAAGGTATCTGCCTACCTTGAAATGCCTGTTTTGGTGCAGAATTTTGACATGTTTTATTGCTCTATTTCAAAGGACAGCCTTTTAGGATTCTAAAGCTGCTTTACTTTTATTCGTACGATCAATGGAAGAGGACTTATGGCCAATTTAATAAACCGAAAGCTATATAAAATGACCGGGAGTAGTATCTTTAAATGACATTTCTAGAAAACTAATGTTTTAGTTACTTTTGTTAACGAGATAGCTAATAATTTTAAAAGCTTTTAATATATTTCAATAAAATTTTACAATATTGGTTTACATATTACTAGGGTGCAGTGGCCCTGTTGACAAAGTAAGAGAGCCGGGGATCTGCACATCTATGGTTCGATGCCGGTCGCTGACAAATCCACCGCCGTGTATACGAATGGCGGATGGTGCACTAAAAATCTGTCGTGGCTGCAATGTCCTCCAAGTCCTCAAATTTGCCTCTAGAGGTGCGGGGTCAAGTGTCCCGGTCTCGTCAATTGATTCGGTTCAAAATTACGGGTTCGGTCCTTTAGCCAAGTCGGACTCGGACACATGTGGTGCTATTAAAAACCTGAGCCGCACCCCTTCCCAATAGCCGTTAAGGACTTGAACTGACAATATACTGTCGGTAAAGGGGCATCAATCACAATACCCATATTATTAACTATGTTTTGAAATAAAAGCTAAGCTATGTGTGTTAATTTAATAATTCTACATGTACCTATACTTATGCATTTATTTAAATCAGTGGTTTTTCGCTTTTTTTTTTGGTAGGGTAAGTATGCCGAATATGAGACCTTGCCTAATATAAGACCCCACCTTACAGGACGTATGAAGTACTGCCACCTGACGACTGGAGCGTAAAACAGCAGTGTATTGCATCATTCGTAATCGGTGAGTCAGTCGAGTGTTTGCAAGCACACACAAAGGTGCAGTATTATTTTTCCTGAATGTGTGATCGTTGACATTTTTGCACCACCATTTTCATTGGCTGTTTTCACCTTCAAGGTAAGACTCTTATTAAAACTGTTAGTATTAGATAGGTAGCTATAAATGTGTAGTGTAAACATGCCTGTTAGTTTTGAAGCTAACGTCAATCCTAACCTAAAAAAATTCGTTGGCATGTTCAACAACATTGTCGTGTCCAATATGAGACCCCAAAGCATGCCTAATATGAGATTAGGTCTCATATCAGGAATTTTAGTTTTCACTCTCACAGCCTTGTTTCCTTTGAAGCTGCAGATGCAATGACGCCCAGGCGAAATCCACAACCATGTAGTAGTAGTGACAATGTGAAAGGTTTTGATCAAACAACAAGTTTAAACCAGTTCTTAGAGACTCCTGAAGAAATAAGGGTTACCTGAGAAGAACACCTCGAAACCAAGTAGGGTCCGTAAAGCCGATATTATCACATCATCTACCTTTAAAAATAAATTGATGGATAACATTAATAAAAGAACTTCAGCATATTCGAAAAAAAACTTTTTTTCCTACAAGAAAAAAAAGGAATAGACCTAAAATATAAGAAATCAAAGGATAAACACTGAAAAGGGGAAGAAGATAAAAAAGAAAAAGAATAAGGAAACAATAAAGGGAAAAAATGCAAAGGCAAAGGCAAAGGGGTCCCTACAGGAAGACAAAAATTAAGGATGGATTAAAATGCAACACTAGTTAAAAAACTGAGAACGAATAAGCCAAATTTTAGCTATAATGATCTCAACTCAATTAAAAATGATAAAAACGTCCTCTCCATGACAGCAGTAATGATGAAATCGACGCTGAATGCCTTTTTAGTGGTTGTTTATTTTCAGAAGACAAACGGGGACAGCAGTGGCGTCAATGTAGAAGATGTATCAGGTGGTCCAATTAAGATTGTGGAGCGGACAAACTCTTAATTTGTAAACAATGTGAAACGTTTGAATCTAAAAACAAAAAGTAAACAAAACCTGGTGAGTAAACCAACTAATTTGCTTAAAATTTCACTTTTCTTTTCCATCTATTAGTGTATATAGGTAACAGGTTTCTAATTAGTGTGTACAGTTTTGTTTTTTATGAACTTTTCAGTAATTCTAATTTTTTTAGTGTTGTAGAATGGTGGTCTCATATTAGGACTACTTATTTGCAAATTTCAAAAAATGAAACAGTTGTGTTCATAGAAGTTATTTCATACAAGAAAATTGTAAGATTATTTTAATTTTCTGTCATTGTTATATGTAACAAAATATAAGCGCTTAAAAGAATATCAAGTTGATACTATAATCCCTCACTTACTTTCCTAGTTATATATGAAAATCAAAAGGGGTCTCATATTCGGCATACTTACCCTATATTTCAGTTATTTGCAATGTCATACAACTTTTACTTCAGTACACAGGTAAGTATCACAGGAGTATATAGCACAAAGGAAATTAAAATACATTTAATTGAGGGTAGGGTGCCTAAGTACTAAATTGTACGAAGAATTTAGAAAAAAAAATCCTTATGTTTTAAAATCTTATGACATTTTTACCAAAATATTTGTTTTCATTATTTTATATCACATTTGAACTAAAAGTATATAATTTTAATCAGGTGTATACTTTTGAAAAAAAAAAATTATCCTAACGTTGCAGATATCTTAATGAAAGAAAAGTTTTAAGAATTTGTGGCAAGAATTTAGCTGATACTAAATTTTAAACTGGGAAAATAATATAAGTTAAAGGATTTAAATCCTTATATTTCTTTCATTTTAGATAAAGAATAAATTAAAAAACCACAACAATTTACTTGTTCATAACACTACGATTTTATGTGTGTTATTTCTTACTGTCATAAATTAACTAAATGTATCTTTATTTATCTAAAAGCACTTTATGTGAAATATAAAGCGTAAAGAAAGATCAATAGTACAGAAACCAAGGGGATGAAATGCCTGAATTTTCCTCTTTAAAGGCACTCATATAACGAGACATTTTTATCACTTTATAAACTCATCAATCAAGAACAGATTTTAAAAGGCTGACAAAAAAAGAAGTTTCACATCTGGCAGTTTACACGCATTAATGACTTTGCAGTTTAAAATCGTAAAGAAGTGTCTATTTTTCGAGTAAGAGAGCAGAGAAATTTATCTCCATAAGCGATAAATTAATATTTTGCGAACGACTCGAGCATTCTATCAACCAGAAAGCGTGGGATTCAGTGCTCCATTCTTTAAAACATGCCTTGTGTGTCTAGGAAATATTTTTGTATAAACTCAATGCGACATTTAAAGATTCGTTGTTATTTTGATATAAAGAGTCGTATACAGCCCTATTGTCTTATGATATTTTTAATTTTGTAAATAATTCTTCCCATGATTAGTATTCGAATAACTTCGGTTGAATAAATTTGCAGTAAATGTCATCATGACTTCTCGGTGCTGCAACTTTGGTTTATATTATTCATTTCTGATGGATATTCTAATTTCATCTTCATTTTCTTGTAGAAAGAATAATGTATTTTTGTTCTTTGTTATCAGGATACAAGAATGAAAACTTAATTATTAATATGCATTTAATATACATTTCTCTTGCATAAGTCTAACGATTAAAAAAACTAATATTATAAATCTTGCTTAAAAAGTACTGATTAGTAATTAATACTGCACGCCATACCTATTTCAGTGCTTGAAAATGTTGCTTTAACAGACTGCTTAATGGTCTTTATGTGCCAAATTAACGAGTAGCTTGAAGTGTTTAATTAATTGAGGAGTCTGTCTGTTGTAATGCACATGAAATCTCCGTTAGAAGCCGCTTACATTGTAGGGGTGGTAGAAATATGTAAAATTTAAAACGTCATGTAACGAAGTTCTTTTCTAACTACGGGTTAATTTCATTTGTGTATTTTGACAATAATCATTGCTGCTTACAAAAGTAAATTCCCGAACAGAAAATATTCATCACGTTATGTGATGGGAAATGGCTACTCGATTGTTAATTTAAACCGCACAGTTGTCCTCAGATAATTGACTATCCGGATAGAGGAATGTTGGTCTTTCTGGGAATAACTTTGCTACGCATAGCATTGCACAAACAAAAGCAGAAAGAGAGTTAAGCTAAGTTTATCTCCTGTATTCAGAGTTCAATTGCCTCTAGTCTGCTGGGATGTAATAAAAGTTCTCTGGATTTGATGGTGGGAGGAATCCTTTTTCCATTTGCAGCCTGCAAAGAGAATGGTGGAGGATATTGTAGAATAATAGTCGACCTTTCCTGAATTCTAACAAAATAATTCCAACATAAGTGTTAATTGTAAACAACATTTCAGAGGAATGGGGATTGAAGTGAAAGCAACTTGCATTGTTAGGTGTGACATAACGTCACTATGTAGAAAATTAATTACCATTTCAGAGTTTAAATATTAAATATAATTATCAATATGAACTTCAATTAACTACTATATTTAACTTCATTAATTTATATCATCTCTTTAGTTAATTATTCGCTAGCTGTATTAAAATTAACTTTTCTCGGTTAACTTAATGATTAAAATGTAACTTATAATTTTCCAGGTAAAGTTTGAATTCTTAAAGCAATTACATTGCTATTATCTCCAATAATTAAACATATCCACAATAATAAAATCGATACACGTATTTGAAATCGTATGGCGATTCGAATCCATCACTTAACTGTAATTTAACTGATAAACACGTGCAAGATAGAGAATGTATTCATACGCAGAGTTTGCCCTAATAATAATAACAATGTAATCGCAGTTTTTAGCATTTATTTTTTAATATAGTCTTTTGCTACAGCTAGCATATGTAAATTATTCAATTATCCCTTCCTGCAAGTGTGATTTGATTAATATGTACAAAGGGAAATGCGATCTATTTTTCAGAGCGCAAGCATACTAGCTCTGGGCTGTGAACAGGCTAGGAGTGACGCTCGCTTGCATACTCTGGCGAAAAAAAAACGTTTTTCGCCATGAGTGTTGTTGGTTGTGAGCAGGGTGAGTTCCCTCAGTTATTCTTATCTTCAGATATATATATTGCGACACTGGCTGGCATAAGACTGCATAATTGCTGTTATCCTTACAATTATTACGATGTCTTCGAAAAATAAATAATAATTTAAATTTAAAACTTGTGGCAGTATATTTCTGTGGTAAAGCTTCTGTTTAAGAGAGGGCATATATATATATATATATATATATATATATATATATATATATAGCAAAATGCTGAATACATCCATAAATTAAAAGCTCAATTGCCACTGTTAAAATTACTTATACAAGTCATAAACTTTTAAGGTTTAATTGTCCAATACGTTACACCTGAAAGCAATGCATGCAGTTGTCATTCACACATTAAAAGAATTCTAGTTTGTGAGCCAACAATATAATTGTGGAAAGTATTTTGAATGGGAAGGTTTCAAATAGCAATCCATAACTATTTTACCTCAAATTAGTTAGGAAAAGAAGAAATCTGGTCGTATCAAAAGCATTCATTATACATTCTACGAACAAGTTGAAATATATTTTTAGCGCAATTTATTTTAATGGATTCCTAAAACACGGGTACTCTTTCATTGAAAAACTCTTTCATTTAATTATCTTGCGAATGCGTTAATATATTTTACACTATTTGAATTCTATTTATCATAATCAATCTTAATCTGGTAATTATGTACAGCCTTTTTTTGTAGTTTTTGCAATTACTGAAGCAAGTTTTTTAGATAATCTTTTAAATTTCCATAAAGAAAAGCAGTCTTTGCGAAACCACAATTTTTTTTTTAATGAACCATGATTTATAACAAAGCCATAAATAATTTTTAAATGATTATTAAATTCTTGAAAGAAATATACTTAGAAATATTACGCGTTCTCACTCGCTGTATTCTAATACATAATTCAATCTCTGCTCGTTGTACTAGAGACATGATTAGTTTAGTTAAGTAGCAATTCGTCTGTTCAATCTATTAACACGTATCTATTGCACTAATAACAGTTCAGCTAATTGGAACAGAGATATAATAAACTTTCGTTACTGCAGGATAACATGTACCTTGCATGGGAATAAATATTTTTATTCAACATTCTGGAATGTACATCTGTACCCATTTCGATGCGAATACCGATACATAACCATGGTAAAATCATTTGAAATAAAACAAGTTGCATGCAACAAAGAATGGATAAAGTTTATGTTAAATGGGAAATCTTATTGTTTCGAGAATTCCTTCGCTAACTAAATGTAATATCAAGATATTTTAAATAAATGTTATTGAAAGTTGTGCACCTTGAAAGTAACTGAAATTTTAAAATTGAGTGTAGTTTATCAGATTATTTATTAGTGAGAAATATTATTGTTTGGATATTTCAAGATTAAATATTCGAAAAAGTTGACAGATAAACATTTATAAAAATATTTTTTTATCAAACGAAATGTTATGGCGTCATTACTCTTCTCTTGCGTTGCGCTCTGTTCAGTGAGAAGGAAAATCAAATCTTCAGGACAATCAGGTCTCCGGAGCAACAAAACACACATTGAAGTCATTTTCAAGACTTTATTTGGACATACAAATACATCGGACAGACTCCCTGTGAAAAAGTGGGCGAGAAAAACACCAAATTTCGGCTGTGGCCAGCCCCTATAATGTATGGGTTGACAGAAAATGCGTGCCTCCATAAAACCTCCAACAAAAAATAATGCTTACCAAAAATAGGAGACCAACACATCACCTACAGTCATTCAGACATAAAGACCAGAATTGCTATCCTAAACAAGATATCAGACAGTCCTCCAAATCCTCCAACCACGAGTGGGGTTCGTCAAGAAAACTCAATGATGGCCAGGACCTTCCCCAAGACGATAGAAACTGTTCTAGACAGATGGCGATTGCCTCCCAGTCACCACACACTGCGATAAAGCCATTCCAGAATCAGAGGATATGGACGGGAGGAGGGACTACAAGGCATCTATCCTGACAATAGCACAGATCTATCACTCTATCTGGAACACTTGCGGAGAGACCGCTTCATAAATATATCAGTGTATGACATCCATTTTGTTTTATGAGTTAGGCTTAACAAGTTAAAAGTAAAGTTAAAAAAGATTATTTGCTATCTAAACCCAAATATTTTTTTTAGAAACAACGTAATATAGACACAAATCAACTTTATTTCGACTTTTAGACGGCTGTAATAAACGGTTATGACAGTTTCAAAATTGCTTGCCACCTTTAAAAATTTTTCTCGGCATAAAATATCTTTTCATTGTAACGCATTTTAGTTATGATATTCATATTCATTGGAGAATTATCTCTTTTCCGCCACCTTTTGAGTTATCATAGTGTTTCATTTAAATTAATAAGAAGTATTCATTTTATATACTCAGAACTTGAAAATGTAATCATGAGTGAGCCATTCATTCAACGTGATTCATGAATCGTCGTTAATTTAAGACACATTGAATGAGAGAATTTTTTTCACAGTAAAACAGTTTTTCATTATATTATTTTTTTAATATCTATATTTTTAATTTAGCCATATATATATATATATATATATATATATATATATATTTATTTATTTATTTATATATATATAATATTAAAAAAATAGTAATTTCTTAATTCAACACTCGTAACATTTAAAAAATATTAACTCTTCAATTTAGTATTCAAAATTACATACCCCTTTTTCATCTCTTAAGTTATTTAATTCCCTTTGAGCATTCGTGTTAAATTCTAAAAAATAATTCCAAATTCCAATATGGTCATCCCAGTAAAACTTATGTAAAAATCCCATTGTTACAATCTTTGGTCACACCAGGAAATATCATTAAAGATTGCTGTCTTTTTTACGAAAAGAGACGCGGCGCGGCCTCCTACAAATTTAAATCAGTTCTGCACATCAACAACAACTTTAAACCAATCAACTATTAAGACACACCCTTTTGTCACGTGATGGATTGAAGTTTATATAAGTTTTGACGTCCAAAATTAGGACGCACTCCTGTACTTCCTCTTGCCGCATTCATCCCGGCGGAGCGGTCGGCGAATTTAATAAACATGTAGTTCGAGAAAGTTGTGTTATGATTTGTGTGCCCGAGGGTTGATATGATGCGGGAATGGATTTAAACATTTGTGATGCACGGCCGGGCGACAAGTCATCCATTTTACCCTCAATTAGATGAAGCAAGATGAATCATAATAAAAACTATGCCACTCAGCCCTCCATTCTTCGGCCCGCGTCCCTGTCATTACGTTAAGTCGGCTGGAATACCTCCCCTCGGATACAGGCAGCAATTTTAAGCCGCCGTTAGTCGATTCCAACAGAAACAACCCTCGACTTTCAAATGTGAGATATAGGACTAACCTTCAACTTGAATGGATAACTTTACTCGGTAAAAATATTGTGCTGAGTGTGTCGCGTAAAAATCCCGTGGATTCCCACGATTGTGGGTACAAGATCAGTCTGCGGCGTCCCTAGTCCATACTTGTGGGATCTCCGATCTAAACGAATTTCTATTTTAGAAGAGGAATATTTCAGCTCCTACGGTGATGTTTGATTACGAACAACTTTAGTCAACTCCCATATCATCTCTTCAACATTTATCTTTGAATAAAACAGCTATTGCGATGAGAGGAGAAATGAACGCTGCTGATCAATGGTTCCCAAACTGCGAGTACCGTCCGAAGAAAATTTTCGCATGCCTGACAACAGTGTGCGTAAGCCCAGTAACAAGCGGGGAGAGGGAGATGCCCCGACGAACTGGTCGACGGACATTTTTCGAGTCACTCGATACAACCAGCGTGGATAATAGTGCTTTTGAAAACATTGGTGCTACGATCGTTAATTTGACAGAAACTTTCTTAGTTGGAACTCCGCTGTGTTTCCGAATTGAGAAAACTTTGCCTAAGAGTTATTTCTGCAAATGTTACAAACTTTACTTCGGAAAGGATATTGTTCACCGTACAGGACTTTCAGCAGAGGAGCACACAGCGATAAAGAAATTTTAAGAAGAGAAGATAATTTGTATGTGTCGGAGAAATTAAATGGGTAAAATTAATAATGAAAAAAAAATGCATATAAGCAATTTGAAAATAATTAAATAATAATAATTATAATAATAACAGAATTTTTGTGAGTACCACTTCAGCAGGTAAGAACGTTTTATAAATTATGTAATTAATAGTTTGAGATTGAGAACATTTTTGAATAATTTACTACAAATTTTGATCTTCAGAACTGATCTTTTTTGATTTTTGTGTTTATATTTTCAGTTGATAAAGTGTTTAAGTTTGATTTACATTTTGATAGAATTTTAAGTGTATATTGTTCATATTATAAAGGTAAAGTCTTACGTGATTTCTTGAAAATATTTAATGGGAAGGATAATGCTTAGAGATGGTTATACCTAAATGGATGTGTCAGATTTAATAAAATAGAAGATTTGTTGTGGAAATATAAGAATTTGAAATAATGAATAATAATAAACTGACACATTTCCATTTGTGAGCAGAAAAATTAACAAATTCATGTTCTCAGTAGATTTATTTGACTATTGAGATGAATTCAGTAAAATGAATGTTTTGTTTTTATTTTGGATTGCACTAAAGAAGTTTTGAGACTTATATTTGATAAAATGATTATAAGTGTGTGTTTTCTGTATATTTTTTATAATATTTCTGTGTTCTTTTTCTAGTACTGAATATTTTAGTGTTTTAAGAAAACTAATAATCTTTGATTACGTAAAATTGAAATGTTAAAAGAGTGTAGTAACTGTATAGGTACTTGTTTTTCGCATCCAGTTCAAAATCGTCGCGGAGAAGAAAAAAGAAAATACATTAATATTAACTTACTGCCGTGTTCGGGCGCTTTGGTGTAAACAGACGAGCGTTTGGACGCCAATTCGACTATAAATTTGAATGTCAGCGGTAATCTGATAAACAATCACGAAAGAGTCAAACTTGTTTTGATTCAGTTAACCTAGAAATTTTGCGGTTTTCAAGTTAAGCTTTCTAAATCTAAACATATGATGCTTCTTGTTTTGATTTTGAAAATTAACTGCATGGATAACTTAGTAATTATTTCAGACATCAAGGAAATTTTATAATTTAGGTATTTTGTTTGACATATTACGTTTGATTTTGAGCCCTCGTGAGTAGTTTTACGAATTTAAGTAAAGGAGATATCCGGAGGTTCAAGTCGACAGTTAAAAGGCGTAATTGCAGTTTTCATATAAACGGAACGTCTTTATAACATGACTTAGGGTGCCAAAAAACCACAATTGGGGAATTAAAAACCATTGTATGTTAAATTTGGTTCATCCGCCCCAGAAAATTCTCGAAATAGAAATAATGAAGAAAAATAAATAAATCGAAAAGATAATATTATAATGAGAGATATGTTTTGAGATATTGAATACAAATGGTAAATATTTAGGAACTTTACAGCGAGGATTCATACCAAAATGTTATATAAGAAAAGAAAGAAAAATTTAGAGTTAGAGAATGGTATTTTTGTGGATAGTATCTTGTACTGAAATTTGAACATTAAAATTATATTACTAAAAGTAATGGATAAATTTGACATTTAATTATAATAGATTGGTTGTGCTAATTTCTATTTTATACATTTAAAAACCAAGGTATTTTATTATTGTGTGTTTAATAATTTCATATGTTGTGTATTTTTGATTCTATTGATTAAGAAAATCAGAGATCCACTTTCATTTTTTTGGCTACTTCTCTGTGTTTTTTTCCTCAGGATCTCGTAATTTCATTTGTATAATTATGCTGTTATTCTACACGAATAGAAGATTTTTTTGTGTGTTTTGTGTTTACATTTAGATTGGGATTTTTTTCGTTGTTTTGTCAATTGCCCTGGTAGATCACTACTATATTTTAAAGTGTATTTTTACAATGTGTATTTACAATATATTTTTCAAGTAATTTTTTTTAGTAATTTAAAATTTTTTAAAGTAGATTTAATTGATTTTCTGCTGAGATTTTGTTGTGTGGGGAGACGTCCCTATTCAACAGGTTCCCAAAACATGCTTATTCAACAGGTTTCAAAACATGCTTATGTAGAAGTTTTAACGTTAGTATAATGTGTATTTTTTTATGTGAAATTTAAATAGTTGTTACAAATTGCTCATAATGTCATGTCATTTCATCACGTGATTTAAAATTTTTTTTGCTATAGCTAACTTTTGCTGACAATACATAAAGAAACTATTCCAAATTTTTGTTAATGCCCATTCTTCTCACTCATCTGAGTGATACTGCTCTCCAATGCAGGCATTGTAGGTCAGCCTCTTCTCGGATGGGGGGGATATTCTATAATATTAAAAAACTAGTAATTTCTTAATTCAACACTCTTAACATTTAAAAACTATAAATTCTTCAATTTAGTATTCTAAATTACATACCCCATTTTAATCTCTTAAGTTATTTAATTCCCTTTGAGAATTCATGTTAAATTCCATTATTGCAGCCTTAGGCAATATCATTAAAGATGGCTGACCTTTTAACGATAAGGGACGCGGCGCGGCGTCACTACATATTTAAATCAGTTCTGCACATCAACAAAAACTTTAAACCAATCAACTATTAAGACACACCCTTTTGTCACGTGATGGATTGAAGTTTATATAAGTTTTGACTTCCAAAATTAGGACGCACTCCTGTACTTCCTCTTGCCGAATTCATCCCGATGGAGCGGTGGGCGAATTTAATAAACATGTAGCTCGAGAAATTTGTAAAATGATTTGTGTGTCCGAGGGTTGAGATGAATTGCGGGAACTGTTTTAAAAACGTTTGTGATGCACGGCCGGGCGACATCTCATCTTTTAACCTCAAGTAGAAAGGCGAGAACAGTCTTCCAAAGCTACCACTCAGCCCTTTATTCTTCGGCCCGCGTCCGTGCCATTACATATATATATATATATATATATATATATATATATATATATATATATATACATATATATATATATATATATATATATATATATATATATATATATATATATATATATATATATATATATATATATATACATATATATATATATATATATATATATATATATATATATATATATATATATATATATATATATATATATATATATATATATATATATATATATATATATATATATATATATATATATATATATATATATATATATATACATATACATATATATACATATACATATACATATATATACATATATATATATATATATATATATATATATATATATATATATATATATATATATATATATATATATATATATATATATATATATATATATATATATATATATATATATATATATATATATATTAACCAGATATTACAATAATGTCAAATTTAGTATTTATGGAAAGTTGCAAACTCGACGAATGCGTATTGATATGTTTAAAACTGTCTGAACGGTAGTGTGCTTTTCAAAGCGAATACCTAACATAACCTCAAAATTTTCTTCAATTTTTAAAAGTGTTGAATATTTCTAAATTGCTAACACACGTGACTTTCATGTGCTCACATGAAGCTTTCATAAGATTTTTCGTAAAGCATTCTATTACGATGATAATGTTTTTAATTTATGTTTATTAATGCATTTTTAATATTAATTTTAATAGTACTTTATAACGATTTGTGTTAGATTTCTTATTTTTAATATTACTTTTACTTTTAATTAATAATAGCACACATCCATTTCTCTGATTGGAACGCTTTTTCATTTTTGTGGCCATATTCCAATGTACTTTGAATACCACGTTTTAAAAATAAAATAAATTGAAATTAAGGTGTGATTGTTGAAATATTTTAATAATAGCTTATAACACGTACTACGCTGTTGAGTACATTGAAATTAAATACAACTGTCACTGTAGGCAATTAATGCAAAAAACAAATAAAAAAATATATTTATAAAAAAATCGTAACGTATATTTTTATAGACAAAATAATGTAGAAGAAAATATTCATATTATATCTAATAGAACATACTAAAGAAAACAGTATAGTTAATATAGTGCAGTTTTAGAAACATTTGTTTTACTGTATTTTAATATTTTTTTGGATAATGTCCAATAGTCTACCGCATTAGAAAGAAAAAAAAATATATATTTTGTCAATTTATATCGTTGTTATGCACGTGACGATAAATTAATTTAAAGTATTAAAAAAAACCACGTGATCAGTATTTAATAAATTAAATAATAAAAATTAATATTTAAAAATTCACCAAAAATCAGAAAATAGAGGTAAAGATTCCAAAAAGATTTCGTTTTAAAGGAATTTTTATGATCTTTCTCGTGATATATGCTTTATCACCCTTCAATTATTATTTTAAATACAAACTTTAAAGAATGTTTCAAAAACAGCTTAAAAATTTAATTTAAAAAATTCTAAAAAGAATTTCTCAAAAATATCTCTTAGTGCACCCCTACACTATAAGAAGAATCGCCATGCAAAATTTCAGTCCTTTAGGTCCAGCGGTTTGGTCTGTGCGTTATATATCAGGCAGTCAGTCAGTTACGGAAATGTTTATATATATATAGATTATACTTTTCTCTTGATCAAAATATATAAAAATATTTTTTAACTTCTAACATCTTTAAATAAAAAATACCGTACACCTGAATGGTTTATGTTCGGCGCGTGTTCATTTATGAATTATAATTATGAAACAACTTGTAGTGTCTTGGATGATAGCACACTAAATAACTATATTTTGTTATTTATATTTGTGTTAAATAATTTTATTTTTTAACGCGCATGAATTTTGATTATCGTTTGCTTGCAGAATGGCAATGAGAGAATCCGGAACAATCTCAATTACGCCATGTAGCTGAAGCTGCAACTCATTGCATTCGAATTGTTAGAGAGACTTCTGAACAATCTGAAGCACGACGGTATGCAGATGCTGCTGCTCATCGCTTAGTCCAAGAGCGTCAGAGCCAATCTATTCGTTTTTAAGCACTGAATTTCAATGAGTTTTTAGTAGAAGCAAACAACTGTGGGGCTATGAATGTTATTTGCCAGTTCTGCAATTCAAGAAATTTTTCTACTGAACTTCCTTCTGATGGAAAATTTGCAAGTTGTTGCCGTAAAGGAAGAGTAAGATTACAGAGATCCATAGAAGCTGACGGAAATGTATTGAATTAACCAAATTTTCTTCTTGAATTAATGAATAATCCAGACCACCAGGACTATAAAAGTTTTGGTCAAAACATTCGAATTTTCAACAGTGCTGTTTCATTTGCATCTATAGGTACCCAAATAGTTGATTTAAACTTAAGTGGATCTCATGTTCAAGATCGAATTTGTCCCCGTACAAGTCACATTCAACCACTGAATGGTCCAGATCCACAGTATGTCCAACTGTAGGTTATATATGTATGTTATATATGTATGTTATATATATATATATATATATATATATATATATATATATATATATATATATATATATATATATATATGCACACAGGCTACAGAAATCCAAGTAACTCATCCAGCCAATGAGAAAAACAAAACACATGTTCTTGATCAGATCGATCGCTTCTACAGAGAGCACAATCACCTATCTCACACATATCGCATGCTTCGTTAGGTTCACGCTAGAGCAAATGAAGAAGCCTATGAGGCATGTGAATCTATTCCTGTTGTAAATATGGTCTTCAAACAAGACTTTCATTCAGAACCGCACAGGTATCACGCTTCTACTTCAAATGAAATTGCAATGGTCTTTGCCAACAGTGATGGAGAGCCGCCTTTCAAACGTGACATACGCGTTTATCCATTAAAGTCTTAAAATCCACAGTAACCATTCATCAATATTAACATCCTCAGCCCAAACTTGGATCCAATGTCTTACCCAATTTTATTTCCATACGGAGAGAGTGGTTGGCAACCTAACTGGAGATGTGAGACATACGATGGAGCACAATGAAATCAAACTTAAGTAAACGTGACTATACTTCAATACAAAGCTACATTGACAGCCATCAGAGATGAATTGAATCATATTTTCACTGCGGGTAAACTAACACAACAATGGATTGTTGATTCTTATCTTCAGGTAGAAGCAAATAATCTATATTTCATCCGAACACATCAGAAACAATTAAGAACTGAACTCTACCAAGGACTTTCAGACCATCTTGAAAATGCTGTTGAAATTGATTCTGTGCGAGTTGGAATTTCGATTATTTTGCGTTCATCTTTTGAAGGATCAAACAGACATATAAGAGAGCGGTGAGCTGATGATATGTCCATCTTCGCCAAACACGGTACACCAGATCTATTCATTACATTCCCAGCAAATCCTAAGTGGCAAGAAATCCTCGAAAACTTAGGACCAGGAGAAATGACATATGACCTCCCTGATTTGGTGGCTCGAGTTTTCTAATTGAAAAAATCCCTCATGCAATATATAAAAGTTCATGGTGTACTTGGAAAATCAATAGCTCATGTCTATACGATAGAATTTCAAAAACGTGGACTTCCACATGCACATATTTTAATTGTTTTAAGACCGGCAGACAAGTTTTCATCGGCCGAACATATTGATCGTTTTTTGAGTGCAGAAATTCCAGATTGTTCACTGAATCCACGTTTGCATGAAATTGTTAAAAAATGCCTGATGCATGGACCATGTGGAATAAACTATTATCGAGCTTCTTGCATGGAAGACATGAAGTGCAAGAAAATGTTTCCCAAACAATTTCAAAATGAAACAACAGAAAATTTTAGTGGCTATCCTTTATATCGCAGACGCTCTTCGGGAATAACAGCTGAGGTACGAGGAACTATATTGGGCAACAGATACATTGTGTCTTACAATCCATACCTTTTGTTGAAATACAATGCACATATAAATGTGGAAGTTTGCACTTCTCTCCGTGCAGTAAAATATATTTACATATATATTTACAAAGGATTTGACTGTACAAACATGGTTTTGACTACTGGAGAAAACTTAAAGAATGAAATAGCAAACTATATTGATGCTCGATATGTCAGTGCACCGGAAGCAATGTGGCGATTGCTTGAATCAAAAATGCATGACCATTCTCATGCAGTAATTAGACTGCCAGTTCACCTTCCTAATCAACAAAGCATTATTTTTGACGCTTTACAAGAAGAGGAAGCTTTAGAAGCTGCACATTCCAGAAAGACTAAACTTGAATCATGGTTCCAATTAAACCAAAGAGTAACAGAAGCACACCAAATGTTGTACACTGACATTCCTTACAACTATGTTTATATTCGTAATATCTTGGAAAAAAGACAAAGAGGAGGAAACAAGATAGTCGTAAGAATGTTTATCATTAGTGTTAAAGAAGAAGAAAGGTTCTACTTGAGAATGCTACTGCTACATGTCCCTGGAGCAACAAGCTTTGAATTTATCAGAACTGTGGACAAACAGTTTATGATACTTTCAAGCAACAGCTTTCCTCAGACATTTATTGGACTCAGATGAGGAATGGGATTTTTGCTTACAAGAAACTTCCGCATATCAAATGCCGAAACAACTACGTCAAACATAACATAAAACCAACAGTATACATAAAACCAACGGAAATACAAGGAAAATTGTTTAATGACAATAGATATTTCACAAGAAATGAAGTTCACAACGAAATATTAAAAAAAAAATAAAAATGATATTGAAAAAAAAATAAATATTTTTTTTTGTTTTTATAAACACTTAAATCCAATATTTCATTCTTATTGCATAATGTTTCAATTTTCACAATAGTTACGTTTGATACTGTTAACAGACATAATTTAATATTTTATAATTAATACATGTAATAGAATTAAGTAAAGTGATGCTATTATGTGGAGTTCAGATTTCATTTAAATTTAAAAAATTGCATCTTAAATGGATCATAATAGTGCTGATATTGCATAATTTTAAATAATTAAATGTGTATAATTTAATAAAAGAAATTAGAGAAGCTCTTAAGTATACAAATAATATTGACTTTGCAGATGTAAATTGATAAAAATTAAAATTAACACGTCATTTTTGACGGGCTAACCACTAGTTTACAAATATTTATACAGAAAACAAAAATCGTCACAACAGAAATATTTAAAAATTTTCTTATTGACTGCAATTTTGACCTAAAATATGGACGCTTTAAGCTACGGGAATACATTTTCTCGATATATTTTTTTCTTAAATTTATGTTGTTGTTGGTTATGTCCCCTGTCTGGAAGTATTTCCGACCAGGTCCATACAGGCTTGGTATAACGGTTTATAACAGCACCACAAGGTTCAGAGTCCGACTTAGCCAGGTGTCACCTTGATTTTAACCGAGCAACCCCAGTGGTGACATCTGGGGGTTTTCTACCTTCCCCTATCCTCTCTGACATCAAAAATATACTTTCCAGTCTACGATTTTAAAGTGTCTATAAACTTATATTTTAATCTTAAATGAAATTATAAATTTCACTATGGGACAAAAATATACTTCACTATCTTCATATAACATGATATAAATCAAAGCGGTCAAACAAATGTTTTATCTTTCAACCGGTTAAAAGATAAATGTCCTATTTTATGAAATTATTTAATCATAAGTTTAATTTTAAGATTCTATTTTATATTTCTACAAATCTATGGAGTCTTTTAGACGCAAGAATTGATTTTAAAGGAGTATGATTTCTAGCCAAGCCATAACTAATTTTTTATAATTGTTCTATCCGTGAAATGAATATAATTAAATATGTTATAGGTTCTTACTCGCTGTATTCGTAAAGCGCGTAATTCAATCTCGGTGTGTTTTACTACAAACATGATTAGTTTAGTTAAGTTAAAATGTGTCTGTTGAATCTATTAACACGTATCTATGGCACAAATAACAGTTCTGCTAATTGGAACAGAAATATAATAAACTTTCGTCACTTCATAATAAAATTTACCTCGGATGAGAATAAATATTTTATTCCGGTCTCTAGAACGCCCTTCTACACCCATTCGTAAGCGAACACCGATCACTAACCACGCCAGAATCATTTGAAATAAACCAGTTGTACCCAGACGAAGCATGAATATAGTTTACGTTGAATGGTGCAATATTACGGTTTCGAGAAATCCCGCACTTAACTAAACGGAAGATCATCATATTTTCAATAAGTGTTATTGGAAGACGTGATGCCTCAGCTGTTGTAGCTGTTGACTTCGACTAAATTTATTAAATTGAGGAAAGTTTATATGCGTATTTAATAGCAAAAAATATTATTCATTTTGGTTATTTCGTGACTAAGAATTTGAAATACGTTGACAGAAACATATATTTTTATATAAATAAAATTTGCAATCCAAATATGAACGGAATATACTTATTGGCTCCATTTTAATCTGAAAGAGGAAGCTCTTTATGTTATGGAAATATATTTTTTATCAGGGCAATATTGTTTTCGTTAATTTATGTTTCAAACTTAAATCAAAATATAAAAGACTCTAAGGGACAAAAATATAATTTACCATCATATTGCAACTTGCTATTGATGAAAGAAGGCAGGAAGATGCTTTAAGTTCCAATAAGTGTACAGATGAACGATCTTGTCTTTCGGAATTATTTAAGTAAGTTTTCAAGTAATTTTTTTAATTTCTATAAAGCAAAGGGATCTTTGGGAAAATTAAATCCAGTTAGTAAAGATGTAAGGTTTCTTACAGAGATATAACAACTATTAAATATGTGCTCAGATGACAAAATGTTATAAGAAATATTTCTAAAAAAATGGAGCTTTTCACATTCCGAATTCTCGTTCGCCGATATTTTCTATTTACTGTAACTACTATAAGTAATGACCAACTGTTTTTGTGAAACATTGGTACCACGTTTGCTCATGTATAACAAATTACTGATTTTTCATGACATCTTGAATCTCAGAATTGCTGTCACGTATATTTCTTATAAAATTTTGCCATCATAGTACTGAAATAATTATGAAATTTGTGAAACAAATATACCTAGAAATATTAAGTGTTCTAGCTTGCTGCATTCGTAAAGTGCGTAACTGAATCTCGCTACGTTTTACTGGAAAAAAGATAAGTTTAGTTTAGCTAAAATATGTCTGGTTGATCTATTAACACGCATCTATTGCAAAAATGACATTTCTGCTAATTTGAACAAAAACATAATGAAATTTCGTTATTGCAGGATAAATTTTACCTCGGATTGGGATACATATTTTTATTCGGGCTCTCTGTAATGCGCTCCTGCACCCATTAGTAAGCGAACATCAATCGCTAACCACAGCAAAATCATTTCAAATAAACCAGTTGTATGCAGGCGATGCATGAATATAGTTTACGTTGAATGGTGCCATCTTACGGTTTTTAGAAATCTCGCATTTAACGAAACGGAAGATCATCTTATTTTAAATGAGTGTTATCGGAAGCAGTGATGCTTCAGCTGTTGCAGTACCTGGATGCAACTGAATTTTTGAAATTGGTGAAAGTTTATGTGCTAATTTAACCTTTAGCTTACGATACCATTTTTCCGGTACCCTCTCTAGAAAGGGAAACTTCATACCCCCTTTGTAAGAACGGCCATTAAGGGGGTAGATATATTCATTCTTGGGATAGATGCTATCCCTTCCCGCAAGGAAGAGGTTAATAAGAAGAAATGTTATTCACTTTGGTTATGAATTGACAAAGAATTTGATATACGTTGAGAGATAAACATTATCATAAATAAATGTTTCGATCCAGATATGAATGAAATACACTTAATGGCTTTAATTGAATCTAACAGAGGGAACAAAAATATATTTTTTGTCGGGACAATTTTGTTTCCGTTAATTTATGTTTAAACTTTAAATAAAAATATAAAATGTATTAAACGATAAAAATCCATTTTAACTGCTACTGATGAAAGAAGGCAATCAGATGCTTTAAGTTTCAATAGGTGTACAAGATGATGAGTGATCATGTTTTTTGAAATTATCTATGCAATTTTTCAAATAATCTTTTAAATTTCTAGCATTCAAAAGCAAAGAAGTCTTAAAATCGAAATTCAGTTTCTAAAGAGGTAGGATTTCAAACATGGCCACAACTACTATTAAATAGTTACCAAATTTGTGAAATAAAAATACCTAGAAATTTTAAGTGTCCTAGCTCGCTGTATTTCCTGAAATACGTAATTGAATCTCGGTGTGTTTTACAGGAAACATGATTAGTTTGGTTTAGTTAAAATGTGTTTGTTGAATCGATTAACACGTATCTATTGCGCAAACAACATTTCTGCTAATTGGAACAGAAATATAATGAACTTTCGATACTGCAGGACAAAATTTAGATTGGAAGGGAATAAATAGTTTTATTCCTGTCTCTGGAAAGTGCTCCAGCACCCATTAGTAAGCGAATACCGATCCCTAACCACACCAAAATCATTCGAAATAAACTATTTGTATGCAGACGAAGCATGAATATAGTTTGCATTGAATGGTACAATCTTACGGTTTCGAGAAATCCCGCACTTTACTGAACGAAAGATCATCATATTTTAAATTAGTGTTACTGGAAATGGTGAAGCCTCGTCTGTTGCAGTACATGGCATATAATGCAACTCAATTTACGAAATTGCTGAAAGTTCATGTGTTTATTTGTTAGTAAGAAATATTGTTCCATTTATACTGTATAACTGACTAGCTTAAAACCCGCGCTTCGCTACGGAGTACATTCAAATTAAATACAACGGTCAACGTATGCAATGTATGCCAAAAAATAAATATATATATTTATAATAAATGCGATGATCAATGTATACAATTGATGTAAAATATATATCTATCTATATACAGTCGAACCTCGTTATAGCGAACCTGGGATATAACGAACTCCTGGATATAACGAACGAAATTTTTGGTCCCGCCGTTTTCCTATTCTATTTAATGCTAATTTACCCTTTTATAGCGAACCTCCGAAATGTTAAGAATAGGCTATAACGAACCTTTTTTTTCAGTCGAGTGATTTTTTTAAATTTTTTTATTTTTCCGCAGTTGTGAAAACATGACTTCGACTCTGATTTCATATGGAAATGTATGTCAGCTAGTGAAACACGGAGTAAATCAGCGATAAGTCTGTTTATTCAAGGGTAGAAACATCTGCATTCTGTCCCTTTTACGATAGCCACTCTGCAGTTGTAATCCCGCCAGTAATTCGGTAAGCGAAACCACAGTAAGAGGAGAGAGGGGAGGGGAAAGGTTCACCAAACACTCGAGGAGAACAAGTAAAAGAATGAACAGTATACCATATGCGCACCCGAGAACAAGGGAAAAGGTCAGCTCAGGGTCGAGCCGGAAGATTCATTTCCACACGCAGGTGGAAGGGAAGTCATTTCATCTAATTCACCTATTTGAGTATTTATCACAAGTTAAAAATTCGCTTTTAAGAAATCATTAGGTACATCATGTCGAGCAAGCGTAAAGCATTCTGCATGGAAGAAAAAGTAAATATCATAAGAGAAATACAAAATGGAGGTAGCCAAGTTGACATTTGCCGAAAAAAAGATTTATCGAAATCTACAGTTGGAACAATATGGAAAAACAGAGAAAGCATACTTTCTGCTTTCGAGAAAAATTTCAACTCCCAAAAAAAATTAAGAAAAGCTGACCATATCAAGAAGTGGAAGAAGCTTTATTAAAATGGTTCAGCATTCAAAGAAGCCAAAATGTACCAATTTCTGGGCAAATGCTTCAGTCAAAAGCTGATGAATTTGCCAGTAAATTTGGAATTCCATTTTCGTGTTCTAATGGATGGTTAGACAGATTGAAGAAGCGGAACAACATATCTTCCGGAAAAATTGTCGGAGAATCGGGAGATGTTTCAACTTCCAACATCGATACGTAGAAAGAAAATATTTGGAATGACATCTCTAGTGAATATGACGAGAATGACATATTTATTGCTGATGAAGCTGCACTGTTTTACAAGATGACACCAAACCAGACATTAAAATTTAATGGAGAGAAATGTAATGGCGGAAAATTGTCGAAAGACAGAATCACATTTCTTGTGTGTGCCAATATGAGTGGAACTGAACGTCGTAAGCTTCTAGTAATTGGAAAATCTAAACACCCCAGATGCTTCAAAAATATCAAACGGCTTCCTGTTTCTTATGAAGCCAACCGTAAGGCGTGGATGACTAAGGAACTGTTTGAAAAAGAACTTCGAAAGTGGGATCGTGAACTTTCAGCTAAAAAACGGAAAATTCTACTTCTGCTTGACAATTGTAGTGCACACAAAAACGATAAACAGTTACAATCGATTAGAATTGTACTCTTTCCCCCGAATGCAACTTCTGTAGTACAGCCTATGGACCAGGGTGTCATCATAAGCCTTAAATGTCATTACAGGAAGCAGCTCATTTTACGAATTTTAGAAGAATATGATAAAAATGTAAAATGTGACGTTTCTCTTCTTGATGCACTTATAAAATCTTGGCCGCTTGTTAAAGATTCTACAATTAGAAAATGTTTTCGACATGCTGGCCTAGCAAAGAATGTTGAAGAAGAAGATGATGAAGATTTACCTATCGCGATGTGGATAGAAAAACACAATATTTCCTCATTCTCGTATTGTGACATGCAATTCTTCAAAACATTTGATGATGAAATCATTACATGTGAAAATCCGACTGATGAAGATATTGTGGAAGAAATTAAAATGAATCATTCTGAAATCAAAGATTCTGCATCTGATGCTGATGAAGAGGAGCACATAAATGATGAAATTCCCACCATCTTAGATGCTACAGCAGCAATGCGTGTAATTAATAAGTTTTTTTCCACACAAACAGTGGAAGAAAGAGTGTTGCAGTCATTTGACGTACTGGACAAAGAAATTCATAAAATGTTTTTGAAATCGGTATCACGTCAGCAGAAGATTACCGATTATTTCTGTAACAAAACAGTGAGCAAAAATTAAAGGTAAAATGAATTTATATCCATTTGTCTTTCATTTTTAATTAGTTTAATTAGTATTGTATCAGTTTAATGTTATCGATTTTAGTCAATTTAATTCATTAATGGTCATTTTTAATAGATTTTATCGCTTTTTAATACATCATTATTGAATACACATAGCAACTAATGAGTTATACATTTTGTGAACATTTTTCTTAACGGTTCGGATATAGCGAACCAAACCTTTGGTCCCTTGAAGTTCGTTATAACGGGGTTCGACTGTATATATATTTATAAAAAAAATCGTAAGGTATATGCATTTTTTTGGGATAATATCCAATCGTCTGCTGCATTAGAAAGAGAAAAAATATTTTTTTTGTCTATTTAGTTGTTACGCACGTGACGATAAATTTATTGAAAGTACCAGAAAAAGAAATCACGTGATCGGCATTTAATAAATTAAATTCTAAAAATTAATCTTTAAAAATCCACCAAAAATCAGGAAATGGAGGTAAAAATTCGAAAAAAATTTCATTTTGAAGGAATTTTTATGATCTTTCTCGTGATATAAATTTTATAACCCTCAATGTATTATTTTAAATGCAAACGTAAAAAAAAGTTTAAAAAACAGCTTAAAAATTTAATTAAAAAAATCTAAGAAGAATTTTTGAAAAATCTTTATTAGTGCACCCCTACACTATTAGAAGAATCGCCATGCAAAATTTCAGCCCTTTAGGTCCAGCGGTTTTGTCTGTGCGTTGTATGTCAGTCAGTCAGTCAGTCAGTGAATGAATCAGTCAGTTACGGAACTGTTTTATATATATAGATGACAAAAATTTCGAATCTACTTGACTTATAAACACTTCTATAAAAATATTTCAATGAAATATTAATATCAATATTAATTTGTCAATATATAAATGAAGTACAATTATTGGCTTTAATATAAGCTAATAAAATGAACACTTTAAATTGTCGGAATAGATTTTCATGTGTCTTTTCTTTACATTAATTATCTTTTAATCTTAAAACGTTTCTAAAAGTTTATTTATGGAAATGTATATATGTCAACTGTTATAAAATATTTAGTCTTGAAATATTAAGGAAATACACTTATTGGCTTTAATTACGTCTGAACATGGAACACTTTAAGCTATGGGAATAGCTTTCCCTGTGTTATTTTATTTTTCATTAATTATGTTTTAATTTTAAATAAATAAATAAAATACACATCACCATCTTGACGTAATCTGCTATTAATGAAAGCAGGCAAACTAATGTTTTATGTTTAAATAGGTTTACAGATAAACATTCCGAGACGTAAATCCATTTATGATGGTAAATGGTTTTTACTCGTTGTCATATATTCTGTAAATTCAGGCATTAACGTTAAATAAAAAAAGACATGTTATGGAACATTTAAATACATCGTATAAAAATAAATTTATGTTATTTGAAACGGACATGTAAATACTTTTAATCATGAACTGTTACAAATAAATAAATGACACACATACTCACCTGAACTGACGATAGTGCTTGTTGCGGATTATAGGAGCATATAGACTACAAAAAAATACTTATATGGTAAATAGTTAATCATGTCTCGTGGACGTCGGTTAGAATATACTGAAAAACCCAATGGAAATGGCGTCGTTGAAAGTAGAGAAGAGAGCTGGTCTCTCATACGAACTGGAAGACTGTATGTGTCGTATGGTTGGTTTGTGCCATAGTTCGATTTCCAGTAACATCTCCAAATGATTCATTATGTGTTTTACAGAAACATCTTTCTTCTTTTAACTCTACGAGTCATTTCCAAATAGATAGATATCGGATAACTAGCATTTTTAGAGTATATTCATGACTGAAAGGTTCAACATGACTGATCGAATAAGAGGTTTAAAATAACGTGATGAAATCTTCTGTCAGAATAACCCTTTTTTGAGTAAAATTTTATCGCCATTTTTCACCATTGTTTTCCTTTGTGATGCATGAATTTGCATTGAAATGTGCATTAATAATTGCAACATAAAAACAGTGAAACTTCTCTATTTCAGTCAGTAATGGTTCCCCCAAAAATGTGGCTAATTTGAGGGGTTGCCGTCGAATAGAGGTTTCTTCAATAGCATTGGATCCGTCTTGAATCGTCTCTAAACAAAATATGGTCGTTTAGAGGGATGGCAGTACAATAGGTATGGCCGGCTAGAGAAGATTCATTATATATATATAATATATATATATATATATATATATATATATATATATATATTGGAATACGTCATTTTCGAGGAGCATAAAAGTGCATGTCTCAGAGCAAGGCAGCAATTGTCGCTGCGAGGCAGACATTAGACATCTGGCTTAGCCAAATTCTAACAATGACCTCCATGCATCATTTGATAGAAGAACTGCAATGGCGAGCTATTGGGAGACTATAGGCTGGACAAAGTCATACAGAAGTGGCCAGATGGCTAAATGTGAGTCCGTCTGTGGTTCATAGATTTTGGCAACAATTTCTAACCACGGATTCGGCATCCAGGAGGTTCAGCCAAGGACTGCCATACGATACGAGGAGTGCCGAAGACCGATATTTGTCATTATGCGCACGAAGGAATAGAACCGCAACTCCGTCTGAACTCAAATCCTCTCTCGCTGCAAGCTCAGGAAGGTTGGTATCAACGTCAATCGTGTGTAGAAGGCTTCACGAAGGTGGTCTTTTTGTGAGACGACCAGCCATTTGCGTCCCGCGCACGTCACGCCTTAGGCGGGAACGTTTGCAGTGGGCACGCCAACATGTCCACTGGATGCGTGAACAATCGAGGGCTGTTCCCTTTACGGATGAGTCCTGGTTTATCCTCCAAAGCGATAGTAGGCATATTTTGATTTGGAGAGAACCTGGAACTCGTTTTCATCCATCTCACATCCGTGAAAGAGATGCATACGGATCAGGCAGTGTCTGTGTTTGGGGTGGTATTCCTTTGGGTGGACGCACAGACCTGCATGTCTTTCCCCGTGGAAATGTGAATTCTCACACCTATAGAGATGGCAAACTTGATGTTTATGTGCACACTTATGCCGGGAAAATGATGATTTTCATGCTACAGGACAATAACGCGATACCGCACAGGGCTAGCATCGTGGATGCCTATCTTGAACAAGAAACAATTCAGTACATGGAGTGGTCGATCACCGGACCTGAATCCTATCGATTATGTGTGGGACGCTTTAGGACAACGTAGAGCTGCTTTCAATCCTCGCTCAAGGACCCTAGCCACGCTTTCAACTGTTTTGCAAGCGCAATTGTTCTCACTTCCTACGGAACTCATAGACCGTATAATTGACAGCGTCACACATCGCTGTATGTGCTGAATTGCTTCTCGGGGGGATCATACGTCATATTAAAGGTACTTTTCCTACACCAAACTGATACATACGATCTGCTCACTGTATACATATGCTAGTTTCTATAACACCATAAATGCCAGGCGATTTCTTTTTATGTTATTTTATACCTACCTATGTGTTATATAATGTGTATAAGTTAATTTCTACGCGTAACGTTTTGAGTAATCGCTATTTTTGTGACTTTTCCTTAACTTTTGATAACCAGTGTATATATATATATATATATATATATATATATATATATATATTGATATCTGAGTGTGTTTGTGTACTTAAATCTAATTTTGATTTACTTGCATTTGTTATTTAGGTTAAATTTCGCCCATTATCAGTAACATTTTGAACGTAGTACACAAACAAAAAAAGCACAACTTGAATAAATAATGTCTGATACACAATCACCCCGTAAATAACGTTGATATCTCATATATGTATCTTACTTTTCGGATGTCTTCTCTTTCAAGCCATAAAATTTTATGCTTTACTCGTTTTTAAAATAGTTTACGGAATGCTTTTGATTAAGGTATTTTAAACATTCTCGTATTTTAGGGGAAATGAATTTGATGTAATAATAAATCTATTTATATTAGTAATTTTGATTTAGGTGGGAAAAACATAATATGATCGACAACTTATGTTTTAATTTAAATTCAAATATTTGTACAAGAAATGTAGAACAGTTTTAATTTTCTAATTAATATATTCCAAATTGAATCTGCTGTTTGAAGAAGGGAACAAGGGCAAAAAAAATTAAATTTGTTTTTTCGAGAAAAACTGTTCTTACAAATAGACACTTCTAGTAGGCTGTAAAAAAAAAAAAAAAACGAAAATCACTCACGTGCTTGTGTAATCGGGCTTCACAATATTTGTCAGTTTGTAGAAGGAAACATATCCCGGTTTTTTTCCTTCTTCAAACTATTGATACCGTGCTTGACCAGACTGTCGCTGTTGTGCGCTCTTTTACAGCTGAGGAATTTCTCCCATATGGGTTCTACATAAACGATATGAAAACAGATCCTGCCGATTTCTTTGTTTATACACAGTGAGCAGCTAAACATGTACCTGACGTACTTTGTAGCATGCTGTGGTTGAAAATTGAAAAAAAAAGATCCCAAGGTTAAAGAACTTCCCGTTTTCAGTAAAGCCTGCGAAGGGTAAAACGGCAACAAAACCCTAGTGCACTTGTTCCTTGTACTGGTTGATACTGGGCGATTTAGAAAAAAATATCAGTACTTCCCTGTCCGAGGGCACTGATTCCTTCAATGTGATCGCAATTTCGGGATTGCTAAAAGGTAAATAAAGCGAATGGATAGAACCTACACACCGCAACAATATATTGATTTGATTCAATCCTCTATGAAGAAAGGATTCAATGCTACTCAATCTCCCCAGAAAGTATCCTAGACCTCAAGAACTGGTGGCCTAAGATCTACAAAAGAATGGGAAAGTCAAAATTTTCTATTTCCAAAAAAACATTTAGAATACACCTTACAAATAGGTTAGCTAACAATATCTGAGTTCATTCATAGTTTCGTGAGACATAAATTTTTTCTCAAAAAGTCAACCATAGGAATTCCTCAGATTCCAACAGAAAAAGCTTACAATACAAGACAAGAAGATCAAGGATGTTGGTAAGATAGTTACTGACATTCCAAATAAGTACAAACCATTTTTGAAGAAGTTTTGGTGAGACCAACTACTGCAACCCCTGCGTATTATGATGATGAACGTGATGATTAGTAATGGTTGTCATAATTTATCACGAAAATTTAAAAAATATTTACAAAATTTTTATAAATAAAAATTTTTCTCGTTTTTTAATTATTGATATTTATGCCTATTTCATAATCAGTTTAAAAATGGGAACACATCCATGGATTTTAATACCGTATAGTTTATTTAAGGACAATCTAATTGACCTGTCCAAAATACTGGAATAGTTGGTGAAAGTAAAGACAATTATTTAAAAGTTTAGTGAAGAAAAATTTATAAATAAAAAAACTACAAACTTTTTTCTTAAATTTTCCATAAAAACAGTTTTTGGATTCGTCCCCTTCCTTAAACTGCAGGTTCCATTTATCAATATCTTTTATGTGGGTGAACTTACATCTTTTACGTGGGTGTCCCTTTTAAAGCTATATCTCTCGCATGATATTTGAATCGATTATTCTAACTAGTGATTAAAACTCACTTATTGTGACTTGGGCATAATTTCTCTTGTAAGACATATAGTATGATTTTTCGTAGGTTACATTTTAGTTACTCTATGGATATTTCGCTGAAATGTAAATTAAAAATTCCAATTGCTTGAATGCCACTGATGAAAGTTTGGTGAGATATTTAAATGTCATTTTCTGTATTATGACAAAAATGTGCGATCATTCCAGGTTTGAAACATATTAATGAATGGGATGGGTTTTAAATTCATAGAAGTTTACTCACATTAATTTCTCAAAAAATAGATTCTGATGCTGGTTCCCCATAAATTGTAGATTAATTGAAAACAATGTTTATACGTTAACGTATAGGATTACGTTGTATTATTTTGCCAATAGATTTTCAAAAATGAAGGGTGATTCTGATTACATATATCAAGTATACTTTTGAAAATTTCCTGAAGCATAAAGGAAATATAATTAAATATTCACTAAAACTTAATGAAATCTTAACTAAAGTGGAAAATGCATAACTTTTTTCAAACAGTATCATTTTATTAAGAAGAACTGTTTTATAACCTTAAAAAATACTGAATAAAAATTTAAATATATTAACTATCACTTTGAAAAACGCCAGTAAAAAATATTGTTCGTTAATTTTATTTGCATTTTTAAACATAAAGAAATAATTTTTTTTCAGCATCCAAAATGGCAGTGCTATTCGGTGCAGGAATAATATATGTTGACACTTCACATAATTTTGTTCAAAAATTTTTTTTTGACGCTGATCCAAGCCCAAACCTGAAGCACGCTCTCATAAAGCCATATCACCATAACATTCCAAGAGTATGCTGATTATTTAGGGTCATTAACAGTCATTAATTAGAGAATTGGAAATGATGGCAGTTCAAAGTATCTTTCAGTGAACTAATTACTGATTTCCCAAGAGATACTTCGTGTAATAGCCTAAGAGATAGTAAATGATTTAAACAATTACTTATAATATTGAATATTTAATTACGGAACTTTATCATTGGATGTGTGATGCATTATTAAAGAATAGATAATTTTTTTTCTCTTACGCTACAGTGGACAAATTATTTGTAATATATCATTAAAGTTTAATAGCCGGGAAATCTCTGTAAGAGTTTCTTTTAACCTATGCGGCGGGTCTGAACACATAAATAACGTAGTATTATTTTAAGTAGATTCTTGTATTTGATTAAATAGCGCTTTTCATTATGTTTGTGCTCATAGAAATATCATACAATATGTACTCCAAAAAAAATCTGCAGTTATGGTAATTACTGAAAGACAAATTATTGTTTATAAAAAATATAAACATTTTTCGATTTCTTCAATATTAAAGAGATTTGTAAATTTTCTACTTTTTATTTGCCGTAACAGAGAAAAGAAACATATTACGGCAGTATGTTCATTATGTTTATTCTCATATAAATGTCATACAATATGAGCTCCAATAAAATAGTCAGCAATTTTGAGAATTGCTGAAAGGCAAATTATTGTTGTTTATAAAATATACACATATTTTTCGATTACTTGATTAAAGAGATTTGTAAATTTTCTAATTTTTATTTTACGTAACAGAGAAAAGATACATATTACGGCAGTATGGTCATTATGTTTGTGCTCATATAAATGTCATACAAATGATGTCCAATAAAATATTCAGCAATTTTGAGAATTGCTGAAAGACAAATTATTGTTGTTTATAAAATATACAAATATTTTTCGATTACTTGATTAAAGAGATTTGTAAATTTTCTAATTTTTATTTTACGTAACAGAGAAAAGATACATATTACGGCAGTATGTTCATTATGTTTGTGCTCATATAAATGTCCATTATGTTTGTGCTCATATAAATGTCATACAAATGATGTCCAATAAAATATTCAGCAATTTTGAGAATTTTTGAAAGACAAATTATTGTTGTTTATAAAATATACAAATATTTTTCGATTACTTGATTAAAGAAATTTGTAAATTTTCAATTTTTTATTTTACGTAACAGAGAAAATATACATATTACGGAAGTATGTCCATTATGTTTTTGACTATATAAATATCAGACAATATGAGCTCCAATAAAATATTCAGGAATTTTAAGAATTGCTAAAAGACAAATTATTGTTGTTTATAAAATATACAAATTTTTGGATTGATCAAAGAGATTTGTAAATTTTCTATTTTTTATTTGTCGTAACAGAGAAAAGACATATTACGGCATTATGATAATTATGTTTGTGCTCATATAAATGTCATACAGTATGAGCTCTAATGAAATATTCAGCAATTTTGAGAATTGCTAAAAGACAAATTGTTGTTGTTTATAAAATATACAAATATTTTTCGATTATTTCATTAAAGAGATTTTTAAGTTTTCTATTTTTTATTTTACGTAACAAAGAAAATATACATATTATGACATTTTGTTTGTGCTCATATAATTGTCATACAATATGAGATCGAATACAATAATAAGCAATTATGAGAATTTCTGAAGACAAATTGTTGTTGTTTGTAAAATATAAACATTTTTCGATTACTTCAATATATATGGGAGTTGTAAATTTTCTATATTTTATTTTGCGTAACAGGAAAAACAAATTACGACAATATGTACACAAAGGAATTTTGTGGAAAAGACAGCTGAAACTTACCTTCAACATTATGTTCGGATGGTGGTAAACAAGCACTTAATGTCAAACTATTTCATACACACCGGACAGAGTATAAGCGCAAAATTACGTAGAAAACTAAGATATAAATCCCAACTTTTGTTCTAAGAGTCTACATAACCTGAAGTCTTACTATAAATCTTAAAACTTTATAACAGCTGTGGCAGTACCAGTTTGCCCTTTTCCCGGGAGTAACGCCCAGTTCTGTCAGTCACAGGTCTCCCGTTTACGCTGTGGATGAATGAGTTCTCACACTAAAACAATTCCTTCACATTTCCCGGCAATACGGAAACATTCTTAACATTTCCCAGGATGTATCTTGAGTTATTCTCACGTCCGAATATGAATGGTAAAGGGATCTTAGGTATATACATCGTAAAATGAGGTAATAACTCCCATTTTAACTTTTAACAAGGGAAGTTCATATCTTTAACGTGGCCATTTATCTGCGTGTTGCTGAAATAGCAACGAATTTCATACTAAATTTTATATTATTAAATTTCACATCTCTACTAAAATTTTAAGGGTGTCTTGTGATTTGTGTATGAATCTAATTATTTTCATATTTCCTCGCTGTTCACCCTTGACTTAGATGTATAATTTTAAGAGTCAACTCGTCTGTTCTGAATATTTTCAATAGTTTTATCTACTGATTAGTTTTCCGGAATTTAAATAGTTCACGTTCTATCATCCATAAAATAAATACAGCTTAATAATTGCATTTTTAATATTACAGTTGCATTTGTTCAAGAAAACATGGAGGTTTATAATATTTTTGTGCATATTTTACTGTAGTAACTAACTGTCAATATTTCTAAACATTTATAAATATCCTATATTTCTAATTTACATTTATTTTGTGTTAATTATAGTTTATTTACTGTCATTGGGCGTTAGATATAAATCTGACCTTTCGAAATTTTCGAGATTTGTTACGATCGTGGCGACGAATTCGGCGAAATTTGGCGATTATGTGGGTGTTTAGGAAAAATCAATCAGATTTCACCTAGTTGTCGCTGTTATCAAGTTCTAGAATTTTCCCTTTAGAGGAATGTTGCCAAAGGTGTATATGCATGCCAAACCCGGTTCCAAAATTTTCATATACATTCATTTCTCCGTTTAAGCCCAGTTGATTTGTGGGAACTGTAGGTATGTTATTCAGCCTGTGTATCTTTTGATGAACTTCGCTGTAGTCCTAAATGAATATCAGTCGTATTTGTACTTGTTTAAGACTAAATAGAAAAAAAAAAGTGTCGAAGTTAAGAAGAAAGAGTCGCATTCACAAATATCGTACAGCGAAACACTACAATATCCAAACAGAGATGTGTGGAAAATAGACTAAAATCAGGCTAAACATAATTTGCAAAACATGGTTGTAATTACCAGGAACTGAAAAAATTACTGTGGTGAACTGCGGTACCAGAGAAATACCTGGCATCAGTTGTTTATAAAATATAGATATATTTTATAAACAACTGACCTGGACGACAACCAGGAGTGATGGTCTGGGGTGCCATTTCATTTCATAGTAGGACCCCTTTGGTTCTCATCCGCGGCACACTTACAGAACAGCTGTACGTCGACGATATTCTACGCTCCGTTAGGTTGCCCTACATATCACGTCATCCAGGGCTTACATCTCATTAAGATAATGTCCGCCCGCACAAAGCGGGAGTTTCTACTGCTTGTCTTCATGCATGCTCAATGCTACCTTGGCCAGCAAGTTCGCCGGATCTCTCCCCCATTGAGCACGATTGAGGCATTTTGGGCAGGGCCCTCCAACCAGATCGGGATTTTGACGATCTAACGAGCCAATTGGATAGAATTTCGCCCGTTATCCCGCAGGAGGACATCCGACAACTCTATCAATCAATGCCAAGCCGAATAACTGCTTTCATAAGGGCCAGAGGTTGACGAACGAGTTATTGACTTTTTCACTTTGTGATGCTCTTTCTCTTGAATAAATCATCCATTTTTTCTCAAATTGAAATGATTTTTTTTGCATTACTTTTTATATCAAGGCAGGCTATTAAATTTTTTTTCCGCTTTGAGCTCTCTCTCACTAACACTCTGGGCCTCACTAACACTTGATTTGGGCCGCATGCACACCCCTGCGGTGCATGCGGCCCTGGGGTGCATGCTGGGGTGTCCGCGGGCTGGACACCCCTGTATTAAAATATAGGTAAAAGACCCTGACAAACGTAAAAATTAATAAAAATCTGCAATTAGGGTTCCACACACCATAAATGCATGATTCTGTAGCAATAAACATCTCCATAATTAATATCTGCATAATAAATGTCTGCATAAATGCAAGATTGTGTAGCAAAAATATTAAAGTATAGCTAGAAGGCATTGACAAACAAAAAAATTAATAGAAATCTGCAATTAAGAGTTCCACGCGCCATAAATGCAAGATCAGTTGTTTTCAAACAACTAAAATAACCAAACATGTTATATTTCACACATTCATTAACCCATTTAAGACTGGCGTTCCGAAAACGCAACATAAATTTCTGTATTTTTGAAAGACATGTTCTAAGTTTTGTACGTCTGAAGTAACATTTTTATTGTATTCTCTATACTTTAATTGATCATAATAAATTTTTTGTTTCCACATTTTCTCGCTTTTAGCACTTGCAAAAATTTTTTTTTTTTCTGGTGTTTTGAAAGGGAAAAAATGACTAATTTCAAATAATAACCTTAGATAGCAGCACATGTTAAATTTCTGATTTGATGCTTGTTCCGAGTTTACCAGAGACTAAAGAACAAAATGGATTCAACGGGTAAGGCATAATTTTTGTTTTTATGTTTCTCAGTTCATATTTTTAAAAATGTTGCGAAAACGCAACATCAGTCCAATGTGCATTACTTAATTCCAATGGGTATTATTAGTGCTGCCTAGTTTTTTATGCAGTAAATTGGTATTGTTTGCATTTCTGATAAGTTTGTCTCTAGAAAAAAGAGATTTTTGACATTGGAAGAGACATTGCGAGTATTTTCATGGGCTAGATGATGATGATATTTCAGAATCATCCTCAACAGAAGCTAATGATAAACCATAATTCGTCATTATCCCTCCATATCCGGATGATTTGAAGGATAAAGAAGCTATTGATGATAATATTTTATGTGAAAATGTTGAAAAAATGCCACGCCCACTTTAGAGTCACTTGAAATAATTAAACACACACAAATATATAAATTACACAAAAGGTTTTTTTTTTAAATTCTGTAATGTGTCTAAATCTCCACTATGGAAATATATCGGAGAATTCCATCATTTTAATAAGAAATTTCTAAAATGAAAATAGCAAAAAATAACGTGTGTTTATAATCTGTAGACGATGTTAATTTCACTGAAATGTTTTAAAATATAAATTTTAGATAAGAAATATTTAACGCATTTACTACGCATTACATCGTTTCAATAAGAAATGTCTGAAATGAAAATGGCAACAGAGAACGTTTGTTTACAAAATAACGCGGTGAAAATAAACGACGATCGTTAATCGAAATGTCTTAAAGTATAAAATCTGACTTGAAAGATTATTATTTTCATTTATTATTCTGGTTTAATATATAACTTGAAACTTTTTGATTTTATTTATTTTTATCTTTTCGCTCGCTGTTTGCCAGCTAACCCTAACGTGGACTCCATATTCAGAGGGGTGATTCCACAAAGTGTAACAGCTTACATTTAGTTTCAAAATTGTTGTTTTTTTATTAATTAAAAATCAACGGTAATTAATTTCGATTTTTGAAGTTCTTCAGACCCTCGGCTGTTTTTAAAGACGCCTGTATGTAAAATTTCACGATCGTTGCTCCTAAACTGTGGATTTCTATACAATTACAGAGAGACAAACATTCATTTTTATATATTAGATAAAACAGTTCCGTAACTGACTCATTCATTCACTGACTGACTGACTGACTGACATACAACGCACAGACAAAACCGCTGGACCTAAAGGGCTGAAATTTTGCATGGCGATTCTTCTAATAGTGTAGGGATGCACTAAGAAAGATTTTTCAAAAATTCTTTTTAGATTTTTTAAAATTAAATTTTTAAGCTCTTTTTTAAACTTTTTTTGCGTTTGCATTTACAACAATACATTGAGGGTTATAAAATTTATATCACGAGAAAGATCATAAAAATTCCTTCAAAATGAAATTTTTTTCGAATATTTACCTCCATTTCCTGATTTTTGGTGAATTTTTAAAGATTAATTTTTAGAATTTAATTTATTAAATGCTGATCACGTGATTTCTTTTTCTGGTACTTTCAATAAATTTATCGTCACGTGCGTAACAACTAAATAGACAAAAAAAATATTTTTTTTCTCTTTCTAATGCAGCAGACGATTGGATATTATCCAAAAAAATGCATATCCCTTACGATTTTTTATAAATGTATATATAGAGATAGATATATATTTTACATCAATTGTATACATTGATCATCGCATTTATTATAAATATATATATTTATTTTTTGGCATAAATTGCATACGTTGACCGTTGTATTTAATTTGAATGTACTCTGTAGCGAAGTATATATATATATATATGTGTGTGTGTGTGTGTGTGTGTGTGTGTGCGTGTATGATGTGGAGATGTCGCACGCGCTGACTTCAACCAACGATAGCGCCCTCTGTGGCGAAGCGAGGAGTTAGCCGGTAGACGCGATGGAGGAACGCCTCTGAACGGATGTTAGGACATGACTGAGCAAGAGACGCGACCGCCATGATGAACTTTTCTCCCTTAAATTTCAAATTGTAAATGCTGCCCCTCTGTAAATATTGCCCCTTGACTAGATTTAGATATCATTAAATGTTTCATATCGAGCCTGTGTCCGTGTCTCTGTGCTCACATGGGTGCTCGACCGATCTTTCCCGAGCAATTTCAATTTGTGATTTTAAGCTTCAACAGCTAGTGAAAATGGATACTCCTGTGGTTCCTGCTGTCTTGATGCTGTTTGACTGCCTCTACATATGGTGATATTGTCCTGATTCATTCTGTGAGTACTTTCGTTTTCGTTGATTAATTTTTAAAAGTGCATACAAACTGTTCTGAGATCACTTTCGGTTTGATGTTTATGTATATTTCAACGCACTCGATGAAAATATTTGCCCTAATTTTGACTGATTAACAAATACTTGCACCTATTTTGATGACTAACACATTCGTGTTGATGATTTTGAAGAATTTTTATGTTTTAGAATATTTAAAAGTTTGTGTTATTTTGACGAATTTTGATGTTTTTGCCCATTATAATATTTGTGCTATTTAAAAGAATTTGATGGTTTTGAAGACTTTTGATGTTTTAAAAGATTTAAAAGTTTGTGTTATTTTGAGGAATTTTGATTTTTCTACTGATTATAATATTTGTGCCATTTAAAAGAATTATTTCGTGCTATTTTGAAGAACTTGTGTTATATTAAACTATAAAATTCTATTGTTTTTAAAATTTTCGTATGATAATATTGGTGTTGTCAAACTTACAATCATGAAAATCTTGCAAGATATTCCACATATTCGTGACGCATTGAAAAAAGGTTCCACTAAAAGCTTCAAACTGTTACATCAGTTAATTTTTGGATCGGATGATAGTCCGTTGAATCGTAAGTATTTACGTGAATTTTTTGGTTTTCATCTTTTAACTTTTGATATTGACGAAAAGAAAAAATCACTTTCTCGTAATTTTAACTTCAAGAATTAACGTCTGTCTGCAACTTGTTGTCCTTAAATTTTTCTGCTGATATTAAGCAATGTGTCGATACAATTTTACATGCGTTATGTGACTTTTCACTGCTGGCAGTCCTGGACTGGCTTGGTCAGCTCGTTGTCGATCGAAGAGGGCCCCTTGCGTCGTGGGCCCCGAAGGGGCCTAAAGAGTGGTTTATACTTGTTCAAAGGGCCCCCCAAGAAAAAGAGTTTGAAGGGAACCCCCAGGGGGCCCACTTAAAGAGTTCGAATGGCCCCCCAAAAAAGGTTCATGTTTGGGGCCCCGAATGGCGCCAAACAGAGGGTTGTATTTGGGGCCCTTAAGGGGCTCCCCCAAAAAGTGGTTTGTATTTTTTATTACTCAGGTACTTTTTTAACTACACTACTTTGGAATTGGTTGCACTAGAGTCATTTTACTTTTTCCGAGGAAGCTTACTCGTGTACAATCAATTTTCAGCTGTTGTTAAAACGCCAGATAATGTTTATTCTTAGCACAGAACCGACACCTCCTCGTGGTGGGACCCCCGAAGACAGGGGACAAAAAAGATGAAGTCTTAATATCCATTTGGATTCATAATCGTTATGTTTCGCTCTTTTGTTTTCGTACTATTATTTTCATATGTATTCCGTAAGGTTTGGTTGTATTTCTAAACGAGTAACGTTGACGCTGACGGATTCTATGGGAACAAACCCCTACAGACCGAAAAGCTTGGGACATCATCTCTCCTCCTCGTTTTTTTTTTACATGAGTGGGAATAAATTGCCACCCACTCTTCTCAGAAAAGTTGATTCCTTTCGACCTCTTCTACTTGGCCACTTGCACCAAGGAGTGTCCAGGCATGGGAAGTGATAGAGAAAACAACCTCTCAGGGGGGGGGGGCATGCGACAATCTGAGTCCCCCCAGAATCGGTGTTTAGGAGGACAAAGAAAGATGACCCTGAGTGAAGAGAGACCTCATGACGAAAGAGATTAGTCTGTCGAGAAAGCAAGCTTATCGGCTGATTTTTACTGTTAGATTTTTAGGTTCAATTCCGGTACGGACAAACTGTCCGGGTGAAATTCTTAACAAATCAGAAGGAGGGTGAGATCTCTCAGTTAAAGACCATGGAGGGTCTTAGTTAAGCAATTATCTCGAAATATTATTACTATTAACTAATTTCGCTTAAAAAGCCATTTATTATCGAGTTTTCCCGAAAAGTATTAAAAAGACTAATTTCGCATTTATTCGCTCATATCGGCAAATTTCGCATTTATTCGCATCTATTTCGTAAATACAAAAGTTACGTATCCCTAGTTAACAGTTGCAATGCAAATCTGCATTTGCATATAAACATTATGAAAATGACTTATAAAAGTGGCTCTGCAAAAAGGCAGGGAAAAAGGAGGAAAGATGCTGAAGCAAAAATGGGTTCTTTTTGTAAGTCTTCCTGGTTAACTCAGCAACCCATCGAAGATACAGAATGCAATACAGAAAAAGAACAAGAGGTGAGAATTTTTGTTAATGTAAGTTTAGAGCAGGGGTCGGCATCCTTTTTTACTAGGAGGGCATATTTCAGAAATGCGACAGTTCGGCGGGCACTGCTGGATGAAGAGGAGGAGGGAAGGGGGGTTAATATTTAAACATGAAAATATTAATGCGACATAAATATTTAATACATAAATTCAAATTTCAATTTAATTAATAATTAATGCAATATTTGACATTGCAAATCTGTGGCCAACTCGTTGTAATGTGGCACTTTAAGTCGAATTCCCAGTTCTCAGGCAATGGCCCACATGAGTGTCAGTGAGGCTTGGTCGGTACTTTGATTTTAAATATTTCATATTGGAAAACAAATATTCACAAGTATTTGTCGAAGCGCAAAGAGAGTTCAATTTCAGAACACATTTTCTCAACAATGGGAAGCTATTTCTATTCACTAAATTCCAGAATTTTTTTTCGTTCTGATGCAATTTGAATTCAATGTCATTTCTTATGTTTATAATTTCGAATTCTCAGTTACCCGTATTGAAAATATCAAAATATGTTGCGATTTTATTAGCCACATAGTCCTCTGTATGAGAGAAAGGATTAATTAAAAATTCAAGAATGCCACCAATTTGTAAATTCTTCAAATCTGGTATTAAAATCTTCCAGTAAGGAATCAAAATGTTTGGCAAACTGATAGGTGGAAAAATTTCCATTGTAATATTTTTTATTGCAATTTTTAAATTTGGAAAATGTGATAAATTAACTTTCTCTATATACGATTTTTAGAGTGCCAATTTAGCTTTAAACGCATTTATCGTACTTGTCATAGAAGCACTGTGATGATTTATACCCTGTAGTTTCAAATTTAGTTCCTTCAATTTTATATTTAAATCAGTTAGAAAGCCTAGCTCAATTATCCAAGATTTTTCCTCCGATTCTAAACAAATTTCATTCCTGGTTAATAGAAATTCTGTCACCTGTGGAAATAAATTTAAAAACAACTCAAATACATTTCCTCTACTGATCTCTCTCAATGAAATATGAAAACTCACATAATCAAAAAGATCTAAAATCAAATTTGTAACCTCAAATACCTAAAATTTAGATATTTGAATGGCGGACTCTTTAAAATTGCTTCACGGGCACCTTAGTTTAGAGATACCTTAGCGTAGATAGTAATTTAAAATAACCGCTGTTAAATTTAGATTTATAATTTAATACTTATGGTGATAAAAATAAATAAATAAACCTAATACAGTCAAGTCTCCTATAGCGCAGTGTTTTTATAACACGATTTCCATAACATTACAGCTGGTGTTGTCATCCTGGAAGTGACATGAGTCCAACACGTAAAACTGCCACAACGTAGGAAGCACACTGTCGTCCAAAATAGTACAGTAGACGGTCGGCGTTGAGTTTACCATAAATTGGGTAAATTGAACGAAGGGTCCCAGTACATACCAGGAGAAACACCCCCAGACCATAATTCCACCTCCGCCGGACTATACTGTAGGCAAAATGCATTCTGGGAGGAGGCATGCTCTAGGTAGATGCCAGACCCATACCCTGCCATCCGAATGGTAGAGGGTGAACCTTGATTCGCCGTTTATCCCAAGAACCCGTTTCCACTGATCTACGGTCCACTTTGAACGTCTTTGCACCACATTAACCGAGCAGTGCGGTTGGATTTCGTGATCAAAGGCTTATTGTCGGCAGCACGACCATGAAAACCAATCAAATGTTCTTCCTTACGGGTGGGATTTATTGAAACAACACTCCCAGATGCATGTTGAAACTCCTGTAGTATGTGGGCCATCGGTTGGATGCCCAGGTGGACCGAAGGTTTACAGGCATGAAGGAAGTTGTGGACACGTATAAAGAGTAGTACACCCCTCCATTCTTGCTAATGTCTCTGATAACGACCTACAAAATGAAGCCAAGAAGTTTGCTGAGACTTGTTTAGATGTTTTGCCAATGTTTACTGCCCAAATTCTCCAGTAAGATCATCATTCAAACATCAAATAACCAAGGTGACGTCTGTAAAAGATTTGGCAGACTTCCTATTTCCAAAGCACAGCTCATTAGTGTCTACTTACCCTGATGTAGGTACAGCTTTTTTAATGTATCTGACTATTCCAGTTACAGTAGCAAAAGCAGACCGTTCTTTTTCTAAATTGAAAATAATTAAAAGTTATGAGATCAACGATGAGTCAGCATCGACTAGCAGGTTTGTAACTGCTAACAACTGAAAATGAAAGAGCTAAAGAAATTGATTTTTCTAAGCTTATTGATATTTTTTCACAGAAAAAAATCCAGATCAGTTCAGGAGTCTAATATGGTCCGTACGGTTTTGCAATGTCAGAAGTTTAATAGTTAGACTGCCCTACAAGTTCGTATAATAAATTAATCATAAGCAACACATGTTTGCATTGTCTCTAAATTTATGGAATCGAAGGAGTTATAAAAAATAACTATTAGATTTCTGCGCCTTTCATAATCCTTATAATTTCCATGATTTTATTAGGTATAATATTTTGCTTCTGATATTTCCCATTTCAAATGCTTTTTCCAATTTAATATTGTAACTGTATTAAGGGTCGTTAAGGTGTAAGGAAAGTGTAAACCCAGGGAAGCTATTCAGTTTTATTACTGTTTTAAAAGAAATATCAATTGGAAGTTTTGACTGCAAACAAAGTTCATGTCAAGAAATTTGATCAATCGATGGTCCAAATTTGAGGCCCTATTTATGTCTAACTTTTTACTAGATTTATCTCTGGTTACATCTCCTGTTTCATAATATTTACAAAGTAAAACCGTTGACTATTCTACCGCCTGGAACTTCTTACAGATGCTGCTTCAACAAGTAAGCGATAAAAAGAGTGATAAATACTTTGAGGTTCTGTATTCAAAACAAAATATTATGCTAGTACAGTTAATAGCAGTTGAAAAGATTACAAGATTGATGTAGAAGTTGGAATAGATTTCAAGGAAAAAATAACCTCAAAGAAAAGGTAATGCCTGGCGAAAATTCAAGAGACAAAGCTTCTGGAATCTCAACTGTCCAAAACTATAAATTGGTCTCTTTCAATATTTTAGATTGTGCTAAGACGAGTATCGAAGAGAGATTCAGTCCAAAGAAAGAAATTTTGAAATATTGTTCCTGGTTAGACCCAAGGAAATTTCACGGAATCGAAAAGTTTGATAGTTTTCCTACGGATGTCCTTTGCAGCATTTCTAAGCTTTGTAAAATTGAAGGAAGTCGATTATTAGTTGAGCTGAAACAGTTTGTAGATCAATACAAAAGTTTTATAACAACTCGAAAAATTAGGAATGAAAATGAAAGAGAAAAACAAAACAAGACAAGCTGAATGAAGCTGAAAAAACTGAAGAGGATAATTTAGAATCTGAATCGGAAAAAAATTCTTATGGATCTTTTATGATCTGTATGGATCTTTATGGATACTGCTCTGACAAGAAGCAATTTTTCAGTGTTTGTCGTGCACCGTTTCTGTTGTTTTCCAACTCTCACAATCAGGACTGTTTACCAACCTTATATAGCCTACAAATTTGTTCTAATTATACCTTGTACACAAGTCAACTGTGAAAGGGTGTTTTCTAAGCTTAAAATCGTTAAAAATCGATTTCTGTCTACTTAGAGCCAAGACCTTATGTCTAATCGCTTATTTATTAATGTAGAATGAGACTTATTTTATAATTTAGATAAAAATTTAATTATAGATGAAATAGTCAGGACCAGTGAAGAACTGGTCAAAAAGCTGTTAAGTTAGGTTACTTCTTAAGGGGACTCGGTACCAAAATTTTTTTTTTCTTAAATAATGCCTATATTAAAATTCTGAAATCATATTTAAGTAAGTCTGAATGATACAAAATAATAAAACATTTCAAATTGTTAACATTTTTATAATTTTTTATAAAAATTTGAATTTTTTAAAAAAAATTCAATAATTTTCAAATTCCTACTTCTTTTTTAATTTTTATATTTGGAACTAGATTTTTTTACCACTTGTTCATCATACCTAACTACATAAAACTTTAAATTGCAAATAATTCATTTGTATCATCTATCATTTTTCTTTTGATTTTAAAAACGTAATCGTAGTAAAATACAACTTTTTCTTAACATATGCTTGTCTACTCATTAGTATTTTCCCGAATTATTTATTTTATTTTTTTTATTGAGGCATTGCAGTATGATTTATATGATGACTTTAGTTGTATTTAAGGGTTAAATTGCCTAAATCTAAAAATGCTTCCCACTCTCATTTACAAGTAATAAATCACTTGTAATTGATTACTATTTTTCTCGTGTGTAATAAAATTAAATATAATAAAAATATAAAAATATATTGAAAACGTAAATAAACTACAACGGAATAGCTTAACTTTTGATAAAGATCCTTTCTTTAATCAAATACTTTCCAAGTGCCAAAATAGCGGAAAATGTGGTTTTCAGGCATGTGATTTTCAAAACTTCTCCGGAGGAGGACCCCCGGCCCCCTCTTGGTAAGGGGGCCCCTCGTCAGTATCTGGCCGAGGGCCCACAAAGGAGCCAATCCGGGCCTGACTGCTGGAAAGGCTCACTTCGGAACTTTAGTCAGATGACGGTTCAATTGAAGACAAAACAGGCATGAGTAAAAAACGTTTTCACCCAAAAATGCAGATTCAGCAGCTCGATTGAATTTTGACCCTGAACAAAGCGGAAGTAAACAGAATTTATTGCATAGTCCGAAAGATTTGTTTCGTTCCCCCTTTTCGTTAAAAGACCTGGTAGAATTCATTAGGCCGTTTACTGGAAAGGACGACGTGCCTATTGAAAGTTTCATTTTAGAAATAGAAGAATTTTTTTCATTGTATAAGATTAAGAATCCTGTTCATCAAGTCATATTTGCGAAAAAAATGTCTTTCGGGTTCCGCGTTAAATTTAATAAGATCTCTTCGTGGTATTAACTCATGGAATGAGTTGAAACAAACTCTCTTGGATGAATTCTTCGATACGATTAATAACATTCATATACACCAAGCCTTGCAACAGCGCAAATTGAAACCACATGAGACACTGTCGGAATATTTGGTTGAGCTGAGACAAATCGGTGCTAGAGGTAACGTTGATGAAAGCTCTTTAATTGAATATTTATAGGTGGAATTCCAGATACTTCCCCTAATAAGATCCTTCTTTATGATTTTAAAACCATTAGTGCATTAAAAGATAAATTGAAAACCTATGAAAAATTGTTCAACTTAACTAAGCAAAAGTTTGGTAATTACAAAAAGGCATTTGTGAAATTTGATGATAAAACTAGTGTTAAGAAAGACAATTTCTGTCGTGGAAACCCTCCTATGGTTACATGCTACTCTTGGGGCATGCAAGGACACAAAAGTTCTAAATATCACAATCGAGACCGCGGAAAAAGGTGTTATGGCTGTCGAAATTTCGAACACATCCATTCAGAATGTCCCCAAACTGCAAATTCTTTGGAAACTACTTCATTTAATGACACCTTACATGTCCCTACACCAACTAATTATAGTTGGTGTTGATCTTCATGGACTTTACGATTCAGGTAGCGAAGCTACAATGATTACTGACCAAATCCACCAACTCGAAACAATCCAGGTCAGTTGAAATATTTTCAGCGAGAAGTGGAAGAATCTCGGTTAGTTAAGTATGAACTGAATGCTCAAGCCAAAGAAGCTGAAAAGAAATTAAAAGCTTTGGAATCTCAATTGATTCAGTTACAATAAGATTTAGCAATGTCTGAAAAGCAGAGAAGAAACTTAATTGAGGATTTAGAAGCTATGAGGAACAAAATTGTTGATTCTATGGATTCAACAGCTACACAACAAGCTTTGCGAACTAAATTGGAGGAAGAGCTCAACATTCTAAAGAGGAACTTGGAACATGAAACTGCTACACACCAAAACCAGTTTCGTGATTTAAAGCAGAAACATACAATTGCCATTGAAAAATTAAATGAACAGTTATATTCAGTGCAAAAAGCTAAAATTGCTCTACAGAAGACTAAACGCAAGCTTGAAAGTGAACGTGAAAGTTTACATAAGCACGTAGATGAAGCAGTAGAAGCAAGAAAAAACTTGGAGAAAAATTTAGCTATTGCCAATGTCCCGGGAGCAGAATGTAAAAAAAAAGCTGAAGAAGAAGTATATACTTTTGCTTTGTTAGAAGAACAAAATAAGACGATGTCGAAAGGTATTGGTACGCTGCACCACAAATTAGATTATATGCAAATTGTTCACGTAAAACTGGATAAATCAAAGAAAAAATTACAATCAGAAGTTAAAAACTTTAAAAGACTAAGAAACATTTCCAAGCTGAATTAGATGAATTAGTTAATTGTCAAAGGACTTCAGAATTGGAGAAACCTAAATGTATTCTTGAAGGCAAGTTGGAAGAACAAAAAAACCAAATTGAAGAACTTGATAATGAATTACAGTTAACTGATGCTACCAAATATACTCCCCTCGAACTTTTAATTGGCATAAAAATGAAAAACAAAGAAAACCTTAAAATTAAACAAATATTAAATAGAATATCTTGAAGAATAGAATATCTTGAAGACAAATATTAAATAGAATTTCAAGAATATCTTGATTCTCTGATTAATGACAGAAATGACCAACGTATTCACGCTAGGAAAACTATTGAGAAATTGTAAGTGAGTAACAAGAAAAACTTTAATAAACATCGCAAATCGCCATCGATTTATAACATTGGTGATCTTGTAGCCATTCAACGAACACAATTTGGCACTGGACAAAAACTGCGACCCAGGTTTTTTTTTTCCCTATATAATTCACAAGGTGCTCCCGAACGACAGATACGAAGTTGAAAAAGTCGGGTCAGACGAAGGACCAAACCTAACCTCTACGGCCAGTGATTACATGAAAAAATGGTCGTCATAGTACGTTCATTATATTATTTGAACATTACTTTTGTTTTTGTGACGTACGTTTTATATTTACTTCATATATTATTCCACAACAATCTTCATTCCTTTAAAGTTTCATTTCTGAACTGAATATCTAAGACACTCTGAACTGTTCGATTGGACGACATCTTGTTTTTTCAATTGTGATGTAAACAAATGATGATGAACTTGTGATGTTTGATGAAAACGTGACATCGACACGATGCAAATATGATGTTACCTGCACGTGACTTGGATGCTGGCTTTGATGTGGTGTCAACTCCATCTTGTCGTTACACCTGTGATGAAAAATTTCTTTTGATGTCAACTGATGCAAATGAGACAGTCCAAACGACTTTGTCGGTGTGTTTGTGGAGAGGATTTTCGGAGAAAATTTCTTCTGCTTTCGTTTCTCTCTCTTTCTTTTTATTTGTTTTTGTAGTTACTGTCTGTTCTGTCCACATACCTGATGTCCCGGAGGTCTGGTCCCGACAGGATGATCCCAGTGCGATGTGGAGATGTCGCACGCGCCGACTTCAACCAACGATAGCGCCCTCTGTGCGAAGCGAGGAGTTAGCCGGTAGACGCGATTGAAGAACGCCGCTGAAGGGATGTTAGGATATGACTGTGCAAGAGACGCTATTGCCATGATGAACTTTTCCCCCTTAAAGTTCAAACTGTAAATGCTACCCCTCTGTAAATATTGCCCCTAGAATAGATTTAGATATCATTAAATGTTTCATATCGAGCCTGTGTCCGTGTCTCTGTGCTCACACACACACACCAACCAACACACACACCAACACACACACACACACATATATATATATATATATATATATATATATATATATATATATATATATATATATATATATATATATATATATATATATATATATATATATATATATATATATATATATATATATATATATATATATATATATATATATATATATATATATATACACAGTGGTACCTCGACTTACGAGTTTAATTCGTTCCATGACGGAGCTCGTAACTCGAATTACTCGAATCTGGAATCAATTTTCCCCATCGAAAGAAATGGAAATGCCATTAATTCGTTACGGGATCCCCCAAAACACCGTATTTTTTTGTTACATGTTTGTAAATAAGATAAATGTGCTTATAAAGTCAAGCATTATATAAAAACGCAATACAATGGAATGTACTGCAATAATCTTGTTTTATTACGTACTATCTGAAAACCCGCGCTTCCCTACTGAGTACTTTCAAATTAAATACAACGGTCAATGTTTGCAATTAATGCCAAAAAAATAAATATATATATATTTTTAATAAATACGACTATCGATGCATACAATTGATGTAATAAAAGAAGAAAAAAAATACATATATATATTTATAAAAAAATCTTAAGGGATATTTATTTTTTTGGATAATATCCAATTGTCTGCTGCATTAGAAAGAAAAAAAAACGTTTTTTCTGTCTATTAATTATTATGCACGTGACGATAAATTTATTTAAAGTACCAGAAAAAGAAATCACGTGATTAGCATTTAATAAATTAAATTCTAAAAATTAATCTTTAAAAATTCACGAAAAATCAGAAAATCGATGTAAAGGTTCGAAAAAGATTTCATTTTAAAGGAAGTTTTTGATATTTCTGCTATATATATATATATATATATATATATATATATATATATATATATATATATATATATATATATATATTCAGAATATATATATATATATATTCTGCGTGATTTTAATTTTATAACCCTCAAATTATTATTTTAAATGCAAACTTAAAAAAAGTTACAAAAAGAGATTAAAAATTTCATTTAAAAAATTTAAGAAGAATTTTTAAAAAGTCTTTCTTAGTGTACCCCTACACCATAAGAAGAATCGCCATGCAAAATCCCAGCCCTATATGTCCAGAGGTTTGGTCTGTGCGTTGTATGTCAGTCATTCAGTCAGTTACGGAACTGTTTTATATATATAGATAATGTACAACATTTACCTTACGGTAGAGGAGAATAGGATTCCTGGTTACAAACCCATAAAAGATAGGTTAATCCTCGCACTGTGCGCCAACGCGAGCAGTGGCTGCAACATTAAGCCGCTGCTCATTTATCATTCTGAAAATCTCAGAGCTTTTAAGCATACACGCACACCTTGATCATGTTTTATGACAATTTATTTTTTCAACTCAACAATGCACATCATCCGCTTCTTATTCTCAGCACTGTCCTTCTCACTCACTTTCTTCGACCCCGTGGTTGGAAAAATGGAGTTTTGCAAAATAACTGTAAGCACAAATACAAGCACAAAACTAATGCTTTTATTACGAGCTAGCCTCAAGTGAACGAATGAGACGCGGAAGTTGCGCGATTGTTGCGTCGTTAAGTGTGGCTGTAATTCCTCTTTCTCAGAATTCATAGAAAGGAGAATCCATAAAAGGCTTTGGATCCTAGAACCCCAGCGAGAGAGGTTGGACGCTGTTCGGTTTCGGTTTGGTTTGGGGTGCTACGGTCAACTTTTTGCTACACGAGGACTAATTAGACCAGGACCTACAGTTTAAAGCTGATTCCTTACGGCTACAAACATCCTTTCCAACACAGGGACTCGAACCCACAGGATCTGAACCAAATGTCAGCACCCTAGCTATTCGACCATCACCTGGCTCTGTTCGGTTTCGGACGGCTACTCAAGTGTGGATACAGCAAGCTTCCCCGGGTGATAATTGTTGAGTGTCAATCTCTCGGTTTAAGACTGGATAGTAGTCTTAAGAATAATATGTATACAATTGTATAATAACTGTACATAAAGATTTTAAATAGTATATGCTTCTCGTGTTCTCATTTGATGAGCACATAACATGGCGTTCACTGCGCAAACAAGCGGTGGAGTATTTGAAGCTTGCTCGTAACCCGAATATTAGCTCGTAACTCGAAGCAAAATATCTGCCAAGAGAATGCTCGTATCTCGAAAAACTCGTAAGTCGAGGTACCACTATATATATATATATATACAGTAAAAATTGTTTATAAGAACACAGGTTATAAAAATATATCGCTTAAAAGAACGGAATTATTAGTTCCCGGTCAATTCTCATGTGTGATGATGGATATAAAATCCGGTTATAATAACATCGTGAATAAGAACATATCGCTTTTAGTGAATTAAAATGAATTGGTTTCTGGGAAAATAAATCGCTTATAACAACATACTAATTGTAAACGGATGGGAAGTAGCAGCACGTTGTTCTTCAACCATTTTATCCTTTTTTTGTCAAAAAAAAACCTAACTCTCACGAACTAATTTGGCTGCGGTCAGCCCTCATAAAGTAGGGGTTGCCAGAAAATATATATATATATATATATATATATATATATATATATATATATATATATATATATATATATATATATATATTTATAGATATATATATATATATATATATATATATATATATATATATATATATATATATATATACATATATATATATATATATATATATATATATATATATATATATATATATATGAATATATATATATATATATATATATATATATATATATATATATCTATATATATATATGAATATATATATATATATATATATATATATATATATATATATATATATATATATATATATATATATATATATATATATATATATATGAATATATATATATTTTACTTTTTTTTCCTAATTCACTTCAAAAACTGAAGAATATAGGAATACATTATAAGATCAATATTAAAATCTATCATAATAAAATTTAGATTCCTAACTATCTCAAAATATTTTATATTTGTTGGAGTGTTTTTTTTTAACTTTCTAGTTTGAAAATACTGCGTAAAACAGGTACTTTAAGCTCTATAATAATCACATTAAGAGTTGATTACACTGCCATATACTAATTTAGGGAATTAAATTTGAATAAATCATTATTTTCTATTAACTTTTTTACTATAAATAAAGTGAAAAACTATTAAATAATTTATATTACCAACGGAGTTAAGTAGAAGTTTTGAAATTTTATTCCTTTTTAAGAACGGATATTGAATTACCTCATAAATGGATTTATTAAGATATTTGAAAAATACGGAGAAGGAAAAAAATAAACTTTCATATTAAATATTTGATAAATGTCCTTACATTAATTATATCATTCATGTACTCAAATTTTAAATATTTTGATCGACAAAATATAATACCTTTTTTTAATCAAGAGTTTTTTCGCATTAAAAAAATGTGATCTCGTATTTTTATGTTAAAAGACCGTTTATGCGGTCTTAGAAAAGTTTCTTTTTTATTTTCTAGGTAATATAATTTTTCCGTATTATTATGAATAATATATGAGATTTTTGTGTTTTCCTTTAATGAAAACGAATGACGTTGATTGATATTTTTTCTTTTTTTTTTCTTTTTGGCTTAGCTTCGAATATGCCTTTCTGTAAAATGTTAGAAATTTCTGCTACAGAAAGGCATTGTAAAGACGATATTTTGATTAAATAATAGATGAAGTCGAATAATAATATGTTCAATCTGGAATTATTGGCGTAGAAATAAATGGAAGGGATTACACTGAAAATGAATCATGGCGGACTAGATTTAATTTCTTTCTGTTCTTTCTGTTAATTTCTTTCTGTAATTAATTTATTCGTATTTTAAAAATTTATTTCAGAAATGTTCATACAGCTGATTTTTATACTAAAATTAATAAAGTTCATACAATTTTATGAGTAATTTTACAGATAAATGGGCATTTATTCATATATATAAAATTTATTTCTGAAACTTTCATATATAGCTGATTGAAGACCAGAATTAATGTATAAAGTTTAAACAATTTTATCAGAAATTTTACAGATAATGTTCATTTATTTATATTTTTAAAATTGAGGTGTTAACGTTGAAAAGGAGGTAAGTGCCGAAATTTCCAAAAGGTATTTTTCACTGATAGACGGATTTGTTCCAAGTGTAATGGCGCTGAAAATAAGGTAAGTGCCTAGCTAGTTTGGTTTAATTCTGAGCTAGGCACTTACCTTCTTTTCAACGCCATTAACCTTGGAACAAACCCTTGTATCAGTGAAAAAATACTTTTCGGAAATTTTTGGCGCTTACCTCATTTTCAACCTCAGCGCCTCAATTTATTTCAGAAACGTTCATATATAGAATATTTCATACTTGAACTAATGCAGCCATACCCAACTTTTTTTTCTCTCGGGCCGCATGCATATGTTTGCTACGTTACGCGGTTTGCAACATAGTATCTGATTGTAGATCAGAACTAATGTATAAAGTTTAAACAATTTTAACAGAAATTTCATAGATAATGTTCATTTACTCATATTTTTAAAATTGAGGCGTTGACGCTGAAAAGTAGGTAAGTGCCAAAATTTCCGAAAAGTAATTTTCACTGATACAAGGGTTTGTTCCAAGGCTAATGGCATGGAAAAGAATGTAAGTGCCTAGCCAGTTTGGTTTAGTTTTGTGCTAGGCACTTAACTTCTTTTCAATGCCATTAGCCTTGGAACAAACCTTTGTATCATAAAAAATATTTTTTTGGGGAATTTTAGCACTTACCTTCTTTCAACGTCATCGCCTCAATTTATTTCAGAAACTTTCATATATAGATAATTTCCTACTTCAACTAATGCAACCATAACCAACCCTTTTTATTCTCTGGGGCCGCATGCATATGTTTGCTATGTTACACGAGTTACAACATAGTCGCACTATACCTTATAATTAAATAATGTAAAAATAAAAACTGAAAACCTCAATGTATTTAAACGTTTATTTTAAAAATGAGTGTAATTTTTTATGTTGAGACAAATTTTTGACTATTTTAGGCAAATCAGGCGTATACTTGCTGCATGATCTTTTCAATACATCATCAAGGTAAGAATCAGTAAGACGATTCCTGTATACGTTCTTTGCATAGTTCATTTTTGCATTGGAGGATTCACAAAGGTACGTTGAAACGAACAACATGAGCAGGATATGGCCCCTTTTGGTACAGTTTTGTATTTTCAGGCGCTCATTTCCAAAATCATGTTTAAAAATCATCTGACCAGTAATCAGTTCGAGTGTTTCGGGTCGCACATAAAAGCTTAGTTGGCCGCAGTATGAGAGTAAAAAAAAAATCAGAAAATTTACAACTCAATATTCATTTATGTATATTTTTTATATTTATTTCAGAAATGCTCGTATATAGCTGATTTCACGCAAGAATTAATGTATAGAGTTCAAAAAATTTTATCAGAAGCATTACAAATAAGTGTTCGTTTGATTCATATTTTTGAAACATTATTTCAGAAACTTTCATACATACCTGATTTCATAATATTGGAATTAATGTATAGAGTTCAAAAATTTGTTAGAAAATTTACAGACAGAAAATCATATATATATATATATATATATATATATATATATATATATATATATATATATATATATATATATATATATATAACACTCCACAGCTGGAAACGCGTGGGCATGGCTTTCAATCACATCCTTTGTTAGATATGTTTACTGATTATACTTAGCACTTCAGTTACAGGTCTAGACTCAGAGTATCTTTTGAATGTATTGTGTTTCCTAATTAAAGATTACTACTGTAATTCAGTTCTGAATCTAGGAATGCTCTGGCGTTTAAATTTAACACGAAGAGGGGCTCTCGGCCAAATCAAATGGAAAAGGCTACACAATCACTGATCCGTATCATCATTTGAATTAATGTGCTGTCAGGCGTGGTATTGCTGTATTGCATGTCGTTCGGTTTAATATAATGAACCTTTTCTCAGTAACAGCATCGAGTTCGGTAAAATGATTTTTAATTAAATGTATTTCATTTTATTGTAGCAAAAATAATTATGTTTGCATCAAAAAAACTTTCAAATCTAATAAAATTTGTTGATTGTCGATATTCGTTTATTTCAATGATTAAAATAAAATTGATTTTAATGTACGTTTTCTGAAATATTGTTTCTAGACGAATTAAATGTCTGCTTTTTACTTTTAAAATTGCATCATGATCGAAAAAAACTAGCCCATTTTGCTATTTATCGTTGAGAATTCCTGCACATCAGTTTTATGTTTTTTACGAAAAACATTCTTCAAAAGTATTTCAAATGTTAGCATAAATTTTGATTACTGGTCTGTACCTGTTTCGCTTGAAATTGTTCCAGTTTTTGTTAATGTTTCAGATAAAATAATATTTTTCTTAGTTTCTTAAAGTAATCAGTTATCAATGAGATAAAAATTGCCCCACAATTTTAAATGACTCACATTCTTCCATGAAGGCCTTATTAGAATAGTGTTCCATCTCCGGTTTTATTAAAAAAATGGAGTTAGCCCCACTTTCACGTTCATGCAAGTCCTTTATGTGTTATTTTTAAACTGGTACACCTCCAGCCTATTTCTGCTGCCAACAGAGGGCATACAAATCAAACTTCAGCAGTCATTTCACAGCACTCTTTAAACTTTAAGGCTCTGTATCCCAAGGTGTACAAGAATGGAGTTGAACACTACTTAAATAAGGCCTTCATTTATAGATGTAATATAAACTTTGAATATTGGGTTGTATCGATTTCTCTTGAAATGCTTTAAACTCTTAATGTTAATGTTTCAGATTAAATTAATTTTCTTATTTTCTTAAAGTAATCAGTTATCAGTAAGATAAATTTGGTCCAAAATTTCAAATGACTGACATTCTCAGTTACAGATAAATGTTAATATAAATTTTGAATAATGGGTTGTATCTATTGCTCTTGAAATACTTGTTAATCCAAATTCTTGTTAATGCTTCAGATTAAATTAATTTTCATGCTTTTTAAAGTTATCAGTTAACAGTAAGATAAATTTGTCCCAGATTTTAAATGACTGACATTCTCAGTTATAGATAAATGTTAATATAAATTTTGAATACTTGGGTGTCTCTATTTCTCTTGAAGTGATTTAACTTAATCTAATATTTAAGATAAATTAACTTTCTTAGTTTCTTAAAGTAATCTGTTATCAGTAAGATGAAAATTGTCCCAGCGTTTTAAATAACTCACTTTCTTAGTTACAGAACTGTTAAACACGAAAGCTAACGAAATGCTTCCTGTCAGCAAAATGTAATGCAGACTGGAGCTAGACGACTTTTAACCCCCAATTTAAACTTTATTCTGTAGGAAACGAAAGAAGTCTTGTCTTGAATTCCCAGAGAAACTTTCCCGAAATCCAGGTGCATTCTGAATGGACTTTAGTTAATAGAAAGTTGTTTAAAAAAAGACGAGATTTTTGTATAAAATTGTTTGCTGTTAAGTATTTCACCTGTATTTTATAAGAAATTTTGAACTTCTGATGAAGAGGATTATGTTTCTTTTTAAGAGAATGTATTAAACTACCAACGGATACATGTTTTGGGATGAAGAAAAAAAAGCATATTAATACAATGAGAGTGTTTCTGAGTACGTTAAAATCAATGTAAATCATTTTTCGTAAGAGGTTTAGACACGCATTCTAAGTACTTTTTGATGACTATATGTCATATTTGTATTTTGAAAGTTATATATATATATATATATATATATATATATATATATATATATATATATATATATATATATATATATATATATATATATATATATATATATATATATATATATATATATATATATATATATATATATATATATATATACCGGATGGCCATAATTAAACTGACAGTGTTCACAGTGTTCTGTAGCGCGATCTATTTGCGAGAATGACGCCACATTTTGTAGGAAGATTAAACAAGACGGGGGACGAAGGATTCCGCGAAAAAATAAATTAGTTCCAAAAGTCACCGCTAGGGGAATATTTGGCGCTGTGTAATAGAAAATAGGGAATTTCTGTGACTGCATGTGGTGATTTGTCATCCCGAATTCGGCAGTTCTGGGTATTCACAGTTCAATGCAGGTAAAAGTGTCAGGTAATGTGGTAAAAGTGTCAGGTTCCATGCAGGTAAGGATATATCGTCTTCCCATAAGATTTTCCACGGCCAAGCATCATCCACCTCCATTCTGGCAAGAAAGGTGAGAGCAAAAGTCAATCGCTTATCATGATCGGGGTACAGTAACTCCTGTACACGGCTGATCTTGTACGGATAGAAGTTGATAATCTTTCGTAAGATTTTCCATACCGTACTGTAAGGCATATCCACATTCCGAGCTAATCCACGAGCGCTAGAGGTGGCAGCAATATTGTCTGATCCTCTGTCGACAATCGCCGTGGCAACTGCTTCGATTGTATTCTGTGGTACAGGTTTTCGTCCTCTGCCTGACTGAACCTTCAGAGAACCTGTTTTCTAAAACGTCGCAACCATTGCTTTTAGCCCATTAACTGACAAAGGACCGTTACCTTTACGCATTTGTTTGTGCGTTCTAAAAGCACGAAGACGGCTGACACGTTGCACTGGTTGAGATAAAAGAATTTGACCAGTAACGCACGCTCGACTAAAGAAGGGGACATTGCACATAAACTTTCAATCCGATTTATTCGAAACGTAACACATTGCCTTTTAAAACCCAAGCAGCTGGCACTGGATGTAACGGGAAATTTGAATAGAGAACTTCTTCTTCTGCTCAGCGTACGTGATATTGCAGATCACGAGACTTTATCGGTGTTTATGTAGATTTTGCGCTTTTTTAAAAGTGTTGCCATATTGCACTTGAACTAAATAAGAAAATGTGCATAATAAAAGGCAATTTTATTCCGTATTAATTTGCATTTGTTAACACTCTATTTTCTATTACACAGCGCCAAATATTCCCCTAGCGGTGTCTTTTGGAACTAATTTATTTTTTCGCGGAATCCTTCGTCCCTCGTCTTGTTTAATCTTCCTACAAAATGTGGCGTCATTCTAACAAATAGATCGCGCTACAGAACACTGTGAGCACTGTCAGTTTAATTATGGCCACCCGGTATATATATATATATAAATTTAAGATCAGTGTTTGTTAGAATCAGGGCTTTCAAAACAGTATTTGACTTTTACATTTTTAGTATAATGGCAGAATGCGGAAAAATAATCTATTAATTTATTATTGTATATTGTTATGAAAATTGTGAGAATATACACCTACACTAGATCTATCTCAAATTCTATGAATTTAATTAAATATGTAAAGTATTTTCTAAAATGTGATATAAAATACACGATTTATTTACACTTATTCGAGATGCTTCTCTAGAGATAGTATGTTGTTAAAATATTGATGTTCAAATGATTTTAACACGTTGACCATTGCCGAGTAAACACGCGTTTTACACGGAAATGCTGGAGACAATCTGGGAAAGTTATATGGAAAAAATGTTTTATCAACGGAACATTGCTTTACATGAAAACTACCTTTATTATGACCTAAACGTGTTTCAGGGAAATCCTGACATTTTTTCCCTTTAAAATGGTAATCTCAGACACCCATATAAAGAAAACAGATTTTAGAAAATAAAAAGACACTACTTTATTCAAAATTTCCAGTCTTTTCAAGTGAATTGTGTATATATTTATATAAAATTCCAGGTCAACAATGTGTAAATACTTTTCAAACGATGATGAAAGGTATTAAACTAGAATGCTTTGAATGTTTACACAGCAGGGACTGTTCCTGAAAAAAAATTATAATATATCATTATTTAAAAGAATGTTTAACTTTTAATAAGTAAGAAACCAATTAAATGCTACGTAAATTTATAATTTCAATAGATACAATGGTCAAAATCTAGAATTATGTAATGAAGTTTAATTGTTAAAATGAAGATAAATATTAAAATAAAAAAGACAGTGGGACGAAATAAAAATATTTTTTTTCAATATTTAATATTTCTTCTATAATGTAATGTAGTCTTAGAATTTCTACAGTTAACCATTGACAAATTCGAAGAAATATGTTATTTTGGTTTTATTTTTCTGAAATATCTTTAAGCACAGAAATTAAATATATATTTTTTTTAATCGCAACAAAGTAGTAAAACGAAAATAGACAACGGATTAAAATAAAAATTTAGAAGCATATCATTGATTTCAATTGGAATTTTCAAATATGTATAAGTGTATATTTTTCATTAACGTACAATTAGATTAAGATTAGAACCGAATTGATATTAAAAATTTAATTTATTGATTTCGAATTCAAAAGAATAGAAAGGTAATCACTTACCCTTCTCCCAGATTCGTTCGGGCAACCATCCTAAAAAAAGTGTAAAGCCAACACAATGAAGATAACTTTTTGCTAATATTGATTTAATATAAATTAGAATCACAAGACTGTTATGCAGGGATAATTAACCTCGGAAATAGGAACAGGATAATAACATAGAATTATAAACATGGATTGACGAATAGATTCGAATGTCAGATTAAGAATAAAACATCGTTGAATATATTCCTGCTCTTCTGAGTCAGGGTTACCGATTCTGTCAACCCTAGAAAACGTGTAGATTTCGCCAGCAGCGCCTCTCTGCGGCCTGAGATCACGTGATTACATCGTCTTTTTCAAAATCCTCCCGGCCGGAAATGACACCTGGCAGGATGCATTCTTGAGATATAGGCCGAATCATGGATCCAGTCTCTGTTCGAATGTGGACCACTCTTGTAAGCTGGTCTGTGCCAGGGCAGGTACGGATGATTCTGCCGAGTTTCCACTGTAATGGGGGTAAACGCTCATCTTTGATGACAACTAGATCCCCCACTCGAAAATCTTTCCTGAGATCGCCACTTTGGACGGGACTGCAGGGTGTTGAGGTACTCCAGGTTCCAGCGACGCCAGAACTGGTCCTTGACCTGTAATAGTAGGTGATATCTGGAAGAAAGACTAAGAACAGAAGGATTAGCATTAGGATTCTCTGGTATTTCTATTAAAGGTATTCTCACCAGAAAATGGCCAGGGGTCAAGGCTCGGCAGTCCATTGGATCGGATGATAAAGGTACCAACGAAAGGTACCAATGCAGGATTCAATCTGACACAGAATAGTAGCCAATTCCTCAAAGGTGAGGAGAGTTCCTCTAGTTGTTTCACAGAGGTGATTCTTGGCTAGTTTGATGGATGCTTCCCATAATCCTCCGAAGTTCGGACTATATGGGGGAATAAAATGCCATCTGATAGAGGGTGCGAATGAAACTTGGACTTGGGAATCCTTTAGTAGGCTGAATAATTTCTTTAAATACGAATTGGCTCCAATAAAGTTCTTGCCATTATCAGAGAAGATGTCGCTAGGCAAACCCCGACGAGCCACAAATCGTCGCAGGGCGGCAAGGAAGGCTATGGTGGACAGGTCTGAAACAGCCTCAAGGTGTACAGCCTTTGTAGAAATGCAAATGGAGAGACAAATATAAGATTTAAAAGTACGTGCCTTTCTTTTGTGTTCACATTTTGTTAAAATCGGACCGGCAAAATCGATGTCCACCCTTTCGAAAGGTCGGGCTTGATGAATTCTAGAGGGAGGCAAGTCTCCCATCAACTGTTGCATGGGTTTAGCATTGATGCGAAAGCAAATGATACAATTCCGTATTTCCTTGCGTACTGTAGACCGTCCATCGGGGATCCAAAACTTTTGGCGAATCAAAGAGTGAACAAGGTTCATACCAGAGTGCATACTTTTTTGATAAAATTCCCTAATAATTCATATTGTGATGAAATTTCTCTTTGGAATGAGTATAGGGAATTTTTGGTAATAAGCTAAAGCTTCATGTCTACTCAATCTGCCCCCGACTCTGAGATTTCCGTTTGAATCTAGGAAGGGATTCAGTGCGATTAACTTATTACTCTTTGGAAGTGGCTTCCCCTTTAATAATAACGCAATTCCTTTCTTAAAGTTACATTGTTGGATAAGCTTCATCACGCATAAGGTTGCGTATTCTATCTCCGAGGAGCTTAAAGGTCCTTTTACTTTGGGTAATTTTTTCAGTCCCTTAATGAATCACTGCATCCAAGAGACCACCCGGAGTAATTTCGAGAAAGTAGAGAATTTAGTAAGGAGGTTGTAAATCTCATTGTTCTGTGTCAGAAGACAAAGTTGTTCTATAACAGACAGTTGGTTCATGGAGCCAGTCTGGTCCGTGCCACCACTCTCGATTCCTTTCCAATTGCTCTGGAAAAAGACCCGAATGGCACAATCTGCGGGATTTTGTTTTCCTGGTACATGTAGCCAGGACTCCACTGGGGATAATGCTAGAATCTTCTCCACTCGGTGGGTTACGAATTGGTTCCCTTTAGTAGGTGGATAATTTAGCCAGCTTAGGGCAATCGTGGAGTCTGTCCACCGAAAAATCTTTTCTGTTTTACTATTCAGGGCTGGAATGGTGGCATATATTAATTTTGGAAACAATAGAGCACCACAAAGTTCTAATCTGGGTAAGGGGACTGATAGAACAGGGGTGACTCGAGTTTTTGCAGCGACCAAATATATTTGTGTAGGATCTGACAAGATACGTAAATAAACAACAGCTACATAGGCTTTACACGAGGCATCGCAAAAGCCATGCAATTCACATTTATTACTCGCTGTAATACCAATATAACGAGGCAGTTGAATTTGTTGAAAATGCTTAATTTCTCTCTTGAATCTGTTTCATTTCTCTTTAACCTCTACAGGTAGGGGGTAATCCCAGTCCAATTTTGCCTTTCATAAATCTTGCAGAAGAAATTTTAAAATAGTAGTTGCAGGAGAAAGTATACCGAAAGGATCGAATGTTCTTGCGATTGCTGATAACAATTTCCGTTTAGTGTCAGTATCTTCTCCCTCGACAACTTTTACTTGAAGAGAATCATTTTGGACATTCCAGACCACCCCTAATATTTTTTTAAATCAATCTTTGAATAAATGCTCTGAATTTTCCACTTTCAATGAATCTGGTAGTTGAGCCAAAACTTCGTCATTATTAGAGCACCACTTTCGAAGTTCAAACCCTCCCGATTGCATCAAATTTTGAATTTCATTAACTACTACTTGGGCTTCTTCTACTGACTCTGCACCCGCGAGTAGATCATCCATGTAAAAATGATCTTTTGCCAACTCAGACGCGATTGGAAAATTCCTTTTTTCATCGTTACATAATTGTTTTCTTGTTCTGAGGGCCAAAAAGGGAGCACATGATGTGCCATAGGTGACCGTATTCAGTTCATAAATTTGCAGAGGTTCATTGGGATCTTTTCTCCAGAAAATTCGCTGATATTTTCTATCTTCCTCTGCTATATTGATTTGTCTATACATTTATGCGATATCCGCTGAAAACGCAATCGAGTAACATCTAAATTTAACTAGAATTGTAAATATGCCAGCCTGCAGTTTAGGACCCTTTAGCAACACATTGTTTAAGGAGTTGCCCTTAGATGTTTTAGCAGAGGCGTCGAACACGATGCGTAACCTCGTTGTGGAGCTATTTTCATTGATTACCCTGTGATGAGGTAAGTAATAATAATTCTGGTCTCTAAACTCTTCTGATATTACGGGAGACATATGACCTAATTTACTGTATTCCTTCAAAAAACTTATACACTGCTCTCTTAATAATTTATCCATTTTAAGCCTTTCTTCTAGTAAGTGAAATCTTTTTAGGGCTCGAACTTTACTCTCGCCTAAACTGACCGTACCCTTGAAAGGTAGCTTTACCGTATATCTACCAGAGGTTGCATCTCTTCTCACTGCCTTTGCATAAATAGTTTTTACCTCAGCATCCTCTGCCTTAAAAATTTCAGATTCTGAAACTAATTATAATTCAAAGAATTTCTTTAACGTACCATTTACACTCAAGAGCCAAAACATTATGACCACCTGTCAATAACGAGTTCGCCCACCTTTGGCGCGCAACACAGCTTCAACTCGCCTTGGCATGGATGCCACAAGTCCTTGGTAGATGGCCGAAGACAGATTGTACCAGATGTTTAAGCAACGGTCACGCAAATCCGAGATATTGCGAATTGGTGGTCTTTGAACTCTGAGCTGCCGTCCCATGACATCCCAAATGTGTTCTATCGGATTGAGATCCGGTGAGTTAGGCGGCCAGGACATTAACTGGAATTCAGCATCATGTTCCTGGAACCACTCCAACACAATTTTGGCCTTGTGACACGGGGCGTTGTCCTGTTGGAAGATTCCATTTCCAGCTGGAAAAACAGAGGCCATGTAAGAGTGCAACTGGTCCGCAATGATGTTCAGATACCCTGTAGCATTCATGGTCTGCTCTACCACAACCACGGGTCCCAGAGACGCCCAAGAGAACGTCCCCCAAAGCATAATACCGCCACCACCGGCCTGTTTATGACCTACTGTACATTGAGGGAGCAACGGTTCGCCTAGAAGACGACGTATCCTGACACGGCCATCGGCGTGATGAATGACAAACCATGATTCATCTGACCAGGCAACTCTCTCCCACTGATCCATGGACCAGTCCCGATGTTCCCGGGCCCAGCGCAGGCGCAGTTGGCGATGACGCTTGGTCAGCAAAGGCACACGAGTGGGACGTTTGCTGCGTAGCCCCCTATCCAACATTGTCCGCTGAACAGTGTGCTGCGATACTATTCTACTTGGCCCTGCATTGTATTGGGCTGTCAGCTGAGCCACTGTCTGGCTCCGGTTTTGCTTCACCATACGAGACAGTCTCCGACGACCTTTTTCTTTGATAGCGTGTGGATGTCCAACACCATGTCGTCTACTGCTGGTTTTACCGTCATTCATCCACTTTGCATAAGTACTAACAACTGTAGGTCGCGAACAATCCACGAGTCGTGCAGTTTCGGAAATACTTGTGCTAATTGTAATGGCCTTCGAGCCATTACAATTTGCCTTCTATCAAAGTCGCTTAGATCCGCAGCCTTTCCCATCACACACAGAAGTAAGTGAAAGAATGATTCTTCAGACTCTCCAGCAGCAGTTAAATACCACTTCCACCTGATCACGTGCCTTCCACGTCATCCAGGCGAATTCATTGCAAAATTTAGGGGTGGTCATAATGTTTTGGCTCTTGAGTGTATATTCACTGTAGAGACACACGAAACCAGATTTTGTCCTTTGGGTATATTGTCAACAGTACCCGAGAGTAACCAACCTAATTTTGTTGGTGATGCGACTGGTGTACCAGGTAAATCCACGACTGGAGCCCCTTCTACTAACAACGCATGTATTTCCGCTCCGAGAAGAATGTCAATTTCTTTTGTGAAAAAAAATTGTGGGTCTACAAGCAATAAATCTTTTGTGTGTGGCCGATTTTGCTGCCTCAAATGGAAATTTGGGAGAGGAGAAGTGACCCTTTCAACTGCGAAAGCCGTTACCGAAAACGATTCATCTGAAAAATGTGGGTTAAAAGTGAATTATGTTCTACACAAGAGGTTTCCGCCAATATACCGTTGATGCCTACCAAACTGTGTGCTGTGCTACGAGACGGTAAACCCAATCTTGCCGCGCACTCCTTTGTTATTAACGAATTTTGGCTGGCAATATCCAATAAAGTCCTACATTGAACAACCTGACCTGCCCTATTCTTTACATTAATTAGAGTTGTTGATAGTAATACATTACTCGAGAAACACTGAGCACTATTGGAAAACAAAACTTCTTGATTCGCGCTACCGCCATCCTCACCAATCCCTTTATTCACCACATACACATGTAAAAGTGCACGATGTTTCTCAGCGCAAATTTTACATGTAAAATTTATCCCACAATTTTCACACTTATGATTCTTACGTAAACAATTTTGACATAATTTATTAATTTCCACAATTTTCCATCTCTCCATTACCGGCATAGAATTAAATTTCGAACACTTATACAACACATGCGTCTGAGAGCAAACCATACACACATTATTTGTCACTGTACCATTATTTGAATTTTTAACCAACACACTATTTGTTAAATGCCTCTTTCCTCCACTATTTTCCAGTGGTTTAGGCGTTGGGCGGAATATAGTTTCTATTTTCGTACTTTTGTTTTCACCCATACTTCTCGCTTCCCTTTCCACGAATTTTTTAAATAAGTCCAAATTTGGAATTTTATCATTTTCTTGCATTAGTTCCCATCTTTGTTTAAGAGGTTCATCTAATTTTGAAATCATAAAATTTATAATCATTAAGTCACTTAAATTGTTAGATTCAAACCCCCATCTTTGTAAATTTCTTACCGCCTCATTACAGGTATCTATTAGCTCGAGTAATGTTTTCGAATTATTCGCCTTAACTATTTTTGTAGCAAATATTTTATTTATCTGGCATGTTGCCAATTGACGCTTATTCTCGTATCTTTCGCACAGAATTTCTCAGCAGTTCTTCAAATTTTCCTCACTCAATGAAAATCCTCGAATTAATTTTCATGCATTTCGTCTGACAGCCGAATGTAAATATTGCAGTTTTTCAACTTCCGACAACTGCTCATTCTTTACGATTGTAGACTCCAATAGTTCTTTAAACGATATCCAATGTTCCGAATCACCGTAGAAATACGCCAAATCAAATTTCGGAAGCTTCACCGAAATCTGTTTTGATTTAGAAGAGGTATCGTTATCAGAATTTTTTTCTAACCTAGTTTTCTCCTCAAGGCTAATTAACAAATTTAAAATCTTATCTTGATATTTCAAATACTTATCTAAATTATCATCATTTTCTTTCTGAGAAAAATTTGTAAATATTTCCGATATGCTACGTTCATAATCCTTTACTTTTGATTTCAAAACCGAAATTCTTGCCTGCTGTTCTACGCTACACTTACTAACATTTTCACTGACTACATCAATTTCTTTACAGATTACATCAAACCTTAGTTCGGTTTTCGAAATCTTTGGTGACATTTTCAAAATTTTAAATCCACTAATATATGAATAATTTATCTATACTTAATTGAATACCCTCTAAATACGACATAAATGCGAATATTAGATTTGTAGAATTAATTCAAACCAAAACAAGCAAAACTATTACTATTTAACTATTTACATTATCAAACCCACAGAGCTGCGGCAATCGACGGACCAACTACTATTATGTATATTTTTTCATTAAAGTAGAATTAGATTAAGATTAGAATCGAATTGCTATGAAAAATTTAATTTATTGATTTCGAATTCAAAAGAATAGAAACGTAATCACTTACCCTTCTCCCAGATTCGTTCGGGCAACCATCCTAAAAAAAGTGTAAAGCCAACACAATGAATATAACTTTTTGCTAATTTTGATTTAATATAAATTAGAATCACAAGATTGTTATGCAGGGTTAATTAACCTCGGAAATAGGAACTGGATATTAACATAGAATTATAAACATGGATTGACGAATAGATTCGAATGTCAGGTTAAGAATAAAACATTGTTGACTATATACCAGCTTTTCTGAGTCAGGGTTAGCGATTCTGGCAACCCTAGAAAACGTGTAGACTTCGCCAACAGCGGTCTCAGATCACATGATTACATCGTCTTTTTTAACAATAAGAATGTTGCATAGAAAATGAAACATAGTATAATAAATGTAGAAAAAAAAATATGTATATTTTAAAATCTAAACTTCTCAAGTATTCAATATGAATTTACTTCCAGAAATTGCTGTTCCCGTTCGCAAAATATATTTCTTCCAGTAATTTATGGGAGACATAAAATGTTTAGTCTATAATAAAATAATAGCCTAAAACTTTAAAAGCGCTTTCATCGTTCAACAGAAAATTTTACACTGTATTTTTCTGAAACAATATTTAAAATACGGAGCAAAATCCCCTAATACCTGTCTTGAATTAGAGTTTTTGAACAGTCCTTAAAGGCAGTTAGAGAAATAAAAAAAAACTACGTATGAAAAGCTATTTAAACAGCAAAAGAAATGCCTACAAAATAAATTGATTGCATTGGTTAATAAATTCCCATTTAATATCGCTAATGTAGTAAAGCGCTTTTAAATAAAATGCTGGCTTTATTACATGTTTGCGATAAAAGTCGGAATCAAACTTAACGCCGACAGATAATTATAGAATAGAGTGGAGTTATTTAGGACGTAACCCGTGCGAGACAGCTTTATGAGCTTTGAAGATGTGAAGGTCTGAGATGGAGACACAGATTAGATGACGGAGTTGTGTTACAAAAGCCTTTTATGTTGGATTTATGATAGTACGGATTGGAAAGTGGCCACGTGCAAACCTTCGGTGGTTCAAAGGGGCAGGCAGTGAGGGCGTAATGTTTTTGAGTTCAGGGGCCAATGAGAAAGTGTCAGGGGAGAATAGCGAATGAAAAGATTACGGTGTTCGGAATGGCTGATGAAGTTTATGAGAAGATGGAGTCATGGGTGTGAAAGGGGATTAAAATAAAATATATAGAGGAGATCTTGGAAGAAAAGAAGAGAGAGTCTTGATCGGGGAAGCTGTAGGTCCCCATCTCCAGCCCGACTTAAAAAGTTATACTTTAAGTGGACCTGAGGGTTTCACATAAACCCTCGGTCACATAAAATGTTTCGGCGACCGTGTGGGAAGAGCTCCGCAGATTCACATGATAACTTCTAGAAAACGACTGCGTTGACTAAGTAAGATAGAGAGCTTCGCATTCGAATTTCAGCAGAGAAGAAGAGACCCAGCTCCAGTGCCACGAAGAGATGCCATCCCCATCTCGAACTAAATAGGGAAGTTACACGACGAGGAGAGCCTAACACCCAGTTCCACGACGAGAAGAGATCTCCATCTCGAGCGAAATAGTGAGTTTACACGTCGAGGAGAGACCGACTACGATATCAACTACGAGAAATTGATCCCTCATCGTGAAAAAAGTAGTGAAAGACCACTGCCCAGTAAAGCAGTTGGACCCCGAACCCTCGGCGAGGCGAGAAGGCCAAAATAGCAAATTTACTTGATGAAATGAATTTGGGGTGGGTGTTAAATCTAAATTTGATTTGTTCAGTTCCAGTTTGAGCTAGGTGAATTAGATTTTTCGTAAGGGATGAGTTTTAAGTGAGATAGTGTCTTAGTGTTAAACTAATAGATAAGTTTATTTGTTTTGTGCACGGGACGCTCCCTAACCTTTGCAAAGTAGTTGTAAAATACAGTTTGTGAGAGATAAATATATTGTGTATAAATTTTGAAAATGAAAGATTCTTTTTTATACTTGTAAATATTAAGTATGTAAATAAACTAAGTTTTGTTATGTTAAAATCTATTAGTATGTCGAAAGTGAAAGTTTTTGGTGTTAAATCACATGAACTAAAATTGAGAATAGTTTATTTGCTTTTGTTCGTTTGCTAAATTTGACATCCAGGGCTTTGGGTTGTATTCAACAAAATAAATAATAAAACACAACGCACCCAAATAATTTCTAAAAAAAATAAATAATCTGTACTAACCAAAATTATTTACGATACACGCCCAACCAACTAAAGCTGGATGTAGCAACACGACAGCTAACCTTTGATAATTTTCGATAATTATCGTTAAATTTTGATAATTTTTGATAATTATCGCTAAATTTCCAATTGTTAATACGAAAATCTTTAACATGGAATCGCCTATGATTTGTCACTTTTACACGATTTCATTAATAAATGTAATCCTTTTCATCAATAAAATGAATCTCTGAAGCTATGGAATTAAAAGACACAAAGATTAAAAAATTTAAAAGGAAAGGGAACATAAATATTACACTTTTCAAGCATTTATTATGGATTTCCATCCAGAAATTGGTGTTCCTGTTCGCAAAATAAAATGCTTCCAATAATTTGTGGAGGACATAAAATGTTGAAATCATAATAAAATAATATTCTAAAATTTTAAAAACTCTTTCATGGCTCAGCGGAAGTTTGTATACTATCTTTTAGGACACAAAATACGAAGCAAAATCTACAAATACCTGTCCTGGATTAGAGTTTTTTTAACCAGCCGTGAAGATAGTTAGAAAAATCAAAGAAATCTATTTAGATAGCAGAAGAAATGCATGCAAAATAATTTGATTAAATGTACGTGGTAGATCGATTTCTCATTATTACTCTTAAATCGTGTTCAAATCCTTCTTACGAAAGTCTTTATAAATAGTTTTACTCGGAATTGACTGTGAATTGCCATTTGTGTGTATTTCTGGCGGGATTTCTTTAATAAATGTAATCCCTTTCATTAATAAAATGATTTTCTAAAGCAATGTAATTAACATATACACAGCTTAAACAATTTAAAACAAAAGGTAACTTAAAAATAACACTTTTCAAGCATTCATTATGAATTTCCAAACAGAAATTGCTGTTCCTGTTCGCAAAATAAATTGTTTACAATAATTTATGGAGGACATAAAATGTTTAGTTCATAATTAAAAAATATCCTAAAATTTTAAAAGCTCTTCCATGGCTCAGTAGAAGTTTATATACTGTATTTTTCTGATACAAAATACGAAGCAAAATATTCTAATACCTGACCTGTATTAGAGTTTGTTAACCACTCGTAAAGAGAGTTAGAAAAATGAAAGAAATCTATTTAGACAGCGAAAGAAATACATGCAAAATAAATTGATTAAATGTACGTGGTAGATCGATTTCCCTTTAATGTTCCTAAATTTTGTTTAAATTATTGGTACGAATGTCTTTATAAATCATTTTACACGGTATTGACTGTGAATTGCCATTTGTGTGTATTTTTTTTGGGGGGGGGATTTCTTTAATAACTGTAATCTCTTTCATTAATAAAAGGATCCTCTGAAGCAATGGGATTTACATATATCCAGCTTAAACAACTTAAAAGAAAAGGGAACATAATAATTACACTTTTCAAGCATTCATTATGGGTTTACATCCAGAAATTGCTGTTCCTGTTCGCAAATTAAATTGCTTCTAATAATTTATGGAAGACATAAAATATTCAGTTCATAATAAAATAATAGCTTAAAATTTTAAAATCGCTTTCATGGTTCAGCTGGAATTTATATACTGCATTTTTCTGATACAAAATACGAAGCAAAATCTACTATTGCCTGTCTGGGATAAGAGTTTTTGAACCATCCATAAAAAGAGTTAGATAAATCAAAGAAATGTTTATAAACTATTAAGACTCAAAGGAAATGTATACAAAAAATTTATTAAATGTACGCGGTTAATCGATATTCCTAAGTTTTATCCGAATTGTTCTTACAAAAGTCTTCATGAATTGTTTTTTCATGGAATAGCCTGTGAATTGTCCCTGGTGCGTATTTGTTATTTCTTTAATAACTATAATCCCTTTCATTAATAAAATGATTCTCTGAAGCTAAGTAATTAACATATACAAAGCTTACACAATTTAAAAGAAAATGGAATATAAAAATTATACTTCTCAAGAATTCATTATCAATTTCCTTCAAGAAATTGCTGTTCCCGTTCGAAAAATAAATTTCTTCCAATAATTTATGGAGGACATAAAATTTTTAGTTCATAAGAAAATAACAGCCTAAATTTTTAAAAGCATTTTCATAGTTACGCAGAAATTTATGTACTATATTTTTCTGATACAATATAGGAAGCAAAATCCATTAATACCTGTCTTGGATTAGAGATTCTGAACTATCCGTAAGGAAATTCAAGAGAAAAGCATGCAAAATAAATTGATTAAATATATCGATTATATGTTTAATCTATTTCCCCTTAATATTCCTAGATTTTGTACTAAAAGTTCTTACTAAAGTCTTTATAAATTGTTTTACCCTGAATCGCCTTTGAATTGTCACTTGTGCGTATTTTTTTTTGGATTTCTTTAATAACTGTAATCCCTTTCATTAATAAAATTATTCTCTGAACCTATGGAATTAACAGATACAAAGCTTAGACAATCTGAAAGAAAAGAGAACATAAAAATTATAAATTGCACGCACTGTTTAGCGGAAAATTTAACTTTTTTATCTCTTCATACAAACCAAAAAAATGTGCCAAAACTGTCAGGGAGAATGATTGATGATATGAGTAAAGTTGAGGTTTTACATAGATTAGTCTGATAATAGATAGTTTATCGTTGCATGTACTAAATCTAAATAACACACGATTGCTTAGTTTTAAAAATAAGTACTTTTTTTTTTATAAATCTTACGCCTGAAAAGTCTAGCTATTTTTCTTAAAATATTTTCATATTCCTATTAATTTATTGGGACAATTAAAATAACGATATTTTTCTCTAAATTCATTTATGAAATGGTCAGAAAATTTAACATACAAAAACAATACTCTGTCGTTCTTAGACACGGACACAGACACAGATACAGACACATACACACACACAAACACACGCACGTACACACACACGCACACGCACACACACACACACACACACACACACACGCACACACACACAGACAGGCACACACACACACACACGCACACACACACACGCACGCGCGCACACACACACATGCACACACACACATGCATGCACACACACACACACACACACACACACACATATATATATATATATGGGTGTGTTTACTTATCTTTCGCATATATATATATATATATATATATAGATATATATATATATATAGATATATATATATATATATATATATATATATATATATATATATATATATATATAAATATATATATATATATATATATATATATATATATATATATATATATATATATATATATATATATATATATATATTTATATATATATATATATATATATATATATATATATATATATATATATATATGGGTGTGTTTACTTATCTTTCGCAGCTCAATATCAGAGATCAACATTCTATTTCAGTGCGTAAAACATTATTTAAATGGATAATTCATCTTTTAACATCCTCATTTTAGTCTTTTTTTTATAAGTAAAGACCAAAATGCACAAATAAATTTTGTACATTGCTTGGAAAGCTAAATAACTACGTAATCTTTAAAATATAACGTGGTGTATGATATAGTATGCTCTGCAACATACGTTACGAAAATTTAGTATAAAGTATTTCTTTCAGTCATTTCAAAAAATATTTTGAACTTATACAACATTTTCGCGTATCAGAGTATCTCTGAAGACGACAAGATGGCAAATATTCGATATAGATCGATATTTTATGATCCAAAACGCCTTTCCTATTTTTATGAATTTCACGTGTTCGAAAAAAAAAAGTAAGAAAAAAGTTTTTAAGGTAGGAACTTAGAAATATATGCACTTCTATAGCACTTTACATCAAATCGGGCAGTAAAAGACCCAGATGTCGTCTTCACGCGAAGGAAGTAGAGGCTTCTGAGGATCTCTCTGCTTTTAAATTTTATAGTGACAAAGCAATACCATATATTTTATGACGAAATATCTCTAACGTTCACTGCTGACTTAATTCATTCCATACCAAATCTGTAAGAACTGAATTACCCGCAAACTTATAGCGATATTTAGCTAGCAATTGATAGAGATATTCGTATGAGGAATAATCATTTCCTCTATGCATTCATTTTGTGGCAAATATTTTTGGATGACGTGTGCATTTTTTTATTCTTATAATATCGAAGTTGTTTCTCCGGAATTCATGTACCAATTGAACCCATTGCGGACGGATAGAATGAAAGTCAATTCCCACCTACAATTATACTTAAGTTTCTTTCCAGTAATCCCTGGATTTCGCTTTGCCACCGTATTCAGTTAGTTTGATATGCAATAAGATCATTAAAGTTTTGTACATGATTGCATTTAATGTCACTGAGAGTGCATATTTTTTTTATAATTGGCAGGTAATTAATATCTCATACCGAAATTAAATACTGCAATAAAAACATCGATTTTTTCTACTCTAGAGTAATTGAAACCTGTATTTAGCACTTAACATTTCACTGCTTATCATTTGTTATAATAATTTTGATTCCATAAATATATATATATATATATATATATATATATATTATCGTTAATGACGGTGTTAATAAGTAATGTAATTTTTTCTCTAACTATCAGAATCCTTTATCTTTTGCTGTCTGTTGCAAGATGTCATTAGACACAAATAATCTGTTTTCCACTAATGATCTATTAAAGACCGCCTGGAAGAACTTTAGTCACTTATAATCTAACTGAATACATTAGCAATAAGGTAGAGGCTTTTTTGATGGATTTCAAACGCAAAAATTTACTTTATTTAATTTTTGCCTATGCCTTTTTATCATCAGTCACCTGTAAATATTTAGACTGACTTTTTAAATTCTTTCCTACGGAGTATTTGTCAGCAGTGCAATCTAGAGGTTAGCACATAACGAGGTCGAAACAGAAGTGCAATGCCATGAAACTGCATACCATGAATTGAGCCAGTTATTCCCAATATTTGTGGCACGGTACTTTTGGGTATCGTGAGATCGGCCATGGGTGCCAAGAGATTTATCTTTGGAATTAACAAGAAAAAACATTAATAGCGCCAACTTAATAAATATTAAATTGAATTACTGCCATGCCCGATGGACTGTGACACAGATCGATGCATTCGTCCCTGAGGATATGTTAACTACTCTCACACATACAACTTTTAGGCCTGATATTAAACATTTGTGCTGTTTGAATCAACCACAAGACTTACATTAAAAAGATAGGAAGAAAATAAAATTCCGGTAGTCTCTTCTGACGAAACTACCGCGGATTATTAACGTATGATTACTCATCGTTGCTTACCTTTTTTGCATGTTATGTATGTACAAATGCAGTTTATTCCACCAAAACATCGCCTTACCAAACGGCCTCCAACTCTGTTCTAGCCAACATACCGAAGTAGCTGTAAACGAATTGCCGGAAATGGCGAGGTAGGTCAGTATTGGAAAGTGGTAAAGGATGGAAAGGTTCCCATAAAGAGAGAAAATTCTTATTACGGGCGATTAAAGATTAGAGGCGGTTAAAAATTATATATATATATATATATATATATATATATATATATATATATATATATATATATATATATATATATATATATATATATATATGTCAAGGATTTGGTGGGAAAGGAATGATTATTCTAAATTTAAAGGGGGCTTAGTAATTAATTTATTGTCGTGGCGTAATTCGCCACAATATTCTCATATCTTGGTTCGAAATGCATCGAGAGAAATCGGGAAAATTCCCTTTGGATTGATTGACATCCGTGGCCACGCCTATGGTCCATCTCCGGTGTATGCGTCACAGAGATCATGTGAGCATGCGCGGTGGCTTTGGATGGCAGAAAAACAATAGCGTTTAATCAGACGGCGGGAAATTCTTGATGGAGACAGTCACGTGTCGCTTGGGAGCTTGATGACTCTTGGATTTAATTTATCAGATTGAATCAGGTAGCTTAAGATTTTGGAAATAAACGATGTTAGATATATTAATTGTAGTTATTTGCCACCGGCCTTTTAATTCATTGACTGCTATAACTTTAATAATTAAGTAAAGATAGATTAAGAAGGAGAAAAGTTTCGATGTAAGACGACGTACTGGGAAGGGTGTAAGTAGCGAGCCCGTCATATATATTTATATATATATATATATATATATTAATGTGTGTGTGTGTGTGTGTGTGTGAGTCAATATTTTGACGCATTTTGGTATTTTTCGGTCTAACTATTTACTGCTTGTCCAAGCGATACAGGCTAGGTTTGGCGAGCTGCCAAAATTATATCTCGCTAGGTACAGATGAACGATTTTAACGTCAGAAATTTTGTTTTCCGGAGGACCGTTATGGAGGAACGTAATCCTACGTTAAAACTCTTTTTAGCGATTTCCATTGTAGTCCTCTAGTGTATTTCGATACTGAACCCCATGGGTATAGTTTAAACTATATTAATATATTAAATTATGGTGTTTGTTACTGATGTCTTTCAATAAATGGATAAAACCAGCAATGAAGTAAGTGTTTACATGAACTTAAATTTATCGTGTTCTTGATATACATTATACTATGATTTAATATTTAAAAAAGCTGAAAAAACTAAAGTATTAACAATGGTGTCCCGAGTTTCTAATATCATTCCTAAATGCGCTGCAAATGTAAAATGAGTGGCAATCCTTCCATTAAACACTTGAATCATCATTTACACAGAGTCTACTGAAAGGCCATTTATTCCATATAATTCCTGCAATAAATCAACTGTCTGCTTACCCTTTGCTAAACTTGCAGCTCTCAGGTTTTTAAACACATTGAAATTATATTAAAACTTTTATTTGAAAACTACACGTCATAGAAGATTAAATTTATATGCATTCATAATACATCTCTGGGGTTTTTCTTCTTTTTTTTCTTCTTTCTTGTTTACTCAAACTGATTACTGTTATTTGAATGAAAGTGATGAAATATTCCAATATTTTCAAAACTTTTATGCAGTAATAGAATGACTCTTTGAGAATTTTTTTTTAAATATCATTCATTAAAAGAATGAAATTAAACGTATATTTTAATTATTTTGATTTCATTGATATTTAAAATAATTTTGATTTCCAACACATCTTGATATTTTCTTATAAATGCCACTTCCTACTTATACAGAGGAAATCTGTTGTGTTGTTGCTTATCCCACCTGATCGACAGCAACATTAGATAAGTCCATGAACACGTGAGTTTTCGAAAGATGAAGAATATCGCCAGGATTGTAGTATGTAGAAAATTGTATCGAGGGGGTGCTGCGACGGCAGTAGAGAGGGAGAAGTTTTCGCTTCTCAGTTTGCTCCTTGCCCTCCCAAAAAGGGGTCATGAAACCCCCGGTTAGAATCCCTATCTGGGGAAGCATTTTTTTTTCTATGCATGTTATACTTCTGTTAAGTTACAATAAACCCAAAAAGTACGATGATCGTTGTCGTCCACTTATCGTCGTAAGTCAAATTCGTTAGAGTACAGTTGACTCCTCTGGCAACCAATACAAGTCAGGATATGGGTAGGAGTAGCCTGAGCCAAACTGCTCCTCGGACAAAGGGGGTAAACTTTAAAACCCGACACAAACCGTAGAGCACGAAGATGACCACTGCGGGGCCTGGCCAGAGCTGTATGCTCTCCCATACTGCTTGCCCCAATCAAAGCAACACCAGGACAGCCGGAATCAGATCAACCAACAAAAGAACATTATCCTTTACATTACTCTTAGACCCAAAAAAAGAACACGATTCTTTGTAAAATATAGCTGTGACAGATGCATGTGCGTCACTGGGAGAAAAACTGCATTCATAAGCAATAAAAAATATCTAAACCGATCGTGCCCAGATGTGGTAAGCAAGAGCTACGTTTAAAGTTTTCTCCCCTATCTAACCTTGACCTATTCGTTGAAAATGCTATTGTTCCATGACACTGTTGGACATCATTCAATGAATGCTGCTGAACAGCTATAAAAACCAATTCTAACTATTTCAAAAAGGGACTTCAACTACTGGAATTAATTTTATTTTAATGTGAGGAATTTCTGGTAAAAAATATTCTAAAATCTTTTTTAAAAAAATCTAAAGCAGAGTGCCATAAAAAATAACAGAAAAAATGAAAACATTTAACAGATTTGACCAAGAAATAAGAGATTCCCATTGCGTTTAATAAAGCATTTTATTTTCTTTGGGGTAACTACAAAGAAATAAAACTTAATTGAATCTTATTAACAACCAAAACATTACTTAACATACATAAATGGCAAAGACATTAATTCATTTGTTCGAAACAACTTATCGAATTTGAAAATAAAACCAAAAATTATATTCAAATGAAATTTTTCTTTAAATGTACTCTTAAAAAGGCCACAAAAATCTTTATCCAATTGATTTATTCAATATATAAAAGAATAAAATTCCAAAAATCATTTTTACTTTAGTGCACAGAATTAATGCATTAAATGTTGTTGTGGAAAGTTAAGTTCCTAATCTTACTTTTTTAAATGTCGTATTGATGTAGTTTTAATTCCCGAGATTCTCTAGAAGATTCCCCTATTATAAAAACCTATACTTTAATCGCAGATTTAACTAAAAATTGATTCAAATTGAATGCGAACTTTCCCTCGAAACTTTTCCTGGCAGAAAACTGTCCCTTGCAAATTACCCATGAAACACACATCCACAAGTCTAGGTAGACGGTTCCTAGACTAGACATAAAAATCCAGTGCTTGCAATAATCACACCTGCTGCTTCCAAACCTTTTTATTTTAGAACACTTACGTGACTGGCAGATGGGAAATAGGTGGCTCGATTTTCTTCTATTGAAGTCATGTTTTACCTTAAAGTTGCCAGTTTCGTTCTAATTTTGAAATGGATGTTTCTTTAAAAACTATCACTAAATTTACAAAAGCAACACTCTCTGTTCTATTATCTGAAGTAACTTTATTTTCAAATGAGGATGGAATTTACAGTAATCATTTTAAAGAATTTAATTTACTAAACAGCCTATATTAGCATTCAAAAGGAAATCCTCACGCAATTTACTTTTTTTAATTCTTCAAAACCCTAACTGACTTAGTTTTATTGAAAGCAAACTAAGAATAATCAGTAAAGAAATATAGTGGTGTAAGGATTGAATGTTTGTCCGGAATCGCTTCAATTTTCCGGATGTATTCTCAATTTACGTATTTAATTTTATGTATTTTTAATTCACATGGTGCGGATAAAGGACAACTAGATTTCAAAGGACGATAAAATAATTTACGGGAAATAAGTTTTTATTTTTGAAAACTACTAACAATGTTACACTAGATTTTGAAGAAAAAAAAAACATTACTCATGTGGCATCCGTAATTTGAATTGAACTGGTGAAACCGTTTCTAAATTATTCCTTCGCTCTGTTCGTCATATCTGGGCGAAGAGCGGCAACTTCCTCATGGATAGCGGACCAGCAGACTTCTTGCATAATTTCAGGGGTTCTAAAGTACCGAAGATGACCACTTAGTTTTCTTTGCAATGCAGCCCACTTGCTCTTACGTTTGAGACCCATCGCAAGACCGGCGTCTGTTGGCATAGAGTCCGAAGAGCGTCCTAACTGCCATCTGTGTCGTGCTTGCAGCATCGTTATTTTTGAAGAACGCATCTGTAACGAAATCACGTTATTTAACGGATAACCTCTAGGTGTTTAGGGACGTGGTGGCCCAGTTGGCAAAGGCAGCGGACCAGTAATCTAAACGTCTCTGGTCCGATGCCGGTCTCTGACAAATCCACTGAAGTGTTCAGTAATAGTGGCCGGGGCAATTAAAATATGTCGTGGCAGCAATGCGCTCCAAGTTCTCAAATTTACCTCTGGAGGTGCAGGGTTAAGTGTTCCGGTCTCGTCACTTGACTCGGTTCAAATTTACGGGACCAGCACATACGGGGGTAATGCTGGTCCGCCTATACGGTGCTCCCAGAAAAGTGGCCAGCAAAACCGCGGTGTCATATATATGGCGGAAAGGATACGTCTCCAGCATTGGAAAATAAAAGCAACAAAAAACCTATTGGTGCTTACTGACAACTAGAAAATCCGCTCGAACTGTTGCCACCTCTCGCGTCGCCCCCACCACCACCACTCCCTTGTCAGTGACCTTGAGAAATGTGGGAATCCATTGTACCGCAACCTGTATATGCATTTGTAATTTAGAATAATTTTTTAAGAATAGCAGTGTGCATCTGTGTTGTCGTTATTACCTAATTAAATTTATTTGTATTTACTTTATTATATTTATTCTAGGTGCATTGATTTTCATAATATAAAATATTACTCAGCGAAATCTTTTATAGAGTAAAATGATTCTCAATCTACACCGAAATTCTACTGTAGGGGAATATTTACCCTCTTTTCATTTAACTGCTTATTTCTTTATTATATAATATTTCTGTTTACATTATATACACGTTTATATGGCAGTTTTTATCTAAAACACGGTACAGTAATGTTTTTATATAATCCCGACGTGTTGTATTAAAATTTACTTCAAACATAAACATTAGTTTAAATGTAATAAAAGAAAATTTTCAACTTGGCAGGAATGCGTCGCATAATAAGAGATCATTACAGCTTATCAGTTTTATTTTGGATATATTTTATTGCAATTATTTTTCCCAAGTTGGTTACTGGTATGTAATAAAGTTATTTAATGATCAAAAGCTTTCATTTATGATACGTTTCTGGAAGAGATATAAATGATTATCGTGGGGTACTTAAATTATTTTATTTAAATATTTATTTTTTTTATTCTTTTCGATCAGTTCTAACAGTTTAAGACGTATGCTTCCATGAAAGCGGTATTCGTTAGAAATATGAATCTTCAACATTTCTCAAGCACATTTCTCAAGCATTCACTCATAATATGTGTTAAATGCTATATAAATATTCATTTTATTTCAGCATTAGGTGCTAATATGGTAAAAAAAAATATTGAATATGCGGATTCCTATTCCACATAAATTTTTGCTGCAATGTAAATGCAAGATCATTTTCGAACACCCGATGATGTTGCTGTCTAGCTTTGTACAGATACCGACAGAATTCATTTTATCAAACTCAATGAACAATTTAGAATAAATGGAAGAAAGATGAATAATAATTTATAAATCTGAAAAATTTGAAATTCACTTGTAGAATATAAATTTAAAAAGTTAGTTTTAAAAAGGTGAATTTTTCTTCACCACAAAATAGAGTATTTTAAATAATAACTTTATAAGCATTTCACATACAAGGGGAGTAGAATCTACTCTCAGTTTTAATGCGTTTCAGTCTCGCGGAGAAGGTAATTTTTGAACAAGCCATAAGTATTTGATTATACACTTTTAAGAAATTCTAAAGATTAATGGTTTCCCTAAAAAGTTAAAAACATAGTAGTGTGTGGTATATATATATATATATATATTTCCACAATTCTTAAAATTGCTACATGTGGTAGTAGACGGTAGTGACCACGGCCTTCAGAGCCTCATAATTATCCAAAGAAAGTTGAAACGAAGTTAAAAATATTCAAAAAGGAAATAGTAATCCCTAGCTTTCGTAGTTTTACTTGAAAATGATGAAAGTTCACATTTTAAAGTGGTATAATGTATATTAAATATTTATTTGTTTCACAGTTTACCTTATCATCCGTCTCTCTCTCTCTCTCTCTCTCTCCGTATATATATATATATATATATATATATATATATATATATATATATATATATATATATATATATATATATATATATATATATATATATATATATATATATATATGTATATGTATATATATATATATATATATATATATATATATATATATATATATATATATATATATATATATATATATATATATATATATATATGTATATGTATATGTATATATGTATATGCATATGTATATGTATATATATATATATGTATATGTATATATATATATATATATATATATATATATATATATATATATATATATATATATATATATATATATATGCACTAAAATATTGCGAATGCATTGCACTATACATGTATTTTATTGGCTTAGTCTATTTCTGGTCATGCAAATTTTTACGTCTAAAGTTTTATAAAACACACAGTTTCAGAGCATGTATTGTACAACAGTGCGTTTCTTGGCTCCTTTCTGCGAAATAAATATGATTTTCAGCTTAAAGAGACATAAATACATTCACGGACTTTCATCATTTGCTTTCGGACAAGGAAGCTTATTAGTTTAATAATACAAATAAGTTCCTTGTAGAGCATACACGATTAGCCCCAACATGTTACTCTCGCTGAACGAAGCCCTCAGTCCCGAGCGGGAGAAATGCGAAAAGACACTAGACAAAAGGGAAAGAGTAGCTTTCAAAACGTAGCAGTCGCGAAAAGGGTTTTTCCTTGAAATAAAGAGAAACGACGCTTTTCAAAGCGTTAACATTCACACCCCTCCCAGAGCTGCGGGCAAACAAAACAAGATAAACACTTTCCTCTTTGTTCACAACCATCATCCCTTTATTATTGACTTTGAGAGCTCCCTCACGTCACCAGACGGCGCTGTTAGCGTCAGTTCTAGTGTTTTCTTTTCTCATTTGTATGGGCTCAGGAAGTGTTTTGGGACTTAACTTCGTTAGAAAAGAGGAGTTCGTCCCCATTGAAAAAAACCTCATTCACTGTTGTCAACAAGGAATTTTTATTGTCATCTGTCTATATAATATTCTCTCAGGACGAGCGTATGCCTTTACATCAGTGGATGGGTCTTAAACTGCATTGACGTCCATAGCCTTTTATTATTAGAAGAGTACCGACAATGGTTCTCTTAGTCTTCTTCTAGTCATGCTGTATTAGATCATGTTCCTTAAGATCAAAAGTTGCACGTAAAAGTAAAAAAAAAGTTTTTCATGCATTTTGGATTTTCTGAAAATAACTATTATTCTCCTCAGATGCAAAAGAATTTTTACCATTCGCTCTGTTTATGGTTTCAATAGTTATGTCACACAACCAATCTATATACATGAACAGTTCCGTGACTGACTGACAGATTACGCACAGACCAATTCGCTGGACCTACAGGGCTGAAATTTTGTATGACGATTCTTCTTATAGTGTAGTGGTGCACTAGGAAAGATATTTGAAAAATTCTTTTAAGATTCTTTTAAATTAAATTTTTAAGCTGTTTTTGTAACTTTTTTTAAGTTTGCATTTTAAATAATAATCTGAAGGTTATAAAATTTACATCACGAATAAAATAACAAAAATTCCTTTAAAATGAAATCTTTTTCAAATATTTACCTCCATTTTCTGATTTTTGGTGAATTTTTAAAAATTAATTCTTAGAATTTAAATTTATTAAATGGTTACACGTGGGTCTCTTTTCTTTTTGTGATACTTTAAATTAATTTTGCGTCACGTGCATAACAACGAAATAAATTGACCAAAAAAAATTCATTAAAATACGGTAAAAGATAAAATTTAACAATTTAACAAATTGAGATGGAAGTATATTAAGAATTTAATTCAAATTAGAATGTTTTATGGATATTAAACATACAAATTAATTACATTGACAGTAACGACGATTTTTTGTTACAGTTTTTATTAATTAAATCTAACCTTTTTTTAAATTAACTTTTAGTAATCCTAGTCCAAAATGTATAATTTAGTTTACTTTCTTTCAATCAATATATGTTCCCTATTTTGACCATTCCTCGTGGTCGTTCCTGGAATTCCCATGCTTCCTGTGTGTTCTGGTCGAGTAACGGTTTTTCTGAAAGATAATTGTATTTCGCAAAATTCGTAGATGGACTCAGTTTAAGGTATCATTTTTTATCACGTCAGCCGGTGTGTGCCCAGTGTTACCATGTTCCATAGGATTATCGGACTGTTCTATTATTCTTAACATCTGTACGGTGAGCTGGTTTGTTTTCAATTGCGAGCCTCGCTTTACGGTCCATTCTTTTATCGTACTAGAATCGCATCGGGGTCCAACTTGTCGTTTTTCTTCGAAAAAATCGGTCTGATGACGTCACTGTATGCCGAGACCAATACAAGTTCTTGGCGAAACTTAATTACTTAGCTTGGCACGTTCTTCGCAGTTTTCTATTTGTGCTCGCAAGGTTGTCGGCACATTAATTTGGCGGCCCTTATCCGCGCATGGAGGTTTTCCGTGCATTGAAACCTTATTTCCTTCCCCTCTCTCTCCAGATTTGAAAAAGTGGATATTATTACAGACTTGAGTTTTCACTTATTGAGTGTGTGTGAAACTTGTAGTTTCTCTCAGGCCATTTTCTTTTGCAGAAATATTTGTCAATTAGTACAGTGATTGCGTACCTGTTCGGTCGCATATAGTTAGGTCTCTTATTTTTTGTTCGACCGACATGGTTCTTACTGTATGCCGTTTTCAGGAGATCTTCATCATGTACGATGTTAATGTTATGTCAATCTAGAATATCTTCGAAGATATGTTAAAAATAAAACTTCTTTTTACTGAAAATATACTGTCGACTGGCTGCTATAATAGTTTGAATTTTTTCATCCTGTGGATTGCTGGTAGCGTAGTGAACTGGTTTTTGGCGTGTTCAACGCATTATTTATTTATTCATCTGCATATATATCATGAAAAATCCGGCCATTTGATTTGTTTCCTGATCGCTGTCTCCCAAGTGTCCTGATTACTTCATCATACCAACTGTACTTGATAACAGCTTTTGGTGCAGCTTTACAGGGTTGACAGACGGACATTTTGTTGTACTACAGTACGACTTTCAATATAGTGACATTCTGCGTCGTAGAATATGCGGACTGTCTTCACCGGCGATTCCTACACCTCCTGAACTCTCTTATCTTACAGCATAGGATACAGAACTGAATTCATTTGTACAGATATATGATACCATCTGAAATCCCTCTTACAGATAGGGCGCCGTGACTTCCAGTGAAACCTGTACAAATATCTTCCTTACATTGACCGTTGTATTTAATTTTAATCTACTCCTTAGCGAATCACGGGTATTCAGCTAGTAAATGTATATAATTTCAAAAAAATTACTAATAAGCTAAATGCTTTTCTTTTTAAACTTTCAATATAACCAACATGAAACGTTTCAACTGCGTTAGAACGTAATATAAAATGATACTTCAATGTTAACTGCCCGTTTTAGAATTGCATTATAAACACAGTGCATATTGGAATTTTCTTGCCTTAAGCATCCACAAATTTCTCCATAGTGGGCTTTATAATCTAAAGCCAGAGACAATTATTTTCAACAAACATTAGTTGTAAGCAATTGTTATTTCTATTTATACATATAGTTTTAAAACCGTTTAAGCGTGGAATAAGAGCTTATGCCACTAGTCCGAATGGCAAGATTAAGAGATATTTTTAAGCACCTACTTCAGGTACATATTTACAGATGTCAATTATTCATCGCTATAGCAGAAAAAATTCCAAATACTTCTTAAATTTTGACTTAACCTAAAACTTTCTTTCTAAACACCTAAATTGTTTCCACCGAATCCCAAAATTTCGGAGTGACATATTTCCAGGATGAGGGAGTGTCGCCCTCTATTTTTTCCGCAGCGTTCGGTGCAAATGAGTTCACCATCAAAAGTAGTCATAGAAAAATTATATTTTCGATGTCAAACGAAGTTTTTCCGTAACTTAAATTTCTGCTTACCTGGGAGAAATCTCATTTAACGCCAATTTTCATTAGAAGGCGTATGTAAGTTCAAACGCAATTTATATTTAAGAAATCTAAATGTTCTATTTCAGTTGCTTTTGTTGTTAATACATATGCAATTCTATCTGTACACTTACTTAAGATTAAGAGATTTTTTTAAGCACCTACTTCAGGTACATATTTACAGATGTCAATTATTCATCGCTATAGCAGAAAAAATTCCAAATACTTCTTAAATTTTGACTTAACCTAAAACTTTCTTTCTAAACACCTAAATTGTTTCCACCGAATCCCAAAATTTCGGAGTGACATATTTCCAGGATGAGGGAGTGTCGCCCTCTATTTTTTCCGCAGCGTTCGGTGCAAATGAGTTCACCATCAAAAGTAGTCATAGAAAAATTATATTTTCGATGTCAAACGAAGTTTTTCCGTAACTTAAATTTCTGCTTACCTGGGAGAAATCTCATTTAACGCCAATTTTCATTAGAAGGCGTATGTAAGTTCAAACGCAATTTATATTTAAGAAATCTAAATGTTCTATTTCAGTTGCTTTTGTTGTTAATACATATGCAATTCTATCTGTACACTTACTTAAGATTAAGAGATTTTTTTAAGCACCTACTTCAGGTACATATTTACAGATGTCAATTATTCATCGCTATAGCAGAAAAAATTCCAAATACTTCTTAAATTTTGACTTAACCTAAAACTTTCTTTCTAAACACCTAAATTGTTTCCACCGAATCCCAAAATTTCGGAGTGACATATTTCCAGGATGAGGGAGTGTCGCCCTCTATTTTTTCCGCAGCGTTCGGTGCAAATGAGTTCACCATCAAAAGTAGTCATAGAAAAATTATATTTTCGATGTCAAACGAAGTTTTTCCGTAACTTAAATTTCTGCTTACCTGGGAGAAATCTCATTTAACGCCAATTTTCATTAGAAGGCGTATGTAAGTTCAAACGCAATTTATATTTAAGAAATCTAAATGTTCTATTTCAGTTGCTTTTGTTGTTAATACATATGCAATTCTATCTGTACACTTACTTAAGATTAAGAGATTTTTTTAAGCACCTACTTCAGGTACATATTTACAGATGTCAATTATTCATCGCTATAGCAGAAAAAATTCCAAATACTTCTTAAATTTTGACTTAACCTAAAACTTTCTTTCTAAACACCTAAATTGTTTCCACCGAATCCCAAAATTTCGGAGTGACATATTTCCAGGATGAGGGAGTGTCGCCCTCTATTTTTTCCGCAGCGTTCGGTGCAAATGAGTTCACCATCAAAGGTAGTCATAGAAAAATTATATTTTCGATGTCAAACGAAGTTTTTCCGTAACTTAAATTTCTGCTTACCTGGGAGAAATCTCATTTAACGCCAATTTTCATTAGAAGGCGTATGTAAGTTCAAACGCAATTTATATTTAAGAAATATAAATGTTCTATTTCAGTTGCTTTTGTTGTTAATACATATGCAATTCTATCTGTACACTTACTTAAGATGAAGAGATTTTTTTAAGCACCTACTTCAGGTACATATTTACAGATGTCAATTATTCATCGCTATAGCAGAAAAAATTCCAAATACTTCTTAAATTTTGACTTAACCTAAAACTTTCTTTCTAAACACCTAAATTGTTTCCACCGAATCCCAAAATTTCGGAGTGACATATTTCCAGGATGAGGGAGTGTCGCCCTCTATTTTTTCCGCAGCTTTTCAGAAGCTTTAAATTTGATAAAGCTTCTGAAAAGCTTTATCAAATTTAAATCTAGAGAAACATATTTATCACTTCGCCCCAGATACATTTTTTTAATTCATCCATTTTTCTTTTACAAATTCAACAGTATTTCTTCAAATTCCAGGTTATTAAAAAGGAACTTTAGGACAAACAGACTACGTAGATTAGTTTCGTTTTTGAGGCAGTAGTCCAAATACATCCAAATAATTTTATAAAACAGGCGGTTTTTATTTCTTTCGAGGAAATGAGAGAATGTAACCGTCAAGGGTTATACTACTGTTAAACTGTCAAAAAAAATCGATTTTTTGAAAAAATAAAATATATGAAAGATTAACCATTGCTGAGTATTTTAAGACAATCCGCTTGAAAAAATTCTCATAATTGCGGAAGTTATGGCTAAAAACGAGTCAGATGTTTAGTGTAAACAGAGTTAAAGGGCAATACTTCAAAGTTATATATCTCAAAATGTGTTTTTTTCACATAATGCACTTGTTATCTCTAGAACTATTTCATATTTTTGCATGAAATTTTCACAGAGGGTACATATTATCATTTGCTTGAAACGGAACCTAAATTTGTTTACAGATCTCTAGGAAATGCATTCTTAATGCATAGATACATTTTATTTATTAAAAAAAAATGCATTTTTTTCAGTTTCATAGTAAAAATAGAAATATACCTTAAATATATACAAATGTAGGTTCAAATTAAACTTTCGTTTCTGCAGTATGTGTTAAATGTAGAAATTTTGTCTTTAACTGAATTTTGTTGGAGTATTTATGCTCGTTAGCTTTGATATCACTTTTCTCCAAAGCAAATTGCTTTTTATTTATGACTATCGATCAAAAATTATTTTTAACTATGAAACAAGAAACAGGTATATATTCATAAATCAAACATTGTTCTATGAACCCCGTTAGTGTCTAGCGTCCTTTTAAAAGAACGCTTACATAATGAGCTCTAAATCACTGATTTATTTTTTTTTCGATCCAAATAGCATAATATCATGATAAAATGTCGTATTTGTTATTATCCAACAGATGGGAGAACTACATTAATGTTCTATTTCTACTTTGAAGCTCTCAAATCAGAGTTAGTCGTTTTTTAGCTTTTCAAAATGGCGTCACGCAAAAAGTAAGTTTATTTTATTGTTTTTCAATGTTACGAAAATATTTTATGCTGTTATCACAGTCAATACTCTTTTCTTAAATACGCATCTTTCAAATTTGTTAAAATTATTTTTTAACACTCTTATATTTTCTTTTGCGTAGCGCTCTATATATAGGACGCTAGGCACGGATGGATACATGTTTTTCTGACCTGTTCCGCTATACGAAAGTGTCGTTTTTTCTCAATTTATGATGTTTAATACTAAAATTGGATATTTAATTCAATTTCAGCCGTATAGAGGTGCGGGAACTGTTTCGGATGAATATGGAATTAGTATGGGAGGTGCAGTTGTTCTGGATCTAATTTCCGATCTACCGGAAAATAAGCAATGACTTATTTTTTGTTTACATCACCTTCTTTAATCGATAAGTTAACAGAAAAAAGAACGGGAGTAACTGGCACTATACGGGTTAATAGTACTGAAAAATGTCCACTTGAAGATGTTAAATATCTTAAAAACAAAAGTACGGGAAGTTTTGATTTTCAGAACAGCAAAAAATTTAAACTGGTTCGGTGGAATGACAATAGTGTCGTTACTTTGTCGTGTACCCATTATGGTATTGAACCTGTAGCTCAGGTCAAACGCTGGTCGAATATTGATAAAAGATATGTAGAGATTCACCAACCGTATATTGTGTCTCAATATAATAAATTTATAGGAGACACCGATCGAATGGATCAAAATCTTACGCAATACCGGTGTTCCATACAGTCTAAAAAATGGTGGTGGCCACTGTTTTTGTTTAGCTTACAAGCATCAATCCAAAATGCGTGGCTACTGTACACATTATGCTCTTCTAATAACAGTAACAGAATGGATCTCCTTCAATTTAGAAGGGAAATCTGTCAGACATATTTTTCTAAGTACGGTAAGAGACCAAATAACAGTCTGGCTGCAGGGAAACCAAAAAAACTTTCAAAAAGAGTGTCTGGTGATGTCCGGTATGACGGAAAAGATCATTTAATCGTTGTGAATCTGAAACAGACAAGATACTGTGGCAAAAAATCCACAAGAAAATGCAATAAATGTTTAGTTAGATGGCATGATAAATGCTTTGAAATCTTTCACACAAAATAGCTTATATATAAATTGTATAAAAAAAAATTACGAATAGGTTTTTCATTATTTTGTATTTTAATAAGCCCTTTTTATATGTAAATTTAAATATAAAAGTGTGTAAAATTTATCATAAGACATAATTTATTAAATTTGTGCTTTTTAAGCTATTATTTTTTGCATTTTTAACTTTTAAAATTGTTTTGATTTATTTTAAATGATTAAAATACAATTTAAAATCCATGTGTTTATTTTATTATGCAATTTTTCGCGGAGTTCCATTTGTTTCATACGTTTATTTATCTAAAAGCGACATTAAAAGGAATAGTTTTAGAAAATCTAAGGGTTGAAGAGTTTGTGTAAAACCTGTAGCCTCCCGTGCCTAGCGTCCTTTATATAGGACGGTAACATTATTTTGAATAAAAATTAAAATTTTAATGCAGGAATTTTTTTATTATTTTTTCAGTTCATTTTGCACCTGTACAAACATAATTAATGAAAGAAAATTAGAGAATTCGATGTTGGGCATTAATTGGTTGACACAAAAAATTATGATTTTAAATCTTATACTTTTCAAGATATAGAATAATGAAAGTGACACAGTTTTTATACTTTTTTGACATTTCACAGTCGTATGACCCCTAAGTATTAGACTAATTAAATAATGATTTTTCAAATCAATATTACTAACGAAGAATAACGGGTGCGTAAGTCAATATTTTGAACCTATATCAGTTAGATCATGGATTTAGATACCTTTGTCTAAGATTTCAAATTTAAATTATGGTTATATTTGTGACATGTTAAGTATGAGAAACAAAAGTTGTTAGTATTTTATATACAGGGTGTTTCAGAAAATTTGACGTTATTTGAGATATAAATATCTCAAGAACTTCATTAGCTAATCTAATGAAACAATAAAGGCTTACAGTTGAGTAATTAAATATATATTAACCAAAATATGAATGGAAAATACATATACATGTGGATTACTTGAACAATTTCACAAACGTTTGATATGCGTGCCGCCTGTAACACGCCAAGTCGGTACAGTAATACCCTGACTTACGTAACCCTCGAACTCGGTGTTACGCAGTTTTTGATTTTCCCCTTTTTCCCGTATAGAGTTTGATAGCGCCATGCTCTCTTTTGTTTATGACAACACATGACCTTAAGATGACATTAAAAAACAATTTAACAGTCCATAAATCCATTGATACCAATTTAATTCGTTTCTTTTTATTATGTTCCAAGTGCAAACTGTGCATAATATAGACCTAATTAATTAATAATGCATAAGTACAATATACAATGAAAACCTAATGATAGTCATAAATTTGACAGAAGGTCTCAGCACAATTGAGAAAGGGTTAGCGATTTTAGAGAATATAGACTCTAATAAAGATCGCGTGATCACGACAGAGCAGGGAATAAAACAAAATGGTATGAAGAAATTCTTCGCGTAAAAAATGGCGTTAATACGACAGACTACTTTACAGGAATTTTTTAAACCATCAATATGAATTTGATTTTACTATCTTGTACATATGTATAATATTAATATGTAATACAATATTTTAATTTCAATACAATATTTTTCCTTTAAAGGAGTGTCTCTGTATGTTCTTGTTCCCAATTAGACAAAATTTCTATATATTTATATACAAAGTCGACTTACGCGATCTTTCGTCGGTCCCACCCGGGGTATTACTGTATATCATTTTTGCCAAATACTCTGTAGCATGTCACTGGTAACAGTTACCAAAGCGGTACTGATTCTCTGTTTGAGTGCCTCTACATTTGAAAGAAGCTGGGGTACCTAAACCAGGTGTTTAGGGGTACCTAAACCAGGTGTTTAGGGGTACCTAAACCAGGTGTTTAGGGGTACCTAAACCAGGTGATTAACACACCTCCAGATAAAAAAATCACAAGACGTCGGTTCTGGCGAACGTAGCCGCCACTAAACAATTTTTTTTTTACAAATATTATGTTAAGTATCGAAATAAAATATTTAACGTTTTTCCACACATCATATTAAAATACTAGCCGCTGCGCGACCAGCATGGTCACGTTTAGTTTTATATTTTCTTTTGGAAAACAACGCAACTGAAAGTAACATATGTAAGGAATGTTACCATTACCTTCCATCATAAATATACGTTCTTAAGGGGTATTTATTCTCTATAACGCTGATTCTAGAACATCGTGATCAAAAAAAGTATATTTCCATTACTTCAGAACGGAGTTAAAGAGAAGACTGAGAAACCCAACATCAATGACTTTAAAAATTTCATCCCTCTTTGTATGTACTATTTTTCAAAATTAAGATATCTATACTTTATCATTACAACAAATAAGAAATTGTTGGGGGAAAATTTAAAACATAGTGTTGATTTCATCACTCTCTGTATGTATTACTGTTCACAATTCAGATATCTACACTTAATCATATCAAATAATAAATTGTTGAGAAAATTTCTTCACTTATAAAAGATGGAGTAAAAATTGAGCAGGTACTGAAAAAAGTGTAGAAAATTAACTATAACTGGCTCTCAGTTGCTATGCCGGCGACGGTTAAGCTTAACCTCGCGATTATTTATGCTCTCTCTTAATGAATTATTTCTTCGCTTTCTTTCTTGAGACTGTTCCCAATTTTCACTTGATCATGCAGCGCGCTTTCTAACATTCCTGATTTCAGTGCGTAAATCCATGTTGACACGTGGTTGCAAATTGCAGACGGCCGCTAATGTTTACATCTGGTAGTGGCAGTTCTTGCCATTCGGAGTGTAGAAATATCGTCGATTTTTGTGTCGCATACCTACGCGTTATATATGTATAGATTATGTCTCTTAATGGAGCATTGGAAAAGTTATTAGATCCTGAAAAGATGTCAAATTTTTTTAAACACTATACATTTTTGTCGACTTTTGTGTGTGGGTGTGTGTGAAAAAAAATTACGACAATATCTCTGCTGATATATAATTTTTTTAATTTATGAGAACTCTAAATACGACTGGTTCCCATACAAATAGATTAGTATATTGAACATGCACTCTCATTAGCACTATGAAGGTGATTTATAAATATCTCCACATAATTTAAAGATATCATCAACATTCGTTTTGTTACTGTTATCATGCTTATCGAGTTTTTAGTTTATTTATGACAACTTATTTATGAGAACGACAATTCAATTTATTTATAAGAAGAATAATTCAATTTATTTAAGAGAATTTTTTATGAGAAATTATTTATGGCAATTTATTTATGACTATCATTTATTTATGAGATCTCTAAATACAGCAGTTTCCCAAACAGATATATTAGTAAATTGAACATGTACTTTCAGTGATTTATAAATGTCACCACCTAATTTAAAGATATCACCAACATTCATTCTGTGTATTAGCATGATTATCGAGTGTTCAATTTGTTACATATTCTTCTAATTTTAGCAACGGAACCGAAAGATTTATCAATACGTTTCCACTAATACGCTCCACAAAAAGAAAATGTAGATGTGGCTGCAAATTGAAAAGAACAGCAAGGTAATTCCTCAAAGTGATGATCATACGATAAGTTTATTTAATTTAGACAGTCTTTATAGATGTATGTAAATGTTAATTCATTATAATATTTGTTTTCTAATTAATTTCATCCACAGTTTAGGATTCCATTGAAAACAGTATTTCCTTTGTCACTCTGTCTTTTCAATTCAGTATTATTAAAGAAAAAAAGAGTTTCTCTAATTAGATTGCTTTACACTCTCTTGGATACCTTTTAAGTCCGTTTCAACTTCAAACACGGTTACTTAGTCGGAAATAATTAGAGTCACAATGGAAAATTAGCACTAATGATAATTTGGGTCGGAGATAATGACACCTCTTTTCCCCATTTTATCGCAAAATTTCCTTGCAGGTCTTTATTTTAGATTAAAATAGACCGATGATAGAAGTTTTCTGGAAACAAAAAACATTTAGCAGTTTTAATTACTAAAACTTTCTTTTTTTTTTGGTACTGGTATTAGTGTATCTCTATTGTGTCAATGTATATTCAATATACAAAGTATTCCTCACACGTTTTATAATTATTACATCGAATATTTTCTAATGAAATTGTGTATTTTTGAAAGGATGTATTTGAGAGTAATTCTATAATTCTGTAATTCTATATTCTATAATTTAACAGGAAGAAATTGAAGGACATGTTTTATCAATAATTAATAGATATAAATTCTAATAAATTATGGGTTGACAAGGCTGCACGTATGTATTTGAATGTAATCCTATAATTCTATAATTCTATAATTATGTAAATCTATATTCTATAATTTAACAGGAAGAAATTGAAGGACTTGTTTTATCAATAATTATTAGATATAAATTGTAATAAATTATGGGTTGTTAAGGCTGCTGTAAGTTAATCCTATTGGATTCGTTCACCTCAATGTTAACCTATGGAGAAAACTCGTCTACTATTTACAGCTACACAAATGCTGATAGTCAAATAAAAATGGCATTTACAGATAGTCTGAACTTTTCTGCACTTTGCGACAGAATTCATTTTATCAATTTCGTCCACCAAAGGAAATTTATGATCGTTTAAAATATACTATACCAGATTTTTCCCAAAGAATTTAAATTGAAAAATATTATTTGAGTTTGAAAAAAAGAGAAAATGCCTCAAGATGTGAAATTGCATCTCTTTTACGGAGTAGAATTCAAAAAAAAATCTTTAAATCAAAGTCGGTCACTTCTTTGTCAAATTTCCTCCATTAAGTTAACATTGATGTGAGAGAATCCAATAGGGTCGGTACACAGCAGTCTTAATAGTGCATTCATCAATACATTTCCAGATTTTCCAAGGAAGCATTCGGTAGTCATGATCAGGATTTAACGGATCAAGACTTCTTAGACGAACCTTTGAGCGGCTTCGAAATTATGCAACCCTTTCTGCACAATTTGTGATAGATCACAGGCTTTGGGCATTTCCCACCTCCAAACCCGTGAGGCACTGTCAGCTCGAGAATCTCTGTAGCCGATATCGGGAGACAAGGTCATTAAGCAATTAATACGTACTGTTTCCTCCTTCATATTACTTTTAATTTTATTGTCGTCCTATTTCTTGTCTTTTTATCTTGTTGCTTTTGTTCATTGCTTGCATTGTAAATAAAAAAAAAGTTTGAAATCTTTAATATTTTTATAACATAAAATGTAGAAATTAGGTTTGAATATATTTTTCCACTAAAACAGTTTCAGAAGATGCCAATGTATTAATGCCAAATATCTGTCTCTCTCTCTCTCTCTCTCTTTATATATATATATATATATATATATATATATTTATTTATTTAATTTTTTTATTTATATTTATAATAAATACAACGATCAATGTATGCCATTGATGCAAAAAGACGAAAAAATATATTAATAAAAAAATCGTAAGTGATATTTTTATAGACACAATAATGAAGAAGAAAATATTCAAATTAAATCTAATAGAGCATGCTAAAGTATATAGTACAGTTTGAGAAAAATTTCTTTTACTATATTTTAATATTCTTTTGGATAATGTCCAATCATCTGCCGCATTACAAGAAAAAATATATTTTTCTCTATTTAGTTGTCATGCACGTGACGCAATATTAATTTTAAGTATCACAAAAAGAAAAGAAACCACGTGATCAACATTTAATAAATTTAACTCTAAAAACTAATCTTTAAAAATTCACCAAAAATCCGAAAATGGAGTTAAAGATTCGAAAAAGACTTTATTTTAAAGAAATTTTCACGATCTTTCTCGTGATATAAATTTTCTAACCCTCGAATCATTATATTAAATGCAAACTTTTAATAATGTCGCAAAAATAGCTTTAAAATTTAATTTAAAAAAATCTAAGAATAATTTTTCAAAAATCTCTCTTAGTGCACTCCTATACTATAAGAAGAATTGCCATATAAATTTCAGCCCTATATAGCCAGCAGTTTTGTCTGTGCGGTATATGTCAGTCAGACAGTCAGTCAGTAAGTTACGGAACTGTTTTATATACATAGATAATTGCTGAAAGATAAGTTTAATACTTTGCTTCACTAAGATATAACAGTTTGTTACACTCTTACACAACATTTTTTGGCATACAAAGCCTTTCAAAGTAAATATTAAAGGATATATCACATCAAATTTAGTCCCTAAATCTGCAAGTACAGTAAATTCTGTTCCGCAATTCGTGATACACTTCTTTGAATTGTAGGCTGGATGACTGCATTTTGTCAGTCATTAGTAAAATTTTAGAGAAGTTCAGCATCTGGCATTTCTCTCCTGCTTCTTTCTTGGCTAAACAATACTGGGAGCCCATATCAAAGGCTAAAAAAAGCCATGCTTAATACACTTCTAATGTACACCCATACCTCCCTTTACGGCCTAGATACGTTCCGGAAAAGTTGGCCGTAAAGCGAAATGCCGTATAACGAATCAATTATTTTGATACGAACCCATACAAATTTTATTGGATCTGTTCCAATTTTTAATAAACAATATAGTTTTTAGTTCATAAAGCATTTTATTCTTCTTATTTCCTGAAAAAATGCTTACATAAAAAATTAAAGTACAAAACAATATAATAATAAACAGAAATTCAAAATATAAACATATAAACTAAAAACAAAAGATATCATATGGACATATGTATACATATAATAAAAGACATAATATAAAATGTTTAAAAACTTTTTTAATGTGATGACGAAGATTAACATGAAGTATCACTAAGCTATAATATGCTGACATCATCACTTTCCACTGTTGCGGCCGTATAACGAAACGTCGTGTGCCGTAAATCGAAAAAGTGCCACAATTAAAAAACGTCGTTCTAGCGAAATGCCTTATAAAGAGCGGCCGTATAGCAAGGTGTAGGTGTATATCATTTAATAAAATGGAAGTTTATATTAATTTAAAGGTCACTAATGTTTTTATTAAACTATATTTAAGCCGAGATTTTCAAAAAGAAATTACGTTACTATTTACTTTTATTAGGTGATAAAACTTACATTATGAAACTAAATCAATAATATTGAAGATATTATTTAAATGTTCCTCTTCTTTACCTTCTTCAAAATATAAAAATGATACGAGGACAATTTCCATATACCAGTAGACAAAATATTGAGCATGCAGATTAAGAACAATACACCCGGTTCTCTTTTAACACGGGGAGTACGTTCTAGAAACTACGATGCAGGAAAAAAGTTCTCTCACGTCCCTCATATAGATAAATTTGTTTAACTGTGTGTTCAAGCTTATATAAGTGTATTTTGTATGAATTTACTAATAATATTAATAATAATATAATTTTTAAACCCCTAAACTATTGACTTTAAAGTTTAAAAAATACTATTAAACTTTAAATGCTCTATTTTCTTTAGAGTGGAACAGAACAATGCCTACGACAGAGCGTTATTCTCTATTTTGATTCAATATTTACATTGCCAAAATACAGGGTGTCCATAATTAAACTTCCCTATTTTAATGTTGTATACAGTCGAAGCTATTGCTCAGAAAGTTATGAAATTTTGTGTAGGACATATAAAACGGATGGGAATTTGTTTGATTAAATTTTTAATAAATAGTTAAAAATTTCACCTCCAGAGGGCGTTTTTTTGATGAATTGCACATTTAGCCATCATTTATTCTAGTTAAAAAATTATTACAACAAGACATGTTCAACATGACGGCCATCATTTTCCTCTACCATTTGAAATCGTAAGAGAACATGTTTTACAGTTGACCGCAGTGTGTCCGGGGAAATGCTGAGAACATGTCGTGAAATGCTTTTTTTCAGATCAGGTATAGTTCTTGGTTTATCAAGACTGACTAGATGTTTCACACTCTCCCAAAGACAAAAGTCACATGGTTTGGTGTCTGTGAAGCTTGATCTGGTAATAGTTAAGCTATGTCCACACTTTTGCGCTTTCGAGTTCAATTTCGCTTTCGACTTGCGGTTCGTCTTTCCTTTCAACTTGCTTTTAGCCCATGCTTCTCGGTATGCCTCTGGACGCATTCGATTTGTTGTCCACTCTTGTTCGACATTTCATGCCTCACGAGATGAAAGAGTCGGACGGTTACTGCTGCGTTTCTTTTGATTTCGTGGAGTTTATAAGGTGATCACTATTTCAATGCTCATTTTTAATGAGTAATGCTCATTTTTAATAAAATGAGCATTTATATTACTTGTGAAGTATACAGAATATTCAATAAAATTCGTTTGCTAATCATACGTGTCGTAACGTTTATCAACTTTTTTTAGACTGGATATCTTCTATCCTTTTTATCATATTCACCATCTGAAGATTGTTCCCTTAAGAACGCCTCGCATCTTGTAGATATGGATACGGCCCCGCCTGCAAGCCTTTTCAATTAAAAAAAATCCACTTTTTGCGCGATTTTAGGCTCTGTGTTCATGTCTATACATTCCAGGATGCACGTGCAAAAGGGTTAGTCTCAATGTCCAGTCCACTTTGGCGCATTCCTCGCCTACCCTCCTTAGACACACAAAAACCACTAATCTTTGTTCTCTAAGCTCCGCTCCACTGATTGGCGGCGGCAAATTCCACATCTGGTCAGCTCATCAAGACCACGTGATCATCCGAGACTCGAGCGGGAATTTTAACGACAAACACAGAGCACCTTTTTCCACGACCCGAGATGGACGTAGCCATGAGGGGTAGAATAGAAAGGTTCCGCGGCCTACCAGTTCCAGCGAGCAGATATACCAAGCCGAGATGGAGACGCCATCCAGATCCTAAAAGGACTTCCCGATACTTTTTTTTTTGTCATGACCTTTTTATTTATTTCAACCAAATAAAATAACGAGATGATCATCAATCTTGTTTTTGACCTTTTTACTGTCACATTCTTGTTCTTATTTTTGCAGATCATCAATGGAGGGGTTATATTCGATCTCCATCTTTTCTCATCTTAAAAGTAATACGACCATGAAATGTTGTCACGACCATTAAATATGACCATGAATTGTTGGAAATTACGTCACGCAAAACGAGAATTCAGGTTGTAACCTGCTTTTATAGTACTAAAACATCTATTTTTTTCAAAGTGGGTCTTTAATTCCTATGATAAGCTATGGGGAATTTTTTATTCAGTATTTTTATAATAACAAATTAGCTGATGCATATTTTTGAAATCTTCTCCCTGTATTTCAAAAAGAAAATTTCAATAATATAGTACAAGTTTTCAATTTTTTTTCAATTTGCTTTGTTTAAAAATACGTTTAGTTTTTATTTAAAAACAATACACATTTATTATTATTAAATATTATTTTAAATGCATTAAATGTATTAATAATTTTATTTGTGTATGGGGAGTGGTTGACATCCCACAATGCCGGTAAATTTCTGTAATCATCAATAAAATTTAAAATTTCTTCCGAAGACTGCGACATTCTGAACACAGGATTGAAAACTGCCTTGCAGAATAGAAAAGCGCATGGAATTCCGCAAGAAAATCCACACGGGTTGGATACGCTTGCGATATCGCATGCTCTATCGCGACGCATGCGCTGTCCTGGAATTTGCAGGTGGTGACGCATTGCTATGACCATGCCTCACATTTCTCTCTCCGTGCGACATGTCGAAAGCGAAAGCGAACGCAAAAGCTCAAAGGTGTGGACATAGCTTTACGATGACATTCTGATTAGCAATATCAAGCACGCTGAAAACAAAATCTCCATGAAAGTTTCAAGGTTTTATAACAGCTTCTACTCTACGCCGCCGAAAATTCATTTGCATATTAGTTTCTTTTTCGTTACTTCAAATCTTTTGTCCGAAAATTAGTTATCGAACAAGTTTCCGATCGACTTTGCAATCACTTTAAAAATTTTTAAATTTAATGAGCATTAGTTATTGTGCTAGAGTGACTTATGCATAAAAAGATGGTGAAATCTTAAGTAAAGAACCAGTCGTAAATGTGTAATTCATCCAAAAACGCCCTCTGATGGTGAAAATTAGAACTAATTTGTTTATTCGCTCAAACAAATTCCTATCCCATCAAAATGTCTTACACAAAATTTCATAGCTTTCTGAAGAATAGTTTCAACTGCAGACAGCTTTAAAGTAGGGAAGTTTAATTATGGACAACCTGTATATATGTAAAAGCCTTGTACCAATGGCCGACTGACTGATCACAGCATGTCTGGAACCATAAGACATAAGAAGCTATTATTTTATATTGTTATTCTTCTACTGCCCTAGGTGCTCACTTAGATTTTTTCTTTAAAATCCCGATAAAATAGAGGCTTAAATTCATCAAATAAGATAAATCATAACTTTCGAAGATTGGCATGGAGAACACAATGGATGTTACTCGTGTATTTCCTCGTGAATCTCGTGTATTCCCTCGTGAATCCATTCAGCTAGTACACTTACATTTATCCCACCTTTGTCTCAAAGTTAAAATGCTGTTTAAAGTAAGTGATATAGGTATTTTATGTTAGATTTGTTAAGAAAATGTCAATATAAAATATCAAATAAATTCATCTGAGAGGCCAAAAGAAAAAACTAATTTTTGTCAAATGGCTTTTTTATGCATGCTTGTTTTTCTACTTTATGATATAAATGTCCCCTTCTAAACATTATCATTATGCAAATTGCTAAAGAAACGAAGTAAATTTCTTGGCACATAAGCTTTGTTATAAAAGTAAGGTGATATTCATAACTTACTGCTAGAGTTGAGTCGCAGGAAATTCTAAACAAAAATAACCTATCCACTGAATCTGCTAAAAATAGTAATCTGATTCCGAATTCTCGCCCTTTTATAGGTAACTCCACCCTTTTTATAGTAACAAATAAGTGAAACTCGTAAAACACATCAAAATAATGTCTTTCACAAGTGTGGAACATCTTCAGTAGTTGCGGAAGGCATTATTATGATACAGCTCCAATTCCAAAGTGATGCATTCGAAGAAAAGAATAAAAAACAAATATATATGAAAAGAGAATACGAGAAAATCGCCGAAAAAAAGAGTCATAAACGGAAATAATGCAAGTTACTTGTTTGTCCACTTTCCTCTATCTCTTTCTCTATCTTATGGAGAAATTTTGCTTAAATATATATTTTTTGTTATGATTGAATAGCATCTGTCATTTTAAATGTACATTATAGCATGATATGTTGAAAACATCGAAATTCTATCATCTTTTCTTTTCTCCCTATACGATTCAAAATTTTGCAAAAGTCTAAAAAATGTCCGTTTTTGTATACCGCAAATACAAAACGAAATATATATATATATATATATATATATATATATATATATATATATATATATATATATATATAAATATATATATATATATATATATATATATATATATATATATATATATATATATATATATATATATTTATATATAAATATATATATATATATATATATATATATATATATATATATATATATATTTATATATATATATATATATATATATATATATATATATATATATATATATATATATAACATTTCCGTAACTGACTCACTGACATACAACGCACAGACCAAACCGCTGGACCTAAAGGGTTGAAATTTTGCATGGCGATTCTTCTTATGGTGTAGGGGTGCACTAAGAAAGATTTTTGAAAAATTCTTCTCATATTTTTTTAAATTAAATTTTTAAGCTGTTTTTGTAAATTTTTTTTAAGTTTGCATTTAAAATAATAATTTGAAGGTTATAAAATTTATATCACGAAAAAATCATAAAAATTCCTTTAAAATGAAATCTTTTTCGAACCTTTACCTCGATTTTCTGATTTTTGGTGAATTTTTAAAGATTCATTTTTAGAATTTAATTTTATTAAATGCCGATCACGTGATTTCTTATTCTGGTACTTTAAATAAATTTATCGTCACGTCCATAACAACAAAATAGCCAAAAAAAAATATTTTTTTTCTTTCTAATGCAGCAGACGATTGGATATTATCGAAAAAAATATCCCTTACTATTTTTTTCTAAATATATATATATATATATAAATTTCTTTTACATCTATTGTATACATTGATCGTCGCATTTATTATATATATATATATATATTGGCATTAATTGCATATATTGCCGTTGTGTTTAATTTCAATGTACTCCATAGCGAAGCGCGGGTTTTCAGCTAGTATATATATATATATATATATATATATATATATATATATATATATACAGTGGTACCTCGACTTACGAGTCTTTCGAGATACGAGCATTCTCTCGGTAGATTTTTTGCTTCGAGTTACGAGCTAAAATTCGGGTTACGAGCAAGCTTCACATATCCCACCGCTAGTTTGAGCAGTGAATGCCATGATACGTGCTCATCATATGAGAACACAAGAAGCATATAATATTTACCACCTTTATGTAAAATTATTATACAATTGTATACATATTATTCTGAGATTACTATTCAGTTTTAAACCGAGAGATAAACACTGAGCAATTACCACCCGGGGCAGCTAGTCAAGTTTGGGCAGCTTGCTCTGCCCAAACTTGACTCGCCCTCTGAAACCGAACAGCGCCCAAAATCTCTCGCAGAGAAATAGCTACAATTACCTCCCCACACTGGAACTCCACATGGGATCTAAGGGATGGGATGACCTTGGTCCTAGGGTCAAAAGCTCTCCCCCTTCTATGGATTCCGAGAAACCGTTCTTCGGATTCTCAGAAAGAAGAATCTGGACATTACAGCCACAGTGAACCATTCAACAATCGCCCAGCTTCCGTGTCTCACTAGTTCACTTTAAGAGAGTAGCTGGTAATAAAATCGAAGGTGGGGAAAGCAGGGTGAAAAGGTAAAAAATTAACGAATAAGATTTGCCTTTTCAGTTCAGCCTATTTCCTCCTCTTCCATCAGCATCTTCAAGTCTGATCTCCAAGGTAAATGTTGTACATTACACTAAATAAAACAAGTTTTTTGCCGTACATTCTATTGTATTGCGTTTTTAAAACAACATTCGTCGTTTATAAGAACATTTTTCTTATTTCAAAAACATGTAACCAAAAATTGCTGTGTTTGGGGGGAGCCCGGAATGAATAAATCCGTCATGCAACGAATTAAACTCGTAGGTCGAGGTACCACTGTATATATATATATATATATATATATATATATATATATATATATATATATATATATATATATATATATATATATATATATATATATATATATATATATATATGTATATATATATATATATATCTGTGGGGTTTTGGGGGGAATAATCACAAACAGTGTCAACATAGGTAACATTTATTTAAAGAGGGATATTATTTACAGGGGGGGACTAACGTCTAAAAGGGGGAAAAACAAGCAACGCGGCACAGACACGTGCGCGCTCGTCGGTAGCAAAACATCGTCTATCTCTTCTGCTCTTCGCGGCGCCCGCTAGGTGGCGCTCGCCGGGGTTACAGGGGCGCACTCCATATGAGAGTGGCATGCATGGGGCTGTATGGATGGCATCCCACATCGGCCATCCGACAAAAAGCATCTGCCCCCAGATGCTGGTAGGGGCACAAACAAATACAGGTGACAATTTATTATGACGAAATGAAAAAAAAAAAAGTATAAAAGTTATAAGAAATACACATAGGTTATAATACTAGCAAAATGAGCTGGAAAAGAAAATGAAAAATAGAACACTAATTGTAGTAATATCTAAACAGCAAAACAATCCTGGCTAATGAAGTATTCCTGAAAAAGAAAAAAAAATAATGAAAATATAGTTCAAAAATTAAAGTATGTTATGTAAAGTTATGAGTCCACGGTTTCATGAACTCGATGCATGTACTGGTATGCATGGGTCCGTCGAAATGTCCACACTTTTGAACATCATAGGTGTCGTTAGGCTTAAGTCTGATGATCTTGTAGGGTCCGAGGAACTTTGGATGGAGTTTTAAACGAGGTCCGAATTGGGTGCGTTTTATGGCGACAAGATCGTGCAACTTGAACTTCGGAGGTAACTTTCGTCGTAGATTGTAGGTTTTACGGTTTTCGTCTTGCACTCTTAAAATCTGTTGTTTGGCGTCTTTGCGGAGGTCGTCACGTGAATTTATAAACTCAGTTTGTATTTCGGCATTCAACAGGTCTGTGATTTGGAGATTGTTGCGGACACGCATTTTTGTACCGAAAATCAGTTCAAAAGGAGTCGTCTTAATGCTGCGTTGGAAAGTTGAGTTAATAATTTGCTGGACGTCAGCCACATGAGTATACCACTTCGTAGGATCTTGGATGGACAATTTGGATTAAACAGAAATGATTATAGAATTGAGACGTTCAACCTGTCCATTTGCGCGAGGAAGACCAGTGGTTAGTCAAATGTTGGATGTTCTCATGGTCGCAAAAGTCTTTAAAGGCATTAGATAAAAAGGCAGATCCTCGATCGGAAATAATACGCACGGGATTTCCAAACACTTGTTTCTGTATTTCTAATTTAGAGAGTATTTCTGCAGCGTCAGTTGATTTCGTAAAGCCATACAAATTTGGTGAAACTATCGATAACGGCGAAAATATATTTATATCGTTTAGAAGTAGTAGCGAGAGGACCTAAGTGATCGACATGATATGTATGGAGTGGGGTGTCCTCTTTTGGTAAAGGGTGTAGGAGTCCTTCTTGTTTACCACACTTGCGGTTCGTCAAGATGCATGGAACACAGTTGGCAATACACCTGGCAATTTTATCTTTTAAATTAGGTATGTAAAACTGTTGTTTGAGTTGCTCCTCAATTTTCTTAGTAGCAAAATGTCCATTCTCGTGTGCGTCTCTGATAATGCCTTCTTGCATAGAGTCTGGAACGACTAGAACTTCGTAACCGTCAACTAACTTGTAGAGAACATTTGCTTTGATAAAATAATCGTGATACTGATTAGTTTTAAGAATTTCTTTAATTGCTTGAATGTTAGGGTCGTGTGACTAAGCATTTTGTATTTCGAAAGTCAGTGAATCGGTGGTAATGAGCATCGTCGGATAGCGGCTTAGCGCATCAACATGAGCCATCTTCGCTCCAGTTCGATGTTGAATTGTATAATTGTAATCTTCTAATAATAGTGCCCATCGAGCAATTTTAGCACTGAGATCGCGCTTGCTCATAGTAAGTTTGAAGGCGTTACAGTGTATAACTATGGTAAATTTTTGACCAAGTAGATACACTCTAAATTTTTGTAATCCATGAATTACGGCTAACATCTCGAGTTCATAACTTGAGTAATTTTTCTCAGCGTCGGATGCAGATTTGCTTGCAAAATATACAGGGTGAAAACAGTTATCGTCAATGGATTTCTGAAGAAGAATGCATCCAAAACCATGGATAGAAGCGTCAGTATGTAATTCAATTTCGCTTTTCTGATTATAAATATTAAGAACGGGTTTATTAGCCAAACATTGCTTCAATTGATAAAAAGCATTTTTCTCGTTTACACCAAAATGGAAAATAGTAGATTTTTTTAGAAGTTTAGATAGAGGATTAGCGATAACTGAAAAATTTTGGATAAATTTACGAAAATAACCAGCCAAACCAAGGAAACATTGGACGTCTTTTTGATTTTTTGGTTCCGGATAATTTAGAACGGCGGCTGTTTTAAGAGGGGAGGGAAATAACTGTCCGTTTTGAATAATATGGCCAAGGAACTCAATTTGTGTATGAAGGAATTTACATTTTCGAAAGTTTATCTCAAGACCGTAGTCAGAAGCGACAGAAAAGACTGATTTTATTTTTTCAATATTTTCCTCTTCATCTTTAGCAGGAATGATTAAGTCATCCATATACAATAATATCTGACCTGATAAAATGAGATCTTTAAAGACAAACAACTTTAACAAATCGCTGAAATACGGAAGGTGATGTACAAAGACCAAAGGGAACTTTAAGAAACTGAAACTGACCTGAATGTGTCACGAAGGAAGTATAACGTCGACTGTCTTTATGAACATTAACATGGAAAAATCCATTTTTAAGGTCTAGAGTACTGAAAACACGAGCATTCTGGAGTTTATCGAGTAAGTCGTCAATGAGAGGTAAAGGGTATCTATCCTTAACTATATGTTTATTTAATTGTCTATAGTCGATGCAAAGTCGTGGGGTTCCGTCTTTCTTTTTAACAAGAACAACCTGACTCGAGTAGTCTGATGAACAGGGTTCTATTATGCCGTCCTGAATCGAAGTATTAACTTGCTTATCTACAATATCTCTCTCAGTAAATGGTAAACGTCGTGGTCTGTAGCAGATGGGAGTCGAAGTATCAACTTGTATATGCATTTCGATATTAGTAGTTTTGATTTTATGGGGTTTATAATTGGTCACGAGGTGTTGAATGGTATTTCTCTGTTGTTTAGTAGCACTAGAGCCTATGTCAGGGCTAGAATCCTCTATTACCAATATATTACTAATAAGAGTAACGCCTTCGTCTATAGCGTCAAAATCTAAAGGTTTATGAATCGAAAGTCCGTCTTTAGTAATAGTGAATTCAGTCTGTGCAAGTACATTCATACCAATTATCAAATCTACTGGCATAGTATTATCGTCAACAACACAAATATCAGCGGTAAACAATTGACCATCAATAACGATTTGGGATTTGAAAGAACCAAGCGGCTTAATTTTTCCATTGCCAAAAGCTGTAAGCAATGTACTAGAGTTATTAAGAACAGGGGATCCAATTTTAGTATACGCTCGCTTTAACATAATCGTAGCCATCGAACCTGTGTCAATTAACGCGTTGAAAGAGACATGGTTGAGTGTAATATCCTTGTACATTAAATTTGAAGCAGTTGAATTCAGCGTATTAACATTAGTTTCTCTCTGTGTGTGTAAATCAGTTGATTTTGAACAATTTGCGGCGATGTGGCCAAAATTTCCACAAGAAATACATTTTGGACCGCGATGTTTGTCTGGACAAAATTTAGATAAATGGTTAAAATTAAAACAATTATAGCACATTTGTTTACTTTGAGCATGAGGACGAAATGCTTCTGGTTTCATCTCACGTCTTGGGTTTGAAATTTTATGATACACGTCATCACGTTTACGAATGTAGTTAGAACCGAAATGGTCAGTTGAGGATTTACATCTATTTCTGTCAAAAATCTTTTCATAAATTTTGAGTTTCTGTTTGAATTCCGTAAAGTTAGTACAACCATACAAAATTAATTTATTACACGTAGCGTCTGGAATATTATTTATGCAATACTCAATTATACTAGCGTCGTCCACGGAAAAGTCAAGGGCTTGCGAAGCTAACTCGCGAAGAGCAATTAAATATTCTGTAAGAGATTCATTTGGTTTTAACTTTCGATTTCGCAACTGTCGATGTAACTCAGCGCTCGTAATTTTCGAACCAAACTCCTCAATTAAAGCTTCTTTTAAAGAACTGAAAGTGTTTAGATTACGTTGGCTCTGAATAAATAATTTAGCGGATCCAGAAAGATTAGTTTTTACAAAAATCACTTTATGCTGATCTGTTAATTCTGGTAAAAGAGATAAATTATCCTCTACGTCGCGCAAAAAGCTTTGAATTGTATACGCATTGTTACCAGTAAATTTTCGCATAGAACAGGAAACATCTCTCAAAACAAGCCATAAATTAGAATAAGGAACGGGAGTGTCAATTTCGGATTGTTGTTTAGGCGAAAGAGAATTTGTATAAGCGTTTTCGACTGTGGCCAGAACACCAGCCGTCTCTGATTGTTGTGTCTGCGCGAAAGAACTTGGCGCCAATTCGTCATTCTCATCAGACATCGGTTGAAAGGAAATTAAATTCGAAAGTGCATCAAAAATGGAATCACATAGTTTGTCTTTAGAACCGTCGGAATCAATATGCAAAATATTAGCAACACAGATAAAATCATATAATGAATATGTTTTAAGGATGGATTTCTTTCGCGAATTCAAATCGAAAGTTACAGGGAAATTCTGAAAACTGCGTAATTTAGATCGGGATGAGCGATCAAATGTATCATCGAAACAAATCGAAAACAATAACTTAATACTTTTAGTTGGTGCACAGCTGAGTGCTTGTGCGATTGGCACAATATCGTTTAGTGAAACTGAACACATATTGACACAACCAAAAAAAAAAAATGGTACTCACTGAATGCAGACTTCTAAACAGAATAATCCAAGAAATTATACGTCTCAGGAAAAGTCGGTAAATATCAGCTGTAAACGTCTTTGAAATTATCACGTCAAATGCAGAGTTGATACGGCAGGCATGGGTGATCTAGGGGATTAAAGGGTAAAAGGAGGCCAGAGCCCCCATCTGTGGGGTTTTGGGGGGAATAATCACAAACAGTGTTAACATAGGTAACATTTATTTAAAGAGGGATATTATTTAGAGGGGGGGACTAACGTCTAAAAGGGGGAAAAACAAGCAACGCGGCACAGACACGTGCGCGCTCGTCGGTAGCAAAACATCGTCTATCTCTTCTGTTCTTCGCGGCGCCCGCTAGGTGGCGCTCGCCGGGGTTACAGGGGCGCACTCCATATGAGAGTGGCATGCATGGGGCTGTATGGATGGCATCCCACATATATATATATATATATATATATATATATATATATATATATATATATATATATATATATATATATATATATATATATATATAGTGTGTGTGTGCAGGTGATTAAAATAGTGACGTAAGTCAAGAATTTAAAAAAAAAATGTTTATTGGATGTTTCAAATTGCATCCTTTAATAGTACCGTAAACCGAAGAAATCCTCGCAAAATTCTACAAATTGTAAAAATTTAATCCTTTGATTGAGTTGGAAATATCTCATTAAACAGACTTCAGTTCACGTTAAAACTCAAACCTTCAACTATTCGAAAAAAAATATATGACTTATACCACTTTGTCATAATCACCTGCATATACAAAGGGTGTGGGGGCTAAAAATATCCAAAAGTTATGACTTATTTTTACAGAACAGCCCATTAGAACTTTAAAAATACTAGTTGGTACCCGTCAAAACATGATGGCTAGATAGTAAATAAATGTACTAATACACAAATTATTCTAAACACATCATTTCCAAATGTTGAAAATCATAAAAATGTGCAGAAAAAAATTAATGTGTTTAAGCAGCCTCGAGCTTAGTATCTAAAGCCAGATTTAAAAATGTCACTGAGCATGCGCAGAAGGCAATTTTTTTTAATTGTAAATTATCGCTAATTAAACAACTTCCATCAGGCTTAATCTTATATTTCACAAACATAATTATCATAAAAATGGCAGAGAGAGATCTAGAGACTCCCCGAAATAAACGTGTTTATCATTAAAACATGTCACTGAGCATGCGCAGAAACAGTGAATTTCTAAAGACAGATTTAAACATGCCACTGAGCATGCGCAGAAATGAATTTTTAATTGTAAATTATTGCTCATTAATAGAAATTGCGGTTACAAAAACCAAATTTGACAAATCTACAGATTACAGTCTTTCGTTTAAGGCCAAAATGAAGTTAATTGATGCAGTAGTTTTCTCTCACGGACTGCCCAAAAAGTCGGCTTAGCAACTTAAATATATAGATATTTAAAAAATATATGACTTAGACCACTTTGTCATAATCATCTGCATATACAAAGGGTGTGGGGGATAAAAGTATCCAAACGTTATGACTTATTTTTACAGAACTGCCTATTAGAATTTTAAAAATATATTTTAAAAGAAATGACATTTCACCAAGTTTTTTGTATCATAGATTTCGATCATTGCATCATAGACTTCGATGTGTGCTCCTTTTGTAGAACGACTAACATATAAATGGTAATCCAGTTCTCTCCAAGTGTTTTGTAGCATATCAGGACTTATTATACTTTTTTTCCTGGGAGATTCATTAAATTCATTGTGTATAAACAAAAAATTAAAACTGTGGATGCGTTGAACAAGCGTATCATTCAAGCATTTCGTGTAATGCTACGAAACGCTTGGAGAGAACTGGATTGCCATTTAGATGTTTGTCGTGCTACAAAAGGTGAACACATCGAAATCTATGATACTACGATGGACATTAATTATTGGTATTAAAACTTGGTGAGATGTTCATTCTATTTATTTTTTTTCTTTTTTTAAATTCTGACGGGTAGTTCCGAATAAATGAGCCATAACTTTTGGATAATTTTAGCCCAGACACCCTCTCTCTCTCTCTCTCTCTCTATATATATATATATATATATATATATATATATATATATATATACCTTCATTTTCGTTCTTCTTTAATTTTCAATATTTTAAACTATATACCATACCAGTATATTTAATATTCTTTTCTATTACATTGATGATACTTCGAATTCCCAAATAAGTATTTTGTGGAGAAATCAGACCTTTTTCTCAAAAAATTCTTCAAAAATGCTAGAATTTTTCAAAAGGCTCCATGCGTATTCATTTTCTTCTGATATCTTCCAAATTTCTCAGAATTGTTAATTGAAGTGTTTGTCATAAAACTGTGTATTATTCTTTGAAAACATGCAATTTTAAAATTTATAGACCATAAAATAAAGTAAAAACATAAAAAAAAACAACAGGCAGAATAGAAAAAAATATTTGAGATTTTAGATTCCTGAAAAAAAAATTAAATGCGCATTTATATTTATATACATATGGTAAACTTATAGTATAAAATTTAAAGTCCTTAATTAATATAGAGTGCGCATAGAGCATTTTGAAAAACGTTAGCATTTTTGAAAAAAAAATTGAAAAACAGTCATTATTCCACAAAAAATTCCTTACTTAGGAATTCTAGGAGTTTTCAGTGTAGTAAAAAAGAAAATTAATTATTCTTATTTTGTATATAGAGTTAAAAAATTTAAAATTTAAAAAATAGAGTTTAAAAGTCCCTTGTCCCATTAACTGTGGATTTAACTTTTGCTATAAATTTAATTTCTTAAAAATTTAATAGTTTAAACGAAAATTTATAATTAGTTTTCTTATTATAACAAAATTTTTCAATTAGCTGCAATTTTTGCCATTCTGAAAATGCATTTTTTTATATCCTAAATATGCGTATAAAGTAAGATTACCTGAGTTTTGTAATATTCACATGAATTTAACTTTTAACGAAAACTTAATTTTTTTAACTTTCGTCATTGAACAGAAATTTTTATTTATTTTTCGTATTTTAATAAAGCATTTCTATAAACTATAACTTTTACCTTTCTGGAAGAGAAATTTTTCGAATTTAAAAATTTATGTATAAAGTACCTGAGATTTGCAAAATTCAGTACAGTTGTAGTCACTAGAGTTATCGAACTGTTCTTAAGCCGAAACTCTTAGATAATACTCTTTTTCGAAATAGGTATTTTTGGAAGATAAAAAGTAAACAAGATTTAATCCTCTAAATCAAAATATTTGGGCCGTTTTTATAACAATGAAAAAAAGTTTCACAGAAAAAAGTAATATTTTCTCACGAAAGAAATGTTTCAGGTCTCTGACGACTTAGCCTTTGTAAATGAATTATTATAAAAATGTTTTAGACATCCAAAGAAAACCTGTTTGTGATACTTTTCTGAAATCAAGATCTAATCGTAGCATTTGTAGAAAGTAATAGATATCGAGCTAATACTTTTTAAATTTCAGGCAGATTAAAGGCTTATGTGTTTTATTGTTGTTAATGTCCCCTGGCCGTGTGTGGACGTTATTGATGTCTAGATTGTGATCCAGATTAGGTCCATATAGGTTTTCAGGGCTGGGGAGTGGAGGTTTACAATAGCACCACAAGGGCGATGGTCCGTCTTAGCTACGTGTCACTTCAATTTTACCCGAACACCCCCCCTCCCCCCCCGCTAGGGCAACATTGGGGGATCGTTCCTCGTCGCAACCACTCTGATATCATAGAAGATCTCCCTGGTCTACGGATTGAACGTGCCCATATCCGGCCTCGACATGGAGGTACTTAATGGCGCTTGCCTGGATTCAAACCGAGAACCCTCAGCACCGAAGCCGACGCGCTAACCCCAGGCTTCCTAGGACCCATTTAATGTACTATTTTAAAATCACTTTTTAGGCGTATTGCTTAGTTTCTGATGAACCATTTTGATTAAACTAGAACCGGAATTTTTAATATTACCTTATAACACGAGTTTCAAGTGTATTGCGTGTAAAGTATAGTTTTGGAAATCAAATTCAAATAATATTTATCATGATACCTAATATATAACATAATATAATGAAGCACAGCAGACTTTCAAACAGAATGTTGGTTCATGTTTGCAAGTTTAATTGCATATTTGTACTAGGAGAGTTTCGCTCGAATTTATGAGTTTCATATAACCTTGGTTGTTACGACCTTTAGTATATTTATACATGCATATTTATTCGTACTGATCTCTGTTCGAATAACTAATCTTTGAAATATTTGTTAAATTATTTTGAATAATGCAGTATTATAAATAAATAAATAAATAAATAAATAAATAAATAAATAAATATATATATATATATATATATATATATATATATATATATATATATATATATATACACTAGCATTATTGCCCGAAGTTGCCCGGGTATATATATAAATATGAAATATTTCATGCATTCCACCAAAAAAATACTGGGCTGAACCCCCGCTCTTCATGTTAATCTGGCCAGTTGTGTTTATTTGGGGAGGCAGGGCCAAAGGTCATTCCCAACCGTCTTCCTCCCGCGCATTGGAATTTGACCCACCCGTCATCCCCCCCCCAAAAAAAATCTCTCTTAACGCAGCTGCTTGTGGTGAAGGGGCTCCACAGGTGGTCGCGCACCTGTTAGAGGCACAAAAATCATTGAAAAATTAATTTAGAAAAAAACTAATTGAGCCCCAAATTTCGTTTTTCCTGATTTAAGTTTCTCGGGTCCTACACATTAACTGTGCCGAATTTGGTCCCTGTGGGTGATACAGTCTATGATTCTATAGCGGACAAACAAACAGACGAGCTCTTATATATATATATATATATATATATATATATATATATATATATATATATATATATATATATATCTTATATATATATTTCTTCTGTCCGTGTGTATGTAACTGAACTCCTCCTAAACGACTGGACTGATTTTTATGAAATTTTGTGTGTGCGATTAAGTTGATTCGAGAATGGTTTAGATTCACAATTTGATCCGATAGAAAATGTTTTTATATTTTTAATTAATTAATAAAAATCCAACAATTTATAAGGGGTTGCGTCCGGTAAATGGAAACTGTTACAGTTTGTGGAATCACCCCTCTGGATAATGGCTTCCACGTTAGGTTTAGTTAGTAAACAGCGAGCGAAAAGATAAAAATAAAGAAAATCAAAAAGTTTCAAATCATATATTAAACCAGAATAATAAATGAAAATAATAATCTTTGAAGTCAGATTTTATACTCTAAAATAGATCAGATCCAACGGCATATTGATATTCTCGACACGCGATGGAAAATTCGAATCAACCACGGTAAGTGACACGAGATCTTTTTTAATCGCTACTGCAGTCCCCCTCGCCTATATCTTTGTGCCTATTGAAGAGCTAAAGACTAAGATTCTATCCTGCTAACTTATTTCTGACTAAAACTCCTCTGACATTTATAATCACCAGCCCACAACAACTTTCCAATAGCGAATATGTTTCACTTTACTCAGTAGAACGCCGTGTAATCGTGGCGCATTCGGAAGGTCGCCCATTCGGAAAGTACCGTGCTCTCGGCCAGTGTTCTAGAATCCAGAGTTGTGTAACTTTTGCTAGACCTGTTATTTCGGGCTTTATTTTAAGAATTTTTTATTTCAGCTTTTATTTTATTATTTTTTAATTATTATTTTATTTTATTTTATTATTTTTTAATTTTAATTTAATTTTATGATTTTTTTAATTATTATTTTATTTTATGATTTTTTTAATTATTATTTTATTTTATTTTATTATTTTTTAATTTTAATTTTATTCTATGATTTTTTTAAAGTATTATTTTTATTTATTTTTATTTTTTTCAGCTTTTTTATGATGAAATACCGAATATAGCTGAAATCTGAGGAGTTTATTATGCATTTATACATTTTTAATTGGGTTTTCATATTATTAATATGTATAACATTTCGTATACTTTTTTTTCTATGTTATTTATACTGCGTTTAGTTTTTTAATGGATTTTTATAGGTTTATTATAAATTTATATATTTTATGTTTTACTTTTCAGAATTTTTTGCTCCAATGATAAAGGGTAAATCTTTTCTATGTTACTTATACTGTGTTTAGTTTTTAAATTGATTTTGGTTAACAAATATTCTTAAAATTCCGGGCATCGCCGGGTACTTCAGCTACAATTACAACGTTTGAACAGGACAACGTCTGTCGGGTCCGCTAGTATATATATATATATATATATATATATATATATATATATATATATATATATATATATATATATATATATATATATATGTGTGTGTGTGTGTGTGTGTGTGTGTGTGATCAGTTCGGCATACGCGCACGATAAACTTTAACATTACACTATGTAGCGGAGATGAAGACCATTTAACGAGAGCTGTTGACACATCGGGGAAGAAACCCGCATAGATGCGAGACATTGAAGGGACGAACTGAACAGAGATATGAAGCATATTAATTTATTCCGGACTATAATGTAGACAAATATTATTCAGCAAAACACAGGTATCTTGACACAATAGCAACGCCACCGGTCCCTGCCGGGACGCATTCAGAAATCAGATTTTATATCATATCGGACAGCAGGTCCGGTAGCAACGAGAGTTAGACACGAAGAGACAGAAATCTTCTGTTCACGCAATATTAAATGGGTGTTTGGCGATATTGACGCCAGAGGGCCTAAACTACTTAATATTTTAATTGGGCGTCTTTAGATTCGTGGAGTTCACGTATCCAATTAAGTTTTGTCCGGGGACTTTACTGCTAGATCCCTCGCTTGTTAGAACCGCGAACTATTGACCTGGGTGCAGGATAAGTGGTCATAAAGTTCTTGCAAAGTGTGGTTTTGACGCTACAGAAACCATAAATCCAGAGTGGTTCGAGGGCTCTAAAAGAATTTTGACATTACACTGACATTCGGAATCTCATAAACTTCCTACATTCATATCTGGGGATGTTATTGAGTTCAGCTACTTCACATGCCTGTATAATGATCTGCAGGGCTAATATGAATTATCTTATTTTACCTTTAGGTTGCAATTTCAGGAAAGGGTTCGTGCTTTATTAACAGGATAATTTAAAATGTGCCTTAGTTATATCATGGTGGCCGTTATTATCACATATATATGTATATATATATATATATATATATATATATACATATTCGACACCTTTTTGCTATTTGACACTAATGGTAATGAAGCACTTAATGTGGTTCAAACACCGAATTTACATTGTCATTAATTAATAAATTATCGATTCTTCCAATATAAAATATTTTACAGAACTGAAAATGACAGAGGGCGAATTATAAATAATTAGTTAACAGCATTTATAGGCTTATCATATGACAACTATAGAAATATTATAAACTTATTAGAGCTGACACGGCAAAAAGGATTGAAAATACAGAAAAACATCAGGTAGTCTCTTCTGCTGAAGAAACTACCGCGGGATATTAACGTAGGATTACTTATCATCGCTTATCATTATGTATGTATATATGCATGTATGTGTTATGTATATATATATATATATATATATATATATATATATATATATATATATATAAAATTTTAATTGGACTTACTATTTTTAGAGTAAACGTTTAAAAAAATATAAAATTTAATCATGAAAATGTTAAAATTAAAATAAAACAGCCGACATATTTTAAAATTTCTTCACAGTGTCAGCTTTATCTGCCGTCCTCCGAATTCTCACAATGGCAATATACCATATGCGTCTGTACGAAGAATAATTAAAAGTGTTTTGTCCTTTTTTTCCATTCTCAGAATTCTCAGAAGGAGATGAGACATTCTGAGACGGAGATGAGACATTAAAAGGAGAAAAAATTGTAAAAAGCATAGTTGCGAATATTATAAGGAAGCACCATGCTATCCAAAAAGAACTATATTTGTAAGGGCACTTTCCTTAGAAGTATTTTTAGGAATGACACATGTACTTCTTGATTATATATATATATATATATATATATATATATATATATATATATATATATGCGTGACAGAATAACATTTTCCTTTATTAAATTTGTCCTATTGCAATCAAGCATTATCCCTCAATTTGACCCGAATTAATCTATTAGTTTTCCACCTAAATCCACGTGCCGACAGGACTTATGTAACTCGAAACGTTCTAGAAGCCATGACGAAATGCCATGATCAGGCCATGATCTAGAAGCCATGATCAGGTGTCAATTTCTAACCAATCATGAAAGTTAAATGCGCCGATTCAAGGGCATCCATCTAGGTTTTTAGGGGGTACTTGTGGTTTCGCTGTGGTCAGAGAAATATGTAGCGCTCGCAGTCCGTTTTGCCGCAGCTTTGGCGCTGCCCGGGTCCGCTAGCCGCGATGTACATTTGCGTTCTGCTCTAGTCCGACAAATGTGTCGCAGCGTTGTGCTGTCGGGAATTTTCACCAAAAAAGCGATCTGTAAAAATTATTGTTGTACGGATGTCCTGCGAGAAACTACCTTGCAATAAAAAATAAAAAAAAATTAGGAATATAGCTGAGTCCTCCGTCATTCTGGAAGTGTCTATCTTCTCTCCAGCGTGCCTTCAGGAATATGCCAACCACTAGTTTTGCTCTAAAAGTCACGACTAAAATTACCCGGACTGTCCGACACCCTACAACTACACCCCGGATTTATCATCATATATATATATATATATATATATATATATATATATACAGGGTGGTCATAAGAAACTTTGCCGATATATGGACCTCTATCGGCTGTTCCGTTTAACCTATCAATATGAGATTTCAGATATAGTTATTAAGAGGTATGAGCTCATGATTGAGAACGGCAACACAGTGACTCTCACGGTTACGGTTATAGGTATAGAAACTCGAAATTTTCAAATGGTAATGCCCATGCGAAACCCCTAAAAAGCGTTCGAACTGTTCATGTATCACAAAAAAAGACGCTTTATGCACACACAAAAAGCAGTTTTGCGAACGGCCAACAAAGACACGATCACACGGGGCGCATGGAGGAAATTTGTATATGACAGAGGCTAGAAACCAATCACAGATCGCCTTCAGCGTAGAAATCCGATAAAAAGCTCTCTGATCATGTTTTTGTTAGCCATTCAGATAGCTGTTTTTTGTGCGTGCATAACGCATCCGTTTTTTGTGATACACGTACCGTTCGAACGCTATTTAGGTTTTTCGCATACGCTGAGCATTTTGCGACGGAAAAAGTGGACGTTGACATTTGAAAATTTCGAGTTTATATACCTATAACCGTAATCTTGAGAGTCAGTTTGTTGCCGTTCTCAGAATCCTGAGCTCATACATCTGAATAACTATATCTGAAATCTCATCTCGATAGGTTGAACGGAACGGCCTTTTGAGGTCCATATATCGTTTTTGCAGGCGTACCGTTTTGTATCGTTTTTGTTAAAGGAAATGTGGCAGTTTTTATTGCTGACCTACAGAGTGCAACATACTAATCTTCAATCTGATTAGACTGACTGATTAGAATGGCTCACTGTTGAAGAAGAGTTGGGGTTAGGGCGGCGAGGGGGCTGTCAGGGGGAGATTTTTTTTGTTGTCAGTAAACACCATGGGTTGGTCTGGTGAACACTGTGGTTTCGTTATCGAGGCGTTCTTTAAAAACAACGATTCTGTAACCGCAACACATGGGGCATTTAGGACGCACTTTGGGCTATATGCAATGGATGTTGTTCCTGATCAAAGAACATTAATTCGATGGGTTTCAAATGTGAGAGCAAGTTTTATTCTCCACAATATTAGAACAATTGAAAATATGCCACCGTGATTTCCAACCATGTGCGTCCGTGAATTCCTCATTGTTTAGGAGGTTCCCCCAGAAATGACCGACAAAGTGGTTCAGAACTTCAGAGAACGGGTTGGGCAGTGCATCTCCAGTACCGTCAGCCACCTCAATGATGTTATTTTCAAAACCAAGAGGGGGAAAACTAGTTTGCAAGAACTTTTCGAAAATATAAATTTTTTTTTTCTGTAAATTCTTGTATTTTATTACTCTGAAAATTGGGAGTCCATTCTTCCGCACCCTGCACATAACATGTCATCGATCAAATGGAATTATTATACCACTTTAAATATGTTCTCTATTTCCTTCACATATGGCAGATGAGATGTGTTAAAAAACCTAAGATTTAATTATTGTTTAGCGATTTCTCATTTAGAGCGATAATTATGTTCAGGGAATAAAGAATTAAACCAAAAACCACTAATGGAATAGTTATTACCCATTAATAACCAGAAGCGTTAATAGTTAAGTCATACGATATTCTATCTAAAGATTCTTAATTAAATGTCCTCATTATACTCAAGTTCTAAGCTATTTACGGGCTTTATGAACATGAAATATGTATGATTTACACTCTTACTATTCCAAATCCCCAAAAATCGACAACTATGCTCCGGAAAATAAATTCTGCAAGGAAACGTCTTTAAGATATTTTATCACTTATAAAGAAAATTATCCCTGAAATGGTATAGTTACTTTCCCCGTAAACTATCATATTCAAATAAGGAGGATTTAATTCCCCTCTAGTTTCCTTCCTTTTCCAGATTTTCTAGTTTTCCTTTCCTGTCACGTATTTCGACGTCTGTTCTTAACTCTTCCGAATCCACTTTCTTCTGTATGTCGTCTGTAAAGTTAACAATAGGGAAAAATATAAAAGCAACTTTTTCTGTATACTGGATTTTTGGGGGGAACTGTGGTAAAATATAATTTTTATTAAACTATCAAAATAATTAAAATGAATAACTGAAATTAAATTAGACTTCTGTAATAGCGACAGCTGTTAAACGCTAATAGCTTTAATTTTGCGTCGGAAGTTTACGTCATTATGTCGGGAAAGCTGTTACCGTCAGAAAATGTCAGTGTAGTGTTTTCACGCGATTTAGCAAGGTGAGTACTTACGGCCGTGACATGGATTCGTCCAAAAAAGCCTGGTAAGTGATTTTTTTTCAGGTTTTGAGGACAGATGCTGTCAGTGGAGCCGAAATTTTCCGTCGTATGAAAGATGTGTATGGACATGTGTGTATTTCACGTGTAAAGTGTTCAGACGGTTTAGTGAACTTTGTAAAGGACGTGCGAGCTCCGTACATATCGAGACCTATTCAGGCACACTTGGCTATCACCATGGAATCGATTTCTGCCTGTGGGCAAGATTTACAGCGGAGCTCATACTGAGAGGTCATCGACCATCACACCTACCATAACCTGTCGTCCTAGGACTAGCAAATCTTCGGCTTACTGAAAAGGGTTATAGAGGTTCACTTACCATACAATGGCATGACATACAGTTCAAGACTGATAACGCAAACAACAATGCACGGTCCCCATTCAGGGTATCCAAAATGTAGTTTAGCGTTGGGACACTCGCTGAACAGACAAGAGGACTTATAGAGAATTATTGCTAAGGGGCACTCTAATTGAATTTGATACAAACACAGTTTATACATGAAACAATGTTTATTGAATTCGTTGCACATATAGAATTTACTTTTACAGCAATAAGCATACGTACTACTTGTACGGAATATATATTAGCATTCAATAAAAATACACTTCGCAATACTCACAACCTAGAGAGTCAAACCAGCAGTTCTGCTACGTAAACTTTGGGCCTGCTAAGCACAAGCGCCGGTTAACACCTGGAGCTGCTTACCTCGTAGCTCCCTCTCGCTTATCTATCAACCTTAACAACCTTTTTATTAATCAAGCTGCATGGTATTTATACCAAGCGCGTATGCCGAAATTAGCATATCTCAAGAAGCTTCTTTAATTTATTCACTCAAAAGTTCGATTCTTGTGAATCGAATCTTATGTATACCTTACAAACTTATGAAGTGGATATGTAGCTTATGTATCACTATTACTCAATGTATGCTCCAATATTCCAACCAGTAAACCATTATAGGAAAACAAAAAGCCCCAATTTCATTACGGCTACCCTTATATTTATTAAAATAATAATTATTATTTTATTAAATATGAGGATATGTACCTCATGTATCACTATATCTTCCTATATGCCCACATATTCCAAACAGTAAACCATTATAGGACAAACAAAAAGTCTCACTTTCATTTCGGCCACCCTCATATTTATTAAAATAATAATTATCATTTTATTAAATGTGAGGATATGTAGCTCATGTATCACTATTACTTTCTACATGCCGACAAATTCCAACCAGTAAACCATTATAGGACAAACTAAAGTCTAACTTTCATTTCGGCAACCCTCATATTTATTAAAATAAATATTATTATTTTATTAAATATGAGGATATGTAGCTGTTGTATTACTATTACTTCCTATATGTCCACATTTTCCAGCCAATAAACCGTATTAGGAAAACCAAAAGTCTCACTTCCATTTCGGCCACCCTCATACTTTTTAAAATAATTTTTATTATTTATTAAATATGAGGATATGTAGCTCATGTATCACTATTACTTCCTATATGTCAACATATTCCAACCAATATACCATTACAGGAAAATCCAAAAGTCTCATTCTCATTTCGGCTAAGCTTATATTAATTAAATAATTTGCTTAATTGAACGTCTTCATTATGATCAAAACCAAAGATATTAAAAGACTTAATAGACGTGAACTTTGAATGATTTACACTCTGACTGTTCGAAATCTCCAAAACCAACCACTACGTTCACGAGAATAAATTCTGCGAGGAAAACGTCTTTAAGATATTTTATCACTTAAGTGAAAATTATCTCTGAAAGGGTACAGTTGCTTTCCCCATAAAATATCATATTAAAATAAGGAAGATTTAATTCCTCTTTAGTTTCCTTCCTTTTCCAGCATTTTTATTTTACCTTTCGTGTCACGTATCTCGGCTTCTGTTCTTCTTAACTCTTCGCAATCCATTTCCTTCTGTCGTCGTCTGTAAAGTTGACGATAGGGGAAAAAATAAGGAAAAAACTTTTTTTCTGTATAATTAAATTTTTTTGTGGAACAGGCTGAAAAAATAATTTTTATCATTTTCGTTATACTTTTTCCTGCAGTGGTACAAAATAAAAATCCCTGAGTAATTGTATTTTTATTTTCATATTTTTTTTTCAGGTGGAGAGGGAAAAAGATTTCGCTCGCTAGAGATCTAAGGATTTTTTTAAATTTATTTAAAAACTTCTGTGCACAAAATATTCCACGGATGCAGAACGTTTATAATAAAGTTTATTCAAAGGATACATATTTTCTTTGTGATGTTGGAACTATTTTTCTTTTCAGTTGTTATTTTCCAAAAAGGTTTTTCATAAATAATTAAGGAAAGAATTGTTTTGTATGTTTTGTTATTAGAATGATCTTGGAAAATAGAAACTAGACAGACAGACAGACACAGACACACACACACACACACACACACACACACACACATATATATATATATATATATATATATATATATATATATATATATATATATATATATATATATATGACATAAATTTTAATTACTTTGCTTTTACAAATCACTTGTTTAAATGTACATTTTTAAAAGTCAACAAGGTGAACTTCAGAAAATATTCAAAATCAAATTAAAAAATCTTTGTTCAGTAAGCATATGCTGCACATTTATTGTTGGGGAGCGGAATTTTTAAATTACTATTCCTACGCTGTCATTTTTAAAGTATTTTGCATTGATGTATAGGATCTTAATAAAATAATAAAGAAATTAAAGGAAGTTTTAGAAGTAGTAATTCTATGTACATACACCCTGTTTAAATAATGAAAATGTCTTGAGATTTAGAGATCTACAATATTGCTGATTTAAATTGATATGTATCTTCAAAGACAATGAAAACAAATGGACAATAATGATTGCATATTTTAATTTCTAATTTTTTTTTCATTCAGCATTCTGCAATATTGATATTTGTTAACTATTGTTTAAATTTCAACAGAAGATCTTGTGGCGGTGAAAAGTAATGTTAGTTGGGTTATTAGTATAATAAATAAACTTTTAATAATGATTATGATTTTTGAATTCATTGCTTAAGATTGTGGTTAGTACATTGATTAATTGTGATTCCCAAATGATGGAAACAACTCTGGTTTACACTGACAAATTAATTTATTAATTATTAAAACACAAAAATAATACGATACAAGTTACTAAATATTTCCTCCTTCAGTTATACATTGCTCACAACTTCTTTACTACTAAATTAATTCACTACGACTCATATATTTAATTCATTCACTTATTATGATAACATTTTATAAACATAATCACTCATAACCATGTTCCATTACTACCAATATTTACTCATATATATAAGCTTAATATCATATTAATTAAATTGTTTTTTTTATGAATTTCGGCCATGTCCTTAAGATTTTATACTCAAATAACATATTATCACGCTCTATATTAGTTATTAAGGCTACACACTGAGAAGCAATGGCAGTAATATAAAAAGGAAACGGAAAAGTCGGTACCTCAAAAGATGACTGTCGAATCACTACGATGGGCAGCTGGCACTCGTAAGGATGAACTTCGTTGTATTATAATCGCACAGAACTAGGGCACTTTCTTCGTCTGGTACAAGGCTCCTTTAATCATGGCAGACACTCTACACGGGACACTGGGGCACGCTTATCATCGGTTATATGACTCCTTCACTACTTGCAGACCCTCGGGTCTGCAAGTAGTGACACTAGGCGCTCTCTTCCTAGGTATTTGGGCTCCTTTGCATGGGCCACGACTTATATTATATCATCGGGGTTTCTTCGTACATATTCGTCGAATTGACACTACTTCTATCTCAAACTTCTGACTAACTCTCCTTCTCATGGGCCTCGCTATCTTATTTCATATTATTTTCTCTTATTAATGCTGACTCCTCCTCTTACAATTTCCATTGGTCATATTATTACCATGCCATCGCCATTCGTCTGTGGCTGCCTCCTCTCATTCCTCTTTTCACCAATGCGCATCAAGGGCGGGATTTATAAAATTCTCCCTCTAACTTAACATTTCCCATGCTTCGGCATCAAGCAAGGTGGCCTGTTTTATAGCCATCATAAATTTAATCTTCCCTTTCTTCTTTTCTTCTATTCGTTGCAACTCACTCTCTTGAACTTTTATTTTATACTTCTTGCTACAAGCACAATCTATATATTTCGTTTCGCTATATTGTTGGCTCTCTCCCTTTTTCTTTTTATTGCCCTTCATTCGCCATGTTTCTTTCTTATATTTACAATTATTTTACTTCGTCGCGTAATTTTCAATTCTCCTGCCCCTGGCCTTGACACTACTGTCATGTCCCTATGACAGATCTAATGCTTGCTGGTGTTCTTCCAGAATATATGAGAGAATCACAAATAAATTGGTAAAATATAGAAACTTATTCATTTTCGCTTTTGAGATGTAAGACGGTAAACAATGGTTATCTTTTATTTATATTTCTTCTATAATGAAACATCCTTATGGACTCCAGGTAGCCTCATGGTAGCGCGTTGGCTTTCAGTACTGAGGGTGCTCGGATCAAATCTCGACACTTGTATTTGCGTTCTTGATATGCACTAAATCAGTAAATAAAAAGCACACTATAAAGATCGAGAAAATAACAAAAAAATTCAAATGGAATACTGGATGATCAAACCGATATACAAAGCAAAACATGTGTTTAATCAAAGTTCACGCAGCTTAAAATATAAACAAGATAGAGTTCAGTAGTGTGCCATTTGCTTAAAATTTAGGAATAAAATAATATATGTCTAAACAGCTTAAATTGCAAATGTTAAAATACATGATAAATGTCGTTTATGTCGTTTCTGCGAATATATTCTGTGGCTCTGTTTGTTTATATTCTATTATCTTAATTCACCAGTAATCGAAACTTCCAACTTGTACATGTTATATATTTTTGGAATCGCCAAAATGTCTTCTATTTGTTAGAATAAAAATTGAAAAATCGATATTTTGAAGATAAAGAACGTCCCAGTTCTCTTTATGAAACGTCCCCAGTTCCCTATATCTCCGCGTCTTGGCCGGATATGGGCACGTTAAATCCGTAGACCGGAAAGTCCCTCTGTGAGATGAGAGAGGGTGGGAGAGTTAACGATCTCCCCAGATGTCAACCCTGTGGTTTTTCGGTAAAAATTAAGCTTGCAACTAGCTGACAAGGATTCCGACCGTTTTGGTGCTGTAAAAGGGACATTTTCCTTATTATATGAAGACTTGTGTCATGACGAAGCAAAGTCTTTTAATTACTTCCGAATGAGCAAACACTCTTTTAAAGAAGTGGTTCATTATACTTCAACTACAAAAATTATTTTTCTGTGGTGTTATTAGCAATTGCTGATTCACAATATAACTTTTTGTATGAAGATATTGGCTCCTATGGCAAAGATTCGGATAGTTTAATTTTCCAAGATAGCTCTTTCAATAAAAAATTAGAAAGCGGAGACGTGAAAATACTAACAGGTAAACCCCTGCCTGGGATGGATCACCCAGTCCTGCCCTACGTGTTTGTTGGAGATGAAGCATTTTCCTTGTCAAGAAATGTTTTGAGACCATACAGCGGTACATTTTTGTAAAAAAAAAAAAAAAAAAAAAAAAAAAAAAATCATTATTTCATTAGTGATGTCGGAAAACTGCCATCACAAAATGACTGCATTTAACAATAAATGCGAATGGTAAATGCGATATTTAAAAATAACAATAAATATTTAAAAATTTAATAAATGGAAATTGATAAAAGTTTAATAAATCAAAAAATATTTTAAATTTTACTTTCTAGCATATTGTTTAAATTTGTGTTTAATTTTTAAGTTATACAGAGGCTGTTCACACATTTTTTAGACGATGTATATTGTATTCACAAAACTAAATTACATAAAATTCTTGTGTTTTAAATGTTCTATTTGACATCCCTTATTCTGAACTATCTTTCTACACCGCAATTTCCAGGATAATAATGCCTTTTGAAGTGTCACAAGAGGTATTCTATCCCATTCCTCCTGAACAGCTTTCCAGAGTCCTGTAAGGGTTTTTGACGACGTTTGGATAATGCAGATTTTAAAAGTCCGAAAGCACAAAAATCCATAGGTGATACATCGGGAGATTTAATAGGGATATCAGTGAAGGGTATGGTCTTGATACCAGTTTTATTCCATTTCTTTTAGGAAATTTACAATGGATTTTGATGTGTGACTGCTAGCTTTGTCCTGATGGAGTCTCACAGATAGATGGCACTGTGGGTAAAGCGATGGTATTTCATTCAGAAAAATTAGCGATAAAATATGTTCCTGATAGCATTTGGAGTTAATCTTGACATTTTTTTCCACTCTCTTTATTTTTAACTTGCAATTATAAGAAAAACCAGCAACAATCATGAATCCCTTAGAAAAACTTTCTTTCGATTCTTTGAACCATGTACTTACATTTTTTTCTCCCCTATTATGATAATAAATGGCTCTTTTTTTGTTGCAATTATTTAAATACACCCATGATTCCTCTATTGTGACAATTGTTTTCCATTTTTCTTTGGATAAGTGTTTCTCATATAGAATTCTGCATCGTGTCCTGCGTTCAGCGATATGATTTGCAAGAAGACGATGCACATTGCGTTTTTTCGATTTCTTAAGATTTAAATCAACGTTTATCATTTTGTTTACAGTGGACACCGAGCATTTTAATGATTTTGCAACTGTCCTTTGACTAGGGGGATTTTCTATTAACATTAAACAACGTACCTTTGCAATAGTCGAAGATGTCCGTTTTTTCCTTGGATACTTGTTTGGAAATTTTGTCCCACCTGAGGCTCCAATTTGACGTTTTTTCCCTTTCTTGTTGACGATATTACCTATCGACGCTTTAGATATCACAAAACCATGACTCTCACATCGTTTTTAGATAACGGAGTATGCATATTTCTCTTCGGAAAGAGCATAAATGTAGCCTTTTGAATAAAAACGCCATTTTGAATAAAAACAAAACTTTCAATCCTCAGAAGATAATTTTGACTTTTAAAAACATAGTACTATTGAAATTATTTATTTTGCAGTAAACGATTTTTTATTACCGCTTACCAAAATCGTCTAAAATATGTGTGAACAGCCTCTGTATACTGCTATGCTCTGCTGTTTTTATCTAATTACATTTGAGAAAACATCAAAAATTAATACGAGACTGAAACATGACTAATGTAAATTTATCTGAAATATTGTAAACCTGATCGTCGTGATCCGTTAAATAAATGTCACCTGGCACCTCCAGGCATACGTTCCTTTTTGTCAGCCTGACACCCCGGGCCTTGAATTGTCTCTTTGTGATCTTTTCCTAAAAATTGACCCTTTTTTCCACTTAGGGAAGTGGCCCACCATTATGTATTTAACGGTCTGCTAGATTCCTTTAACAAAAAGTCACATCTGTACTGAATTTTCCAAAGGTAGGATTGAGTCTGTTTTCAGACTACAGCTCCGATTCAAAAAATTAGAATAATGAAAGAAAATATGGTCAAGGGAATTGCAAATCTAATTTATCAAATAAATAATCAATGATATCAAATATAAATTATCATAATACAAATCTCCATATTTTGTAGATTACAAAAATATAAACATATTACAATGAAATAGAAAATATATTTAAAACAGCAAGTTAAAAATAATTCAAAATATTAGAATACTTCATAACATGGTTCAAAAAATTAGAATAATGTAAATATATTGTACACAATTTAATATATTGTAAATATATTAAATTGTGTATTTAATTTGTATAATTAATTTGTGTACAATTTAATATATTTAATATATTGTAAATATATTGTACTTTTCACATTTAATATCCCATAATTCACTAAACTTTTTAACTTCCTCTATTAAAAGTTCTGTGTCTACACTTTCAGCCATTTTGTTTTTGCGGCAAAATGTCGTCCGTGTGAATAGCGCAGTTGAAATGAAGGTACTTCTAAGCCGTTGTCGTTCGTGCGATGAAGCAGTACACGGGGTAGAAAAACCGGTCGTTGCGAGGCCGCAGCGACGCCAACGTCCGTGTGAATCTGTTAGTTCAACTGTATGTACTTCTAATCGCAACTGCGGTGCCGCACCGGCGCCGCATCGCTCGTGTGCACCGAGCCTAAACCGGAACCACACAATTCAGTCCAAAGTTTATATGGACCTGATTTAGAACTTCCAGCGAGGGGGCATTAGAAACGAAAACAACAACAACAACATCTCCTTATTTTCGTTTATATAGAATTTTGCATTTAAATTGTGTGCATACTTATTACTTTTTTAAATATACATTACGTGCCAAAGAGTTGAAAGATCTTTGTGCTATAATATTCACAAATTAATTCCAATTTTTTGCTACGGTGAATCTCAAGAATAACAATACGGATAGAAATGGTCTTGGATTCAAATCCCGAATAAAGCTTGGTCGTTACCGTGTTGTCCCCTCATGGTGAGCAATTTTGGCTCACCTAAATGGAGCTCCTATGTTACTTTGTTTTATGCAAATTTTTGTGACATTGCTTCAGAATTGCCAACGAAATGCGATATTTCATAAATCAGTTTCCATGTTTGTTACGAAAATCTAATTTTTGACCTAATGTTTTTTTTATTATTATCATGTATGAAATTTCATTTTTGTAAATCATATGTTATAATAGCATGTATAATGTATGAAATTTCACTTATTTTTAATGAATATTAAAGAAATTTTGCAAACAAACCGTGTTTTCACAAATTAATTCCCACCACTTATGTATATATATATATATATATATATATATATATATATTGTAACGTCCTCTGTGGAAAAAGAAGACACACGAGAGACTATTAATTATATTACACAGAGCTTGTATTTAATAAAAAACTGTACACTATGTACAAAACAGAGAGTCTAGGCTCCTCTGCATATGAGAGGTTCTATAGGAACCAAAATATCGTTTACAAGTCTCTCAACAGAGATGTATCTCTTCACTCGTAAAATCGGGAGCCGAGAGAGGAATTTTCAGGTCTTCGGTCCGCAACGGCTCATTCCCGCACCGTATTCGACGGACAAATTCGAGGCTCAAATATACAGCCACCTTCTCTCCTTGCTTCCCAAAAACTCTCTGCTTCTCTTCTGAGCCAGCTGGCCCGGGGTGGGGAGGGGGGCATTGCAGGAGCGACCCACGATGGTTTCTTGGAATCGGGAAGAATTCGTAAAGGGATGGGTTTTTGCTTGGGTGGCCCCTTTTCCCCCGGAAAGGGCCAAGACGTAACAATATATATATTACATTTATGAAGCACTTTACATTAAAAGCACTTAGCATTAAACATAAGGCAAGTGACTCACTAAAACATAATGGTACTAGTACTTAAACCATGTGAAACACATTATTAACAAATTAAAAAATATATATTTATACACTGCACTTAAACTACAATTAACTTACTCCACTCTATATATATATATTCAAGAACAAATTTTACTCTTTTAAACATAAAAAAAACACAGTACACATTATTATTACAATTAATTCCTAAATTAATTTGTACATTAAAAGGCATACATTTTAGCGCGTCGATTGACATTGACATGAACCTAATAAACTGCCGATCGGCTCAGACTGTCCGCGTTTTTGTTCAATCTACCAGACCGATGTACAATATCAAAGGAATACGGTTGCATCGCGAGAGACCAACGCATCAATCTTGGATTATTTCCCGCGTTTGTTTTCAACCTCGTCAATGGGTTGTGGTCCGTTACCACCATAAATTTTTGCCCATCTAGATAATAATGTAGCCTTTTCAAGGCAAAAATTATCGCGACACATTCTTTTTCCGTGGTGCAATAACGTTTCTCAACATCGTTAAATTTTTTACTCAAGTAAATAATAGGATGTTCTGATCCGCCCTCGTCTTCTTGAGTAAGCACTACACCCATTCCTACATCGGACGAATCCGTCTGCACTATGAATTCCCTTTTAAAGTTAGGCGCATATAACACAGGGGAATTCGTCAACTTATTCTTAAGTTCGGTGAATACATTTTCGCATTCTTCCGTCCAAATAATCTCCCCTCTTTTAGCCTTCCCTTTCAAAGCGTTGATTAGCGGTGCGGCTAACGACGAGTACATGGGTATATTTCGACTATAATAACCGACCAGCCCCAAAAATGCCCGAACCTGCGTTTTGGTTTTTGGGGTGGAGTAATTCAAAAGCGCTTTAACCTTTGCCTCCGCAAACATTAAATTTCTGCCACTACAGGGTGTAGAGTATTGCATTTCAACCTCTCCGTTAACAAAAGAAATTCTTCTATCTCGGCCTGAGAGTCATCAAAAGAAACCCGACCACCCAGGTGGCAAAATGCTGACGGCACTTTCCTTTGTTCATCCGATAGACCTGTTCCACAGAACGTTAGGAGGCCTCGGTCATTTTTCTTGATTTAGTCATCGCTACCGGGTGACACCGGTTGACGTCAGGTATAAATGACAGGAGACTCCAGGTGCTTTTCATTCATGAATTATCAGTTGTTAAGCAGCATCCTGGAGGCGCCGCGTACCTAAACAAAAGGACTCGTGCCCTTCGCATTTTACCGAAGCGGCCCTTTGAGGCTCTTTGAAGTGGCTTTGAAGACAAACTAAAAAGGCGGCCGCTTTAGGCCCGGGGAAAATATTTCATTATCGCCCCAGGAAACCCATTTCCGTTGCTCACTTGTTCTAGATCGTTCGAACGTTCCGGAGAGTGATGCAATATCCGGTAGAGGCTCTCCTATAAAAGAGAATGGATCTCTTGCCCGTGGCTTGCGTCTTTTGTTCCTGATCGTGGCGGATCCAGTGTGAGAGCAGCCGGGTGGCCGCCCTTAGAGGTACAGAGTCCCTTGTGACTGTTTGCAGCGACGATTAAGTTCCTGCAGGAGTAAACATACTCCGCTAATTTTGTTCGGAGACCAGTCTTCGTGGAAGTAGCCTTTGCTACCGTAATTTCCAGTGAGGAGTCCCTTCTCCTTATTTTTATATTTCCATCGCTACCGGGTGCGTGCAGTGGTCACCGCCGTTGATATTATTGGGGAGCCCCTTTTCCCATCAGGACGAAGTGCCGTTTCTTCATCATTGAATCAGAGCCAGTTTCTGCTAGCCTAGCGGACTTCTGTGTTCTTACTCTGCCCCACGCCGATTAAATCGAGTGTGAATTCTTATGATTACAAAGTTCATCTTACATCTGTGCAGTGTACATATCTCATCATCATCAATTTTCTCAATAAATTGCATTGTTTAAGAAATGAGTGATGTATACCTGGTGTGTTTAGTTCATCTACTGGTTGAAACTACGAACCTCAGTTCGCTACAAGGGGCTCACCATTCTGCTCCGTAACTTTCCCTGTGGTACAATCCATTTCTTAGTTATGCCCGTGAGTCGTTTCCGACTCCTCAGTAGACATCCCCTTTTTCCAGTGTACATATTCGTTAAGGCACGAGTCGGGAAACCCTTCTCTTCAAGTACCTGTACTCTAGATTTCTCAATCGCAAGCGGACAATTCTGGGTCGTAAAAGACGTTACTTTCCCCACTTTTTCGCTTCCGCTAAACTCCCTTTCGTTGACATTATTCTGAACCAACAAATGCTGAAGTTTAACTACAAGCTGCTTTCCACACTGGACACTAATTGAGTGGGGAACCCGTTTCTTATCACTGCTTTCGATTTTCCTGCGGAATTTGCACGAGACGACTCCTACAGATAAGAAAGCCTCATCTCTAGACTCAACATAATAGCTGTTGGTATTCAATTGACTCGCGTCCCCTGTCTCCGCATAATATCCCGTGGTCATTATCTGAACCTCGTTTTCCCCCCTCTCTGGACACAACAATCCAGTTTTCACCTCTAGCAAATGAGCGAGCGAAAAACCCTCTATGCTCCGGGTCAAAGTGGATCCTGAACCATTAAGTCCTCCGGTTTCGGGGTTACTTTCAGGAAAACTAACCGCAAGGTCCCTTTTGTTGTTGTCGCAAACGGAAAAGTTCGCCCCTTCGACCGATGGAGATTCACTCTCCACAGGAATGATCAATTCAGCGTTTTCGCTGTTGTTACTAGTCAGATCAGTTTGATCATCTACGGTTTTGATTTTTTCGGTCAAGTCCGTAAAAGACAACTTATCGTTTCCGTCGCTAATATTAGCCGAAACGGTTTTAAAGCAACTACTATTATTTGCCTGCTCCTCACTACAAGAAGATTTCATGTGTGTTTCTTTCATGTGTGATTTCATGTGTGAACTTTTGCAAGTGCATTCTTAAAAACATCAATTCTTCCGCTTTTTGCTTCCGAACCGAATCACAAACAAAGTATTTGGACTCATATTCCAGGTTATGCTCAACTGTTTTTAGCACCCACTTATAGCTTAATCTGAAGGATCCGGGGTCCGATTCAAATTGCTCGAACATTTTAGAGATTACCTCTTTAAAACAAGGATCCGAGGGATTTTCTGTCCCTATCCTCAATTTTGCCAGTTCAAAATCTCTGTCCTCCTGACGTTGTTTTTCTAACAATTCCTCCTGACGTTTTTGCTCTAATTGGTCCCGAAAAGCTTCCAGGCGTCCCTGAATTATTTCTTCATCAAATTTGGGGCTATTTTTAATGAGAGAAATTAATTGAATAGATCTTTTATCTACCTGTTCAATTCCTAATTCTTGCGCGAGATGCGCCAATTCGTGGTGCCGTGCTTTATTTAAGAAAGCCATCTCAGAATTTAAAAATACCGAGAAACCAAACAAAACTTGCTCTTTGACATCCACCAATTAATTTAAAAGACCGAACTGTGTTACCCAACATACCATCAAAATATACTTAATAGTAATTTGATAAAACAGATTTTATAAAAAAAAACACAAGAATAATTCAGTGAAAAATTAAAGCATAACTTTTAAACATAACTTTCAAAATAACTTTAACTAGCTGCTAAAACACAATCAAATATCCTATTCTTAACATTTCACACAATAAAAAAAATAAAAAGAACTATCAAGTTTTAAATTTTCAAATGGTCTAAAACACTTAAACATAACTTTCAATTTTGAACTGCAATAAGTTTAGAACACAAAAAAGAACATAAAATTTCCTATCCAAAATTTAAAAAAAATGGTCACTGCCTTAATGATTATCTAAGCACTTACCCCGTTTTGCAGAACACATCAGCAGGACAGGCACCACACTTCCCCGGAACCAGGAGACAGTTCTTGAAAAGTTCGTAGAAAAAGTTCATAGAAAACACCTTCACCACACGTACAGTTCTTTGAAAAAATTCGGCGACACGCAGGAACCAGGACTGGTTGCGTCCTCACACCTTTTCACTTAAGATGAAAGTCGAAGCTAATACGAGAGATAAGACTCTCAAACAGGACAGCGTCCTAAACACGTTCGAACTGAACACAAAATGAGATCTTGGCATGATTTGCACGTATCTCCCGAGATGAAAATATCGATTTCCAGAGAGGTAATACTCTCAAACATCACAGCTTCCTAAACACCTGTAGACAGGAGAACTTGACGTGATTTGCTCTATCTCGACGTGGCGCCTCCAATTACAACTCTGTAACGTCCTCGGTGGAAAAAGAAGACACACGAGAGACTATTAATTATATTACACAGAGCTTGTATTTAATAAAAAACTGTACACTATGTACAAAACAGAGAGTCTAGGCTCCTCTGCATATGAGAGGTTCTATAGGAACCAAAATATCGTTTACAAGTTTCTCAACAGAGATGTATCTCTTCACTCGTAAAATCGGGAGCCGAGAGAGGAATTTTCAGGCCTTCGGTCCGCAACGGCGCATTCCCGCACCGTATTCGACGGACAAATTCGAGGCTCAAATATACAGCCACCTTCTCTCCTTGCTTCCCAAAAACTCTCTGCTTCTCTTCTGAGCCAGCTGGCCCGGGGTGGGGGGGGGGCGTTGCAGGAGCGACCCACGATGGTTTCTTGGAATCGGGAAGAATTCGTAAAGGGATGGGCTTTTGCTTGGGTGGCCCCTTTTCCCCCGAAAAGGGCCAAGACGTAACACTATATATATTACATTTATGAATGCAGCCAGAGCGCTCCAATTGCCACTACAGATGTAAGACAGTTATTAAAATAGCAGGTAAAAATTTGGACCAGTTTGCTTTATCTATAGCTGTGAAAATTCACATTTACTTCAATTTTTCTCTTAACTGGCCCATTACTGGTGCGTTTACCCTACTAGTTTTCGATAATTTGGAGGGATGAAAAGGATTATTTTAGCATTTACATTTCTTCCGAAGGGCTAGAGAGGTGAGAAGTTCTAAAACATGGACATTTGTAGCAAGGAGGTAGATTTGTTGAAGATTTGTCCCCTTAAATTGTAAAACAAAATCATTAAAAATGATCGATTTATCCGTTTCTTTCGCAATTTTTTCACTTATTTATCACTTATAATCTATGTCAGTTGTGAGCAAACTTTTTCCGTCTGCGATCCATTTTGTTTAAATGAAAGATCTCCCGACCCCAATGAATTTTTTTCTTATTTTTAAGTTAGAAAATTATGAACAAAAATAAATTAGCAAATTTTGACAAACTATTTTAAAAATAGTTGAACTGTAGATTCTGGGTATAAATCTACTTAGCAAAATAACAACGAAAAATGTCTTGTTCACCTTCTACACTGGTATTTAGAAAATCTCGTGTGAATAAAACTGCATGTCTAACATTTAATATACAGGGTGTCTCAAAAAACCTTAACACATTTTAAAAATTTATATAAAAAAGTACTCATGGTAGGAACTAGAAATTCACATACATATTACCTTATACTGTCCGACCACGGAAGCAAGGTCCCTGGAAGCTGTTACGCATGCGCGAGACAAGCTAGTCTACTTAGAAAATAGGGGAAAACGTCATATTTTCGGATGTGTTTGTTTATGAAATACGGAATGTATTTCAGACTGCTTTTTGTCCTCAATTTTAAAGTTATTTTTTAAAACTTTATTTTTGATCGAATATGTGAATAATAATTTCAAAATAATAAAAAGAAAGAAGCAAATCTATTTTAAAAAATAGGAGTGTTATAGGAGTGGATATTTTCTGATTACATCACAATCAAAATTATTTAAAGCTACGTTTTCGGTGTTTCTTTTTTTCTGACGTTTACTCGGAGATTCAAATTTTGGAGTTTCTTCACCCTTTGCTTCTCTGCGTATTCTTTTTACTCTGGATATTGATATCCCGGTCATTTCACTAGCTCTCTTTAGGGATTGCGAAAGTGGAACAATAACATTTCCTTCTAGTGCTTCTTTATTACACAATTTAATTACATTGTGTATTATACGTTTACAATCACTACGGAACGGCTTATTCCGAGCAGTTGTGTTGAGTAAAGGATCCAGTAATTTTAATTTAATAATCAAACTAACAGACGAGGAAAAAGCAAGCAAGCGCAGTTAGAAACCGATTCTAAAGAATGTCGAGAGAATACTTTGTAAAGACTTTTCCCCCTCTTTCCTCAGCAGCCTTCCCTACAGCGCGAATAGAATCGTCTTGGCACTATGCCAACCGTGGTTCTTCGAACTGTGGTCGGACTATATATTACTTTTTTATATATATATATATATTTAAAGTGTAGCCAATAAATTGCAATATGTGCTCCGTTTGTGCACGGAGATTATCCAGTCGGTAATCCATTTCAACCCATGTTCGTTCTAAACTGGATTCCGTAACACATGAAATTGCAGCAATTATGCGTTTTTTTGAGTTTATTAAGACTGTACACTTTTGTTGAATAAACTTTGTCCTAGACAAATCGCCATAGTAAAAAGTCAAGAGCTGTAATGCCTGCGGCAATTGAATGGGTCCATCTCGTCCAACCCACCTGTCTGGAAATTCCTGATTTTAAAATTATCGTACAATCATACCCCAAAGAGGCGGTGCACCGTCTTGTTGCTAAATGATTTTAGGATGCGAATAAGAAATTTTTGGGAAACCAAAAATTTTATAACTTTTACAGCCATTTTACAACTTCGCTTTCATGGAACAACTTGTGCCCTCCGTTGAACTTCTTTGACACAGAAAAAAAATTATAATATATGCAATAACGTACCTGTGAATTTCCAATTTCTACCTTGTATACTTTTTTATTAGAATTTTTTGTAAATGTGTCAAGGTTTTTTTATACAGCCTGTAGTATATTTGCAATTCTTTTAGGTAAAAATTAACTAGCATTAAAATTAAAAATGATCAGGATTCCAAAATTATTAGTTTCATGTTGAAACTTTAAAAATTATAATCTTCATTTTATTTATCAATCTATAAATACAAAAAAAATTAATGAGACTATGTTGGCCTTGACCTCAGATAATATATGTTTGACATTTAGGGAAATAGTTGAAACTGCTACTCTCATAGCATCTTTCCGGGTTAAATTTTCCGACTCATTTTGAAAATCAAGTCTCACACATCTACGTAAAAAGTGAATGGAAGAAAATCTATTATAGCCTTACAAGACTGTTTGACAATTTATTTAGCAATATCATATCATATATTTTTAGCGTATAAAAAATATAAATAAATATACTAAACGTTTGTATTTATAGATAATTTAAACATGGTTATTAATTAAATAATTGATTATGATATAAATTTAAAACAAACGACAACCTCAGTTTGCGTCTCACTGATTTATGCAATGAGTGATTTAAAAGGAATACATTTTCAAAAATTGCGTTTGAGGTCACCACGGGCAATTCAGACAACTCTGATAAATTCTAAGTGATTAATATTAAAGTAATGTTTATCATATTCTCTTGATTATATAACTAACTTAAAGGCCCTTTCGATGAACTCAAATTAATTAAATCTAGAGCCCATCTCATCCAATCTCAAGGTATTTTTATTACCATGCTTTTATTAACTCGCTGTCTTGTTTGTTTGTTTGTGTGCGTGTGTGTTTGTCCAGTACTAATCTTGCAATCGATTTTTAACTAACTTCCCGACTAGCTAGACATTTGAAACTTTTAGAATAGCTCAGAACACGATGACAATGCATTCTTTTGAGACTTTTAGCCATCTTTAAGTAGCATTGAATTCATTTTCAGTTAATTTTGTTTTGTAGAATGGCGCAGCCATCTATCATCCGGGACGGGAACGAAAATTAAACGGAATTTATTACGCATTTGATACCTCTTTATTACGCATTTTATCATTTTCTTTCAAGTTGATGGGATAATTAATCAAAAAAATTTTAAAAAAGTATTTATTAATACATAGAATTGTCAAGTTTATATGATTCAACATAAATCTTAAAAACATGGTTTATAAAAAGTTCTTTTTATCTTCTAAATATTTATTCTAGCGATGAACTAATTATTTATCTTTCCCGTGTAGTCAACTACATGATTGACCTTAATTAGTTCCCCAAAACTCTGGAATAGGACACTGTATCAAACCTGAATCAGGAAACAATGTTTAACGTATCTGATCTTACTAATTACAGACAGTTTAATCTTTTGCCCTCCTCTCTCTCGAAGACTTATGCGATTGTTCCTACTCAATGTTTAAGTGCACTTTGTGACAAGTAGAAACTTATTTTAAGGGATTAATAGAAATTTAATTGACGCACTTGCTTAGTACCAGCAGCTATAGTTGTAGAACGTTATTCAGAAATGTCTATGAGTCAACGGAATGCATTGTATAGGAATATTCAAAAGTCAGTAAACATTTTAAAAAGCCTTATTTAAGGTGAATATTTAAAGTATGGTAACGGATTAAGTACATATACGCAGAATATAACGCCAGCTTTTATTTACGATTCGAAAAAATATATACAAAATTAGTTAGAAATATCTCCACAAGATGGCGATCCCACAGTAACAAAATACAAATGACAAATGTTCAGTACGGCGAATATCATTCACTAGAAATACCTAAAGACGAGGGCGCGGTTGCCCAGTTGGCAAGAGCAGCGGGTCAGTGATCTGAACGTCCCTGATTCGATGCTCATTGCTGCAAATCTACCGCCGTGTTCACTGATGGTGGTCGGGTCCCGTAAAATATGTCGTGGCTGCAATGTCCTCCAAGTTCTCAAATTTACCTATGGAGGTGCAGGGTCAAGTCTTCCGGTCTCGTCACTTGTATCGGTTCAAAATTACTGGACCGGTCATTTAGCCAAATCGGACTCGATCCTTGTGGTGCTATTAAAAACCGGAGTCGCACCAACATCGCCCATAGTCTTCGGGACTTGATCTGATGTTACTTGTCGGTCAAGGGGCATAAACAACAACAACAACAACAACCTGAAGACGAGATACCGTGTTATAGATAGAATAAAACAGCATTTCTGTAGGTATCATGGTGACGTACCGACCTTCATAAGTTGCAGTTATTGATTAAGAATTATGATCGTAAATCTCCACCAACAGTGCTTTAGGGCTGCTGTGTGCTAACCCTATTGGATATGCACACCTCAGCATTTACATATGGATAAAATTTGCCTACTATTTGCAGATACATAAATACTGATAGTCCAATTAAAAATGATATTTTCAGATAGTCTGAACTTTTCTGCACCTTGAAATAGGACTCATTTTATAAATTTCGCTCACCAAAGTAATTTATGAGCGTTTAAAGCACTATACCAGGTTTTTACACCGAATAATTTAAATTTTAAAATGTTATTTATATTTTTTAAAAATGAAAAAAGTTCCAAGGTATAAAATTTCCTTTTCTATTACAGAGTGCAATTTAAAAAATAGCTTTGAATCCAAGTTGGCAATCCTTAGACAAATTTTCTCCATAGTTTAACATTGTGTTGAGCGAATCCCATAGGGTTAGTACACAGCAGCTTTAAATGGTGACGTCCTTCTTGGCTTTATTAACTCTCGTTGTCTTAGCAGTTCCTGTCATAACGACCAAGTTTATAAGTCTATCAATGAGGATTCTGCCTCATCTGGTGGACATGCTTGTAATTAATTATGTAATAGGTTTTCGGGTCTTACATTAAATTTGACATTATATCATGCGTTTATGTACTTACTGCATTACCATATGATAACCATTCACCGTTGTAATGCGCTTTAAGAAGATTACTAACGTTTCAATCACCCTGTACATAGTTGGCGTGGAAGAGTATGGCATACCACACTTTATATTCTCCATTTCACTTATCTGAGCCGTTAAATTAATGAAGATGTATCAAACTACCCACTCCTCGAAATGTAAAAAAAAAAAATCTCGTACACCAACTCCAAGATAGAACCTATCAATAGTTCATCAAGTTTATATTGTTTGTCCATTACAGTTCAAATTATAAGAGCGAGATATTAATCGTATTTCTCAATGCCAGATCCGCATTTGTGTAGATTTCTAGTTTTTCTTAATCAATAGACAGCGGATCTAAAATTTGAGAAAAATGCTACAATCATTATGCGAATTTTTTTTTATTTTAGCCAATTCTAGACAACCCTTGAACATTTATCAAAGAATAGAGATTTATGTTTGTCTACACTCGAAATATTTTTGTTAGCAAAATGCATCTGTAAGTAGATCCGATATATTTTGTTTTCAATCAACATCATTCAATATTGAAAAAATTGTATATTTGCGTGATTTATATAAATGCGTACATTTATATGCGTGAAGAGGAGCTGTGACTTATGTATAATGCTCAGACTTTCACCAGATCTGGAGTGTATTTTTTATGCCAGTATACAATAAGTATGTAACTCACTGACTTTTTCTTTACCATAGTCATACAATGACATGCCAGGAAATTTGCGATACCTGACAAAGTGGCCAAATGTCATATTGCTCATACCGACGGCGTGTGGTAATGTTATTAGAAAACTTATCTTTGTTGATTAAATATTAACAAAGTAAAAAAAAAAAATATGCTGTAGTTATCTACGAAGAATCACAGAGAACGCTTTCAGAACGCATAGTTGTTGCAGTGTGTAAAACTTCTTGGGTATTTTTAGATTGAAACTTACGCACAGATTATTACGAAATATTGAATATCGTGCCACAACTACCCGTCGCCGTAATGTCTGTGCTATGAGTATGAGACACTGCTTGGAAAAGTAAACTGCATGAGGTTTTAATGCGTAAAATGAAAGAAAATTAAATAATATATTTTAGAAGCATGAATAAAGCATTTTTGCGCTTTTTGATAACGGATATTTGTGGGATTTGAAGAATCGGGACCTGCTTGTTAGAACTGTTTTAACCATCATAAAGAGTCTTCTTTTTTTGTTCTCCTTTGTACTTTACATGTTCCTTCTGAATGTGATATCATAAATTTAGATTAAGATATAGATATCATACTTTATTTCCACCTTCATACTCTGGGATATTATTATGAAATTAATCACTATACTTGACAGCTGCTTGATACACAGACAACTGTGGACAATGGGCTAAGTATGAGGTCAAATGGCATATTTACTTCGCACTGTTATTATCCAAATCGAGTACAGAGAGTTTGAAGGGTGTGAAAAAGACTGTATATAAAAAAACTTTATAGATCACTTGAGAACTCGGTAATCGAGTAACCGATACTTATTATCATCGATTATTGATTGGAAAGTTGTAAGTTACAGGGTGCGGCAAAATGGACTAGCCCTATTTCAAAGAATAATAAAAAACGAGCGAAAAAAATTACAGAAAATAGATTTTTGAAAAGTACTAACAATCTAGTTTTGTTTCCTCGTGAAAATAACATCACTCAGGGGGAGCCCGTTTTTTGCTGTGCACTGCCGAAGAAGTTCTCTAAAGTATTTTAATCACTTCGTTGGTTTTCCCACGAATAGCGGACTGACGTACTCAGGTAATTTTCAGGTGCTCTAATGTTCCGAGGATGACCACTTGGTTTCGTTCGTAATGTAGACCGACAAGTTCTCACATTTGCATTTCAACGCAAGATTGTTTTACGATCAGGAACAGCCATCATTTGCAGAGACCCCGATGCATGTCCTAGACGCCCTTTGTGTCGCGGTTACAGAATGATGGTTTTAAAGAACGCCTCGATAACTAAACAGCGATGTTTAATGGACCAAATCGTGGTGTTTACTGACAACTACAAAATCCACCCGAACTGTTGCCACTTCCTCCTAAGTGGCGTTCAGAAACGTCCGTGTTCATTTTGGCAAAACTTGCATGTCAGTACGAGGTTACAGTTTTTATTCCAGTTCAATATCTCTAAAAAGTACCTGGTTGACACAAAGGGGTCCTTAACGAAGATTCTGTCAACATATATCTGGTTATGGCCAACAAGCTAATAAACAATCGTTCTCTAGTCATTTCAATTTCAGAGGAACATCAGGAATGTACTAAACTCACACAAATCAACCAGAATGTATTAAAAACCAAATCGACAAGTTTCAACGTCATACGTTTGAAATATTGATTTCAAACTTTGATTCACTACTAAAATAAATATCTAAAATGTATGAATAATTTTTTTATAGTGTCTCAACCTACATTTAAGTTTTCATATCGTTATTTTTCCGAGGATTTGAGTTCAAATACGAAAATGTTAAAATATCCACATGAGTAAGATTTGAAAATCCTTTATATATTCTTTGTCACAGGATACATTTGGTATTAATTTATTTAAAGGCGCTAATTTTTGCCTCCGAGTGTTGTTCATAAATCCCTTGGTAATCTGAGCGGCAATCTCAGAAACATTTTTCCCGAACTAAAAACATTTTCCTCAGTTAAAACAATTCTAAAATATACATATTTTGCCACTAAACGTGTTTTAATTCTTCAATTTCAGTACTAAATTAATAGAAGTTTCTATTTCGTTCGTAGCCTAATTACTAAAAACATCACATTTAATTCGACCTTCGTTTGTAACACTCCAAATTGCATTTATCCTGAGAAATCCAATTAGATTAATTTAAATTTAATTAATCCGATTTGTTTAAGAACGTAACCTATTGCTCTAAACTTCTAAAAGTGTATTTAAAAGAGATGTGTGCATATGAAGGCAGAAACCGTGCAGTTTGATTATTTTCCCCTTTTTGATTCTTAAGAAGATGATAATTTTTAACTTTAAATCAGAACATTAGTGTAAACAAAGTAACAACAATCCTTTAACTCATAAAATTTAAGAGTTTCATTTTACGTGACTACAGAAACTTAATATGGGTGTATAAAATTTTGTAGGCGTTCCGTAGAATAAATAAAAATTTGCTCAAGATATTCAGAGGCTGTTCACACATTTTTTAGACGATGTATATTGTATTCACAAAACTAAATTACATAAAATTCTTGTGTTTTAAATGTTCTATTTGACATCCCTTATTCTGAACTATCTTTCGACACCACAATTTCCAGGATATTAATGCCTTTTGAAGTGTCACAAGAGGTATTCTATCCCATTCCTCCTGAACAGCTTTCCAGAGTCCTGTAAGGGTTTTGGGACGACGTTTGGATAATGCAGATTTTAAAAGTCCGACAGCACAAAAATCCATAGGTGATACATCGGGATATTTAGTAGGGATATCAGTTAAGGGTATGGCCTTGATACTAGTTTTTTGTTCCATTTCTTTTAGGAAATTTACAGTGGATTCTGATGTGTGACTGCTTGCTTTGTCCTGATGGAGTCTCACAGATTGATGGCACTGTGGGTAAATCGATGGTATTTCATTCAGAAAAATTGGCGATAAAATATGTTCCTGATAGTATTTGGAGTTAATCTTGACATTTTTTCCACTCTCTTTATTTTTAACTTGCAATTATAAGAAAAACCAGCAACAATCATGAATCCCTTAGAGAAACTTTCTTTCGATTCTTTGAACCATGTACTTAAATTTTTTTCTCCTCTTTTATGATAATAAATGGCTCTTTTTTTGTTGCAGTCATTTAAATACACCCATGATTCATCTTTTGTGACAATTGTTTTCCATTTTTCTTTGGATAAGTGTTTCTCATATAGAATTCTGCAGCGTGTCCTACGTTTCGCGATATGATTTGGAAGAAGACAATGCACATTGCGTTTTTTCGCTTTCTTAAGATTTAAATCAACGTTTATTATTTTGTTTGCAGTGGAAACCGAGCATTTTAATGATTTTGCAACTGTCCTTTGACTAGGAGGAATTTCTTTTAACATTAAATAACTTTCCTTTGCAATAGTCGAAGATGTCCGTTTTTTCCTTGGATACTTGTTTGGAATTTTTGTCCCACTTGAGGCTCTAATTTGACGTTTTTTTCCTTTCTTGTTGACGATATTACCTATCGACGCTTTAGATATCACAAAACCATGACTCTCACATCGTTTTTGGATAACGGAGTATGCAAATTTCTTTTCGGAAAGAGCATAAATGTAGCCTTCGAACCACTCTTTAATAAAAACGCCATTTTGAATAAAAACAAAACTTTCAAGCCGCAGAGGATAATTTTGACTTTTAAAAACATAGTACAATTGCAATTCCTTCTTTTGCAGCAAACGAATTTTTATTACCGCTTACCAAAATCGTCTAAAAATTGTGCGAACAGCCTCTGTATATATATATATATATATATAGCTGACAGGCAA